>CM053626.1:28017611-28032884 GCA_028646595.1 Phalanger gymnotis | reverse complement strand
GTGAACTGTATCACCCTGTGCCCAGCAGCTTTTCCCACTAACCTTATCTGTTGTCTTTGGTGTTTGTGGGTTGAGAAGTCTGGCAACTGCCACAAGCTACTGATTCAGGGCACTAGGGCCTACTCCGCCTGGCTCCTGGTCTGGTTGGTCTGCGCGGCTCACACTGGGCTCTTCTCCGCCCCGCTCCCAGCTCTGTGTGTGATAGACCTCACCCAGCAACCATCCAGGCTGTCCTGGGCAGGAGCCCTGCTTCCCTCTGCTATTTTGTGGGTTCTGTAGTTCTAGAATTGGTTCGGAGCTATTTTTTATTGGTTTTTGGAGGGACTTGGCGGAGAGCTCACTCTAGTCCCTGCTTTCCAGCTTCCATCTTGGCTCCGCCCCAGTCATGGAGCACCAGTTTCTATTCTTATTGCATTAAAATCCATAAAGGATGTGTTGACTATTACTACCTTTTAATATTTGTTTGCAACATCTGTGCACTAGTACATGGTCAATTTTTGTAAAAGTTCCATGTGTTGCAGAGAATACATATTGATATATATGTATGTATATACACACATACATATATGTCATATACACACATACATACAGTCTCATTTGGAAGATGCCACGTATTTTAATTCTAATTACATTTTAATTTCTCCAGAAATTTGTTCAATTCTATAATTTCCCCTTCGTTTATCTTTCTGTTAGACTTATGCAAAATTGACAGATATTGAAGCCTCCAATCACTATTGTGTCACTCTCCACATATTCTTGAAGCTCAGAAAATGTTTCCATTTTGAATTTCGATAAGGCATTTGGATCATAAGTTTATTACTGATATTGATTTATTATCTATTTATTTATCCTTTTTATTTTTAAATGTTTGTTTTTGCTTTATCTGATAGCATGGTGGAAACTCCTACTTTTTTGGATCAACTTGGTGCATAGTACATTTTTTCTGTACCCTTAGTTTTGTTTTGCATATGCCTTTGTTTTTAAATGTGTTTCTTGTAAACAACAGATTGTAGAGTTTTGTTTTTGTATCCAATCTGTCATGCTTTTTTCATTTTATTGGATTGTTTAATCCATTCACATTTTAAGTTACAAGAGTTAGGTTTATATTTTCCTCCATCATTCTATAAAATAGTTTTTTTCAAGTTATGATTTTTTCCCATTTCTGCTATAAACACAGTATTATATTCCTTCAATTACTTTACATTAACCTTTTTTTTAAGGTGGCCCTGTTCCCACTGGCTTTCTTTCCCTCACCCCGATCAAGCTTCTTGTTTGTTGCTGCTTTTCCTTTTCAGTTTTGCTTATTAGTTCTTCTCTGGATTTTTCTAGTTATATATTTCTTCCCTTTCTTTTTTTCCTCTTAGTTAAGTAGATTTCCCTTTCCTCTCCTCCTCTTTAGCTAGTCCTATTCATTATTTTTAAATTTTAATTTTGTGCCCATTTTCAAAAAGATTTTGATCACTCTCTTTATTGTCCATCTTCTCTTACTGTTTATTCTAGACCTTCATTCTCTAATTCAATATCACCATAATCACCTGGTCTCTCACTTTTCTTTATATTCTTCATACAATCAAAGCTTTCAAGATATCCATTCTAGGTTCTGCTCTCCAAGGACTTTCTGCCACTGCCTTGTAGGTCTCACCCAATGGTTTCCTCTTTTCATTTGTTCTGCACACTAAGAATAATTCCAATTCTCGCAGATGTCAGAGAGGAAAGTGTCCCCCGGTAAGGTGCTACCGCTTCCTACTGATATATATATACCCTGTCTTCTTGAAATTTTTCCCCCTGCTTTTGCCTGGAAAATTCCTGTGTCCATCCTCGCAATCAGTGCCTATTGTCCCCATGGGTCTCAACTTCCTCCCCCCAGGACAAGTAGACTTTTTAGGCACCAGAACCTCCAGGCTTCATCCAGCATAATATCCTCATATCCCTTCACTTTTGGGTGCATTCATCAGGGGCACCCCACCTCCAAAATAAGACATTTTCTCCCCATTTTTAATCTTTCTCCCCTCCTCCTCACCTATGTCTTTATATACTCTTTGATAAATAACAAGAGATCATCATGACTTTGTTGATAGCCTTTGATTTGACCCTGGCACATCACTCACTCCTCTATATACTTCTGCTCCCCTCCATCCCACTTTATGTACCTGCCCATGTTATAATATAATCCCACAAAAGAAGCATTCACTTGTATGCAGATGCTAACTGATTCTGTCCATAATGCCTTCTATCCACCTCTTCGCTGCTACCTATATCAGATTTCTACCTTCACCTCTGTCTTTTTGTGTGTATTTAGAATCTTACTGGCATTGCTGTTGTCACTCTGTTACTGTTGCCATCTGCATTTATTCACTCCTTCTGCATTTCTGTTGCTTAAGGTATTCAAGAAGCTAATAATCTCTTCAGTTCTGGTTTTCTTTCCAAAAATACTTTGTCCTTTTTAAAAATTAAATGTCTGTCTTTTGTCCTGTATGGTTAAGCTCATATTTGCAGGATATGTCACTATAGGCTGCATCCTAGGCTCCAATATGCTTCAGAACACATTGTTGCATTCCCTCCTCCTTTTTCTAGTGGGTGTAAAATAATCTTGCATTGTTCAAATGTCCTTTTCTTTGCATGTGAAGTTCTTTCTCTGAATGGTTTGTAGAACTTGTTTCTTAGTCGAATTGTTAAATTTAACCACTATGTATTTGGAGGCTGCAGACTTGTGGTTTTTTTGGAGGGGAGTCATCAGTGAATTCTTTCTATTAGAATTTCACTTTCTATGTCCAGAAGTTCTAGGCAGTTCTTTTCTATTTCCTCCGTTATGGTGTTAAGGTTTTTTTGTCCTGTCACGTTCTTTTGGGACATCAATGATCCTTAGGTTGTCTCTACACATCTTCTCTTAAAGATCCATGTTTTGCTTACACAGTGAGCATATTTTCTTATAATACTCTTCTTTTTTGCTTTTATTTTCCTAGGTTGTCCTTCCAAGTATGTGTGTTTCCAATTTGTTGTTCTCTCTTTGGTTTTTGTTTTGTTTTGTTTTTGGTGAGATTTGTCATTACAGATTCAATTTTTAAATATTCTGCTTATTATTTTTGTTGTGCAGAACGTAAACACTGCTCTCACAATTCTCATTTCTCCTTTAAATCACTCAGGAACAGTTAATTGTGGCTCCATGTTCTCCTCAAATTGCATAGTGTTTTCTGTCTCATCAAGTGTTAGGTCATTTTTCTCCAATTTTTAGTATTTATTCATAGATACTGAACTCATTTACTAGATCTGGAGGCCATATTTTCTTCTAATGGTAATGTTTTTCCTGTTGATTTATCTATTTATGTTCAAGGTTATTGAGATTTCTTCTTCCTGAAATGGTTTGGACTTTTAGTCTTTTTTTTCCATCTTATTTTCCTTATTACTCATTTCCTAACTCCCTGCCCTCTGATTATGGTTTCCTTGGGGGCTGGATTTCAGTCTCAGCTTCCTCCTACACTGGTTATTCACAGTTCATCAGCATAAGTCTCTATCCCAATTGATTGTTGGGCTGTCAGAACTGGCCCCAGCTGGATGTTATTTTCTTTCCCTCAGGCTTGATGAAGTACTGCACAACTCCTCATAATATACTATGTCTTGTCCTAGTGATCTATCTCATTCCCTCTGTTCCCTAGTTTTTTGTTGCAGCACAGCAATCCAGAGTTTTGCTGGCAGGTCAGAGCTTTGTACCTGTGATGGTTCTGGGTTGCAGACCCTGGCCGGCTTTTGCTGTTGTTGGGCTGTGGACAGCTGGCTGTCAAGACCATAACAAATTTCTGCAGGCTGGAGCTTATGGTCTTTACAAAACTGGAAGAAAGGAGTAGGGAATAGGTTTCAGGGGTAGATTTTGATAAAAGTCTGTATCATATCCACAGGTTGACTGGTTCAACCTTGCTGCCAGTAATGTGGAAGGTAGGGAAGGGGTGTTGAGTGAGCTCAGGGTCAGAATTAGAATAGTCAAATATTGGATTTTTTTTAAATGGAGCATATTTTCAGAAGCTAAACTCTAAATGACATAGTCCAGTGATGTCAAACTCAAATAGAAATAGGGGCAACTAAACTATACATAAGGATCCCTATGGGCTGCACATTAACTTAGAAAACCACATAGTCACATTTTATATTTTTTGTTGTATTTTTATTTTGTCAAATATTTCTCAATTACATTGAAATCTGATTCTGACAACTTTGGGGAGTGCTGCAGGCTGGTAATTCATTTGACACCTCTACTATAGATATGGGTGGTTTCATTAATAACAAGTAATGATACCTTGGATTTGTTAAAGCTCAAAGCAATAAACGGAGAATACCAAAGATAATGTGACTTTCAACTTTCAATCTTGGAAATTTATCAAAAAACTTCACTATAGTAAAACAATTTAGTTCCCTATAGCCACCTCAAATATTTCCTTTTCTTTTCATAACTTTCAAACTTCCCCATGCAAAGCCCATTTCTTTATTTCTAAAAATATTTTCATTGCAAACTTTCGTTTTTGTATCACTCAGATTTCTCCTTACAGCCCCCTTGCTCCTCCCAGAAAACTATCCCTTATACCAAAGGATTTTTTAAAAGAGGAAAAAAAACCATTAAAATTGATCAACATATAAAATATGACAATATATGCCATTTCCCACATACATAGAACTCCCCACCCCAAGACACACATCTTCAAATCCCGTACTTTTCTTTCTTTTTTTCTTTGCTGCCCAGTGCACCTCTCCTAGCCCAGTGCAACAGACTTTTCCTGTCAATCTTCTAGGTTGTCTGTCTTTTTGTGGGTTCTGCTGCTCTAGAATTTTGTTAGGGTCATTTTTTACAGGTATTTGGAGGGGTTTGGAGGAGAGCTTAAATGAGTCCCTGTCTTTAGTCTACCATCTTGGCTCCAACCCACAATGATATATTTTTTATCACCAATATTCTTTTGATACTCCTGTATGGCCAAGAGACATTGGGTAGTAGTTTCCAAAGCAGTGAACCAGATGATAGCCCAAAGGACAACGGAGAGAAGCATGGTGAGTGAGAGCATATTGTAATATATCAAAAGCAAGGAATTATGAAAAAGAGATTCCACCATTCTGGTAACTCCTTGTTCATACCAAATATATGGGAGACTGTTGCTGAGAGTTGCATGGGATGAGTATATGGGGGTAGGTTTCATTTTGCATTGTTGGAGAGAATGCCCACATAGATGAGATGACAAATCTGGTGGAGTTTTGGAGTAAAAGGCTTTAAAGGGTGATGATGATGATGATGATGAAGAAAACCTAATCCCTCTTGAAATGGAGGAGGATTTGATGAAGTTCTGGGTTTTGGCATAGGTCCAAAGTTTGTTGGAACGTCATTAGACTAAAGTTTCTACTACCATATCTTTTATGTAACTTTTTCAGTTTTGATAAGGTCTAAATTATTTTCACATATGTGATAACTATTATTTACTTTTATAGAAGCCAAACCAGAGCACTTTTGAAAACATAGTTCATGCCAGGTAAAAATGGGATAAGAACAAAATCCCCATATTTCCATTGGCTCATTTTAATGATATGTTGTACACTAGAGATATTGACACATTACCCTTAAGGGGGAACACTGATGTTCCTTAGAATTTAGAAGGCTGGCTATTCTGACTCCTGTCTATGATTCACTCTATTACCTTGGGCAAATCATCTAATGGGTAGTCCTTCAGTTTCCTGATCATGAAAATGAAGGTGATAATCCTCTTCTGTTCATACCACAGAGACACAAGGTAAATTAGTGGAAGGGGAAGAGGAGGAAGTAACATTTCATTTTTTCTCCTTGCTATGCCTGCCCATCTTGGGCAGCTGCTATCCATGATGTCCCATAAGTTTTCCAGAGGGGATTCACCCAATATGCTGGTATCCTCCCTTAACTTCTCCTAACATCATGAATATCCCAGTAGGAAACATGGGCTATCCAATAGTTATTCCTTTCTCTCAGCATATGACGAGCCCATCTTTTTCAATTTTGTATTTCTTTTATGTTGTTTGTAGTGCTGAATTCAGAGTCACAAAAGCTTGCCTTCAAGTCGCCCATTCCCCTGCCCCAACACACACTGGCCAAATGATCCTGGACAAGTAACTAAAAGTAACTAAAACCCTTCAGCACTCTGGGCAGCTTTTTAGGACCGTAAGTTTCAGAGCTGGTGCTGATCAGCATTTTTATGAGTTTTCTCACTAGGAGTTCCATATATGAATGAAATCACAGACGCAGTCCCATCCCATCCCCATTTTAAATCTTTTCTTCCTTCATATTTCCTTTCTTTGTAGTGTTTTATGGCTGATTCACACTCTCCAGGGGTCCTTCTTTTGCCTTCTGAGTGATTCTCAATTTTAATGCTTCAAAGACTGCGACGTGCCAATATTTGTAGCCATGCAACAACACAGATAGAATTTTAGCATTTTAAATATGGTCCTTCACTTTAAGGAGAAATTTGGGGGTAATTAAGGAAGCTCTGCATTTTTTCCTAAGCAACAAAGACCCCTTTCCTCTGCCTGTTTAATTCTAGGCCCAACTGATTTCCTAGTTGCAGTTTGTCTAATATAAGAGTTTTAAATCTGGACTCCATGGATCCAGTCAGGAATCTGTGGATAGACTTCATGGAGCTCATGAACTTACTTGACAAAAATATATCTTTATTTCGCTATAACCGACTTCCTTTATAATCTATGTATTTTATTTTGTGAATTTAATAACTTTTTTGTTGTTGAGGAGAGCCTCATAGGTTTCACCAGACAGCTAAGAGAAGTCCATTACATGCATGCATGCATGCGCATGCGTGTGCACAGACACACACACACACACACATAGAGTAAGAATCCTTGATTTGAGGTATACGGACAAAGAGATGAATTTTATAGGTTGTCCTTTTAATAGGTACTACTGAATAGGCCATAAACATTCTTCATCCAATTAGTTCTTTCTGTGGGGATCGTTAGCCCAAATTCTTTTGAGCATTTATGGGACTCTTCCAAGAGACCAGATAATGTATTAGGGCTTGATTCAACCAGTACAATATCATCTGCAGATTGAAGCCGCTGGAGGATCTCACTATCCACAGATAATCCTTCTTCAACTTAGACCTTATACCTCCAGAAATGAGGCAATCATTTTAGTGAGCATGTATGTTCACATTTATATTTTGATTAATATTAGCAATCAGTGGGTTATCCAATAATGTTACCTCTATAGTTATTATACATGTCAAAGATTATTTAAAAAAATTGATTTATACATAGGAGACATTGTTGGAATGGGATATTTTGCTCTATGTAATCATTTTTTTAAAGTCCATGTTTTGAAGGCCATCAAATGGAGCATGAATTCCCCTTACTGGCTATTGTAAACTATATACATTGGTCATTGGCTTTTGCATCAATTATTCTCATAAGAATTTTATGTATATGGGAAAATACAAATACAGTTTGAACAATGTTGACGTTCCCTTGGCTGTCTCTATTTGGAATTAATGAGACCTAAGACTTTTTCCAAGCCTTTTATGCCTTCATCTCTCCCATGTATCTCTTGTGATTTAGTCTGCCAATGCCCTCACGATTGTGTTGGATACAGCTCAGAACTCTTCTATGTACATTTAATCTAATTCATCTGCTTCACTCCATATTTTTAATGATTCACACACAGTTGTCATTGTAGTTATTGTGTTCCTTATCCTTTAAAGCCTGCTCCTTCATTTCCATCTCTGTCCACCTCACCCTCTACCCCCATATCCCATTCCAGATCAACTCATCCTTTCCATGGTGCTTTCCGGAATGTCTGCTCCTTAGGTAAAAATAAAACAAAACAAACCAAAAAAAAAACAAACCCAAAACTTTTTCATTCATTCCATCTTCTTGATTTCACTGAGAACTGACTCTCTCCTGCTGACAGTTTTCATGGCTACCTTTTTCGGCATGGAAGTTTAACACTTGTTTATGATGACAAGATCAGAGTTATGATCATGTCTGCGTATAGTGGAGGTAGAATGGGGAAGTCAGTCATGGGGTATGAGTGAATTGAGGGACTGTGAAATTTGTGTTTGAGGGCATATTGTTATGTATGTTGAAGTCCCTTATTAAGGGGGCAAGAGTTGGGGAGGATGAAAAGACCATGAGCCACATACTGAATTCTTTGAGGAAAGAAATGGAATGTCCCGTAGGTTGGTAGATAATAGCTACCAGAATTTTGATTGGATTGTAGATATGGATTAAGTCTTAAAAGAGGAGAGGTTACAGAGTGATGGGAGAAGAAGGAGACTCTGGAAGTGGCAATGGGGAACATGGAACATTCCAAATCTACCACCATGACCACTGAACCTGGAGGTTATGAGTAGAAGTGCAACCAGTGCAGTCATTGTCAGCCTAAGTGATTACGAGGGAGTTGAGGACAATTTACCTCTTTCGTTGTTGTATAGACTGAGATACGGACTGAAATCTAGTGTTCCTGGGAAGCCCTGGAAGGAATAGGAGCCAAAGAGTTTGGTTTTTGAAAATTTCCAAAGATGGCCTCCATTTAGGAAAACCAGAACTTTGGGCTCTGGACCATAGATTATATAAGAATCAAATGGAATTTTATACACCCCCTCACACCTTTGTGGATTTTAAATTGCTAAGTTAATATCAGGCATTTTATAATTATCAGCATCAACTATTATGATTATTATTCAATGTTATTATTATGAAATGCCATAGTTCACAGATGCTGATTTGATTGTTGTGGATTTTTTCCTCTGTTGATGCTAATCATAATCTTCCTTTGACTTAGTAGATGGTCTTTAAGAGCTACTGTGCCCCAAAATTCATTACCTTGTTGCCAATGCAGGCATGTGCTACTCCAAAGTTATCTTGGTTCACCCTCTAACAACTGAAATATGTTGGCTGGGCACAAGTTGAAATCTTTCTGGCTTGGCAGAACCCCCAGGGCTTATGGTCTACTAGAATAGCCTTTCTCTTTAGGTCATTCTGTAGCATCCATCAGAGAGGCAGCTAGGTGGCTCAAAGAATACACAACTGGGCCTGGAGTCAGAAAGACCTGAGTTCAAATCTGGCTTCAGATACTTACTAGCTGTGTGACCTTGGGCAATTCCCTTAACCTTGTTTGTCTCAGTTTTCTCATGTGTAAAATGAGCTACAGAAGGAAATGGCAAACCATTCCAGTATCTTTGCCATGCAACCCCCCCGTGGAGTCACAAAGAGGCTGATACAACTGAAATGACTAATAGAAATTTATTTTTTAAACATGTTTCCTCATAGCATCTTGCACACAATAGATTCCTAATAATAGTTGAGGAGTGGAATTTAATTATTCTAATACAAAGCAACAAACCCAGGAAGCCATTATTAAGTCCCTATCATGTGCCATGTACTTTGCTAGGTACTGGGGATGAGGGGATAAGGATAAAAAAGAGTTGTTCGTAGACCTCAAGAAGTTTAAATTCAGTTGGAAGGATACAATATGTACACAAAGGTATTATATGATTATAGTTTGTAAAGATAGGAGAGAGTACTATTAAGTGTTATTTATGTTGATGAAACTCCTTTCTGTTGACAGTGCCCATCCCTACTACCTTCATCCCATGCTTCCTTTGGGGCTGGGAAAGAAAACTAGTTATCCCAAATATGCTCTGGCTCCCAGTTTTGTTTTGAGAAAGGAATGCCTGAAGTATTCCCAATTGCCAGCACAGAAATCTAGGGGCAGCCCTCATTTGAAGTGTCAGGTTGTCCCCTGGGAGAACTATTAATTTGCTCCCCTAGAACGTCAGTTCTCTTTCTTCCTCAATAGGTGTGCTGCAGAGTGTGAGCTCTTGCCTAACTCAGGTATACCCTAACATGACACATAAAGATGGGGGATAGAGGAGGTGGGGGAAGCCATATTGGTGATATTGAAAGAGCATACCAATCTCCTTTATATGGATGCAGGAACGTCAGAGTTTAGTGGAATGCAATCAGCAGTGAATAAAGACCCAGCCTCAGAATGAAGAGGTCACCAGGCTGAGAATGAGAAGTGGAACCCACTTTGAAAAGGCAATGAGAATATTGGAGGTTGTGTGAGCAAAAACATTAGTTTCCAAGGTAGTTTCTTCCTGGTGGCTGTTTAGGGGAACGGGAAAATGGAGGGCAGAGTGAAATTGATTGAGGGCTAGGAACTAGATTGATTGAGAAACTAACATCACTGAGCATGGGAAATACAGAGTGGCTAGCTTATTTACTAAGAAATACTGCATGGAAGCCCAGAGGAGCAGACAAGGTCATGGTAATACTGTACCAGAGCCCCAGCCCGGAAGCAGGCAACACTGGACTCCCAACAATGGAGGTCAATATAGAGCCAAGAAAAATGCCCAACTCCATCAATTCTAACCTGCCTCCTTCCTATGTTAACCTAATTTTCTAGAAAATCACATCTTGGATGCTCATAAAAATGCAGCTAATGGGGCACAGGGGAGATTTGTCTCTTTCCTTCCCAAGGATGCTGAGTTTTCATTGTAATTGCTTTGTATTTTCATCACTGAGTTAGATACTCCAGGGGCATCTAGCTTCCTATCCATGCGCCAGGCTTCTGGATGGGCAACTTCTTGTAATCTCAATCAATGGGAGAACAGACCCTGAAGTGCGTATTTAAGGTTTCAAAATGATTACATCCCCAAATCAAGCAAAGAGTTTCCAGATGCTGGAAATACGCTGAATAAATTCAGTAAAATAGCCTCAAACATTAGCATCATTGTTGATTGTGAGGACTGAGAACAAACCCAATCTCTCATTGTTCATTGTATGTTTCACTCCTTTGACTCAATCATGCCCATCCCGGAGAGGGATTCCATTAGCATTTGCAGATGTCACCATAAATGTAACCAAAAGGAGAAAGCTTTAGGGCATGAAATAATCAGTCTAGGCCATTGATGTCATGCTGTTTGCAAAGTATTTCAGAATTTCAGGGAATTAGTTCTCCTTGGATGGATCCTGAATCCTACAATACTACCACTTAAGTTCTTAGTTACTTGTTAAATAAAGCTTGCTCGTGGGAAGCTTTGGAAGAAATGATGGAGGTGGTGTTGAAAAAACCCACTGGTCTTGGAGCCATAGGACTCCTACCTCTGCCACTTCAAGGTACACAGAACTGTAGATTTTGGCTGGAAGGATACAAATGGCCATCTAATCCAACAGTCTTATTTAATGGCTGATAAAACTAATTCTAAAAGAGTTTAAGTGGCTTGTCCATGGTCACACAACTAGTAAGGGTCAGAGGGGGAATTTGAACCCAGGTTTTCCTAACTCTAAGTTAAACATGATACTCACTATGCCACAGTGTCCTTCACTAACTAGCTGTGTGTTCTTGGCCAAGTTTCTATTCCTTTCTGAGGTTCAAATTACTCAGCCGTAAAATGAGAGGTTTGGACTAGACTTTCCCTAAGGCCCCCTCCAGCTCTAACACTCTGATCTGGTAATTAATGAGAAGCATCCAGGCCAAGGGACAAGGAAGAAAAGAGACGGAGTGCCTCCTGTTCAGGTTTGTGCCCTAATATCCTCTTTTGGTAAGTTTTGAGAGAGGAGAGGACTTTGATAAAGGTCCAGACCATTCAGGGGCATAACTGGTGTAGGGATGTGTTTGGGGTCCTGGTCTTTGGAGGATCCCATCAGTTTCTATTTCCCTCTTGCTGATGTCCCCTGGTTGTCCACACCCTCTCCTCCAAGGATACTGCCATCCAGAAATGCACATTCAGGGCAGACCTCTTTGAAAACCTCTGGACCTCTTTGAAAACTTAGCAATTGTTTGTTTTGTTCTTCAGGGAACTCCTCTCAACTATCTGTCACCTTGGGAAACACCTGATGAATGAGCTCCCACTAAGGAGCTTCCCCTGCTGCCTCTGCCAGGAGCATATGTAGTTTAGGAGACAGGTCATTTTGTCAAAAGAATATCTCTCTAATGGTAGAGTCCTAGATAATATGGTTGTGTGTGTGTGTGTGTGTGTGTGGGTGTGTGTGTGTGTGTGTGGAGTGGCTTCCTAACACCCTTCAAATAATGCCTAATCTAGAGTGCTGTTTTCAAATTGCTGGGTACAGCTCAGGTATCCCATAAGTGATTGGACTCAAACTATGTTCACCCGACAAGATGCCTAATGCTCTTCCTGTCACGCATTTTTGAGGAGCTGCAAATCTTTGCAGACATTCTGTTTTCCCCTTATGTAACACATTGGGCTTCTCAGTGATTTATAGGTTTGTATCCTCAATGGAGACATAAGTGGTTGGCAGACTATTTTATACCTTGACAAGCAGGAGTTAATACGCTATGTTTTAATCCAACAAATATTTTTGGCATTCAATGCATTTGCTTAAGCCAATTCAGATTCTCTGATCACCTTTTCATAACAGGATCAGCTTAACTAGGGTTTTTTTGGGGGGTTAAATAGAATTCAATATAGATAGTGAGGTGGGCTAGTAGATGGAGTTTTGGACTTGGAATCAGGAAGACTTGAGTCCAAGCCCTACTTGGACACCTACTAGATATTTGACATTAGGCAAGTCATTTAAACTCTCAAAACCCATTCCTTCATATAATGAAAATAATGATGACATCTATCTCACTGGGTTGCTGTAAGAATCAAATGAATGTGATAACATACGGAGATCATTTCACAAGCTTTAAAGTGTTATACAAATCCTGGCAATTAGCTAGCTAGCTATACTCAACATGGCTGGCAAGCAAAGCTACTTGATACTGGTTATAGAATCCGAGGTCAACTCAAATCCTGGCTGTGGTTTGCTCCTTGAGGGTGTTTCATAGGCTGTAGGACAAGTAAAGATAATATAAAGTGTGAAACGCAAATACAGTTATCCCTTCCACATCCTTGGTACCCCCGTGATCAGAAAGTCTGCATAAAATCTTTTGGCCCTCTCTTTGTATCAGAGGAGAGGTCTGAATTATTATGGTAATATGTTGGTATTATATAATACTATACATATATTTTATGCATTTCTGAGTTTCTAAACTTTTTCTGTTTTGTCTGCTGGCCTTCTGTGGCTTCTGCAATATCCCCCCCTTCCCAAGTTGCCATCTAATTTCTTATGCCGACCTGTGATATACTGAAGCAGCAATGGGGAAAGTCATGATATGGAAGGGATAACTGTACAAAATATTCTATCAGTCTTAATTTTTCCAAGTTTTGAGGAAATGGCATACTTATCAACCAAAGGGTTGACTCATTTATACAGGGTATAAAAAGTATACAGGTATCCTAGTTGGGGAATCTAGCCTTTGAACCAAAGGCCAAGGATGGGTAGTCTGGACGTAGTCTCTTGCTTATCCTTCTTATAGTTTGATTAGAGGGAGTGGCACTATGACTAACCCAGATCACTTGTTGCACAAATGTTTGATTAGTTTCCAAGGTCTCTGATTCTGAGTCACGTGTTTTTCTGCTAGCTCTATATTAGGTCTGTGTCCAGTTTATGCAATAATCTCTAGGCTGTTAGAAGGTCGAACCTCTTTATTTGTTTTGATAGCTAGTTAGGCACAAAAGGAAATTAATTTTAAAAATGATAAAATGGAATCTAGCTAATCCATACAAAATGCTTCACTAATCATATTTTATATACCCCCATGTCCATCCCACATACCTATACCTATACCTATACATACCTATACATATATATTTTATATAATTTCCATACTATTATATATATTTGCAATCCTATTCTGCAATTAGCTTTAATTGTCAGACTTTCAGAACTCTGTTAAAAAGCAACAACAAAACACTGAGCTCAATAGAAGATTTGACATATAAGAGCCGAGAGAAATGTAAGGTACACGCCAGTGACCAATTACAAGGGACTCAGTAAGGACAGAATTTTTACCTTTTATGCATGGAAAATATTGTCTAAGATTGTTACTGGTAATTAGGTAGCTTTTAAGAAAGATTGGGCTAGACCTGAATATACTGTGACTTTAAAAAGTAAAACCTTTCAAGAATATCTAAAAGGGTAATTATCCTATACAAATGAGGTACAAGAGGAAGAGCCAATACAGAGGAATTAGATGGGGGAGGGCAGCTGTTAGTTCTGGAAATCTACTTTCATCTGGAATGGGTTTAAGAAGGGAAAATACATATACATCTAAAAGAATATAGAAATCTTCTAAATTTAGAAAGAAATGAAACTAAGGGGACAGAGAAGGAGGAGAGGATAAAGGAGGGATCTTTAGGCAAGGTGAGGGAATAGGTTATAAGTGGGGTATAGAAGGGTGTTTAGATTTAGGGGAATAGGAGGGTAAAGGAGGGAGTAGGTTAAGTAATAGGAGGGCAAGGTAGCAGGTAGAAGTAAAGTAGAAGATTTAGGAGAAATGCTAAAAAGATATGCCCAAAAATAAAAGCAAAATTAGGAGTAGAATCTCTTAGGGAAAGTATATATTTATGTATATATGTGTATGTGTATGTGTATGTATACATGTATGTATATATTGATACCTATATATAAATATATCCATGCTCTATTATAGCCTTAGGGAGGTGGGTAGGGGGAGGGAGGGGGAAAAAGAACAAAGTAAAAAGCGTAGAGCAGAGAAAAAAAGAAAATCTACAAGGAAGTGAAAAAAAGATGGACAACTTTCAATTTAATGCACGGTAATATATAAGCTTTCTTTTAGTTATTATTTACTTAATATTTTTAGTTTTCAGCATTGATTTCCACAAGATTTTGAATTACAAATTTTCTACCCATTTCTACCCTCCCCCCCCACTCCAAGATGTCATATATTCTGATTGTCCTGTTCCCCAGGCAGCCATCCCTTCTGTCACCCCACTGCCCCCCCATCCCCTTTACCCTTACTTTCTTGTAGGGCAAGATAGATTTCTATTCCCCATTGCCTATATATTATTTCCCAGTTGCATGGAAAAACAAGTTTGTTTTTGAACATCTGCTTTTAAAACTTTGAGTTCCAAATTCTCTCCCCTCGTCCCTCCCCACCCATCCTCCCTAAGAAGGCAAGCAATTCAGCATAGGCCACATGTGTATCATTGTGTAAAACCCTTCACAATACTCGTGTTGTGAAGACTAATTATATTTTGCTCCTTCTTATCCTATCTCCCTTTATTCAATTTTCTCCCTTGACTCTGTCCCTTTTTGAAAGTGTTTGCTTTTGATTACCTCCTCCCCTTATCTGCCCTCCCTTCTATCATCCTCCCTTTTATCTCCTTCCTCTTTCTTTCCTGTGGGGTAAGATACCCAACTGAGTGTGTGTTATTACCTCCTCAGGTC
>CM053626.1:27939883-28017511 GCA_028646595.1 Phalanger gymnotis | reverse complement strand
TAACCTAATACTGAGGTTTCATGAATTATACACATCATCTTTCCATGTAGGAATGTAAACAAAACATTTCAACTTTAGTAAGTCCCTTATGATTTCTCTTTCTTGTTTACCTTTTCATGCTTCTCTTGATTCTTCTGTTTGAAAGCCAAATCTTCTATCTGGTCTTTTCACTGAGAAAGCTTGAAAGTCCTCTATTTTATTGAACGTCCATATTTTCCTTGGAGCATGATACTCAGCTTTGCTGGGTAGGTGATTCTTGGTTATAATCCTAGCTCCATTGACCTCTAGAATATCATATTCCAAGCCATTTGATCCCTTAATGCATAAGCTGCTAGACCTTGTGTTATTCTGATTGTGTTTCCACAATACTCAAATTGTTTCTTTCTGGCTGCTTGCAGTATTTTCTCCTTGATCTGGGAGCTCTGGAATTTGGTGACAATATTCCCAGGAGTTTTCTTTTTGGGATCTTTTTCAGGAGCCACATGTTTTAGTAATTGTCTAAAATAAAAAAAAAATTAAAAAGACAAAAAGAAGAGGAAAGATTGTTTCAATTTCTATTTTACCCTCTGGCTCTAGAATATCAGGGCAGTTCTCCTTGATAGTTTCTTGACAGATGATATCTAGGCTCTTTTTTGGTCATGGCTTTCAGGTAGTCCAGTAATTTTTAAGTTATATCTGCTGGATCTATTTTCCAGGTCAGTGGTTTTTCCAATGAGATATTTCACGTTGTCTTCCATTTTTTCATTCCTTTGCTTCTGTTTTATAATATCTTGATTTCTCATAAAGTCACTAGCTTCCACTTGCTCCAATCTAATTTTTAAGGTAGTGTTTTCTTCAGTGGTCTTTTAGACCTCCTTTTCCATTTGACTAATTCTTCCTTTCAAGGCATTCTTCTCCTTGTTGGCTTTTTGGAGCTCTTTTGCCATTTGATTTAGTCTAGTTTTTAAGGTGTTATTTTCTTCAGCATTTTTGGGTCTCTTTTAACAAGTCATTGACTTATTTTTCATGGTTTTCTCACATCATTGTCATTTCTCTTCCCAATTTTTCCTCTACTTCTCTAACTTGCTTTTCCAAATCCTTTTTGAGCTCTTCCATGGCCTGAGACCAGTTCATGTTTTTCTTGGAGGCTTTTGTTGTAGGCTCTTTGACTTTAGTGGCTTCTACTGGCTATATGTTTTGATTTTCTTTGTCGCCAAAGAAAGATTCCAAAGTCTGAGTCTGAATCTGAGTCCATTTTCACTGCCTGGCCATGTTCCCAGCCAAGTACTTGACTCTTGAGCTTTTCATCAGGGTATAACTGCTTGTAGAGTAGAGAGTACTTTGTCCCAAGCTTGAGGGGCTGTGCTATTGTCTTCAGAGCTGCTTCTACACAGCAAGCTCTGCCACACCAGTGCTCCGCCTCCCCCAAGAATCACCAACCTGGACCATGACTCAGATCTAAGCAAGCTCTGCACGGCTGCTCTGATCTGCTGCTTAATTCCTCCCACCAGGTGGGCCTGGGGCTGGAAGCAACTGCAGCTGTAGATCTGTAAGCAGCCTCAGAGCTGCACTACCTCCACTGCCCCCGGGGTGGTAGCTGCCTGCAAACTCCTTTCACTCAGTCTCTGCAGTTCTTCCCACTAACCTTCTCTGTTGTCTTTGGCGTTTGTGGGTTGAGAAGTCTGGTAACTGCCACAGCTCACTTATTCAGGGTGCTATGGCCTGTTCCAACCAGCTTCCAGGTCTGCTTGGTCTGGGTGCAGCCCACGCTGGGCTCTGCTCCACTCCACTCTCAGCTCTGTGCAATAGATCTTACCCTGCAACCATCCAGGCTGTCGTGGGCTGGAGCCCTGCTTCCCTCTGGTATTCTGTGTGTTCTGCAGTTCTAGAATTTGTTCAGAGCCATTTTTATAGGTATTTGGAGGGTCCTGGGGGAGAGATTTAGGCAAGTCCCTGCTTTCTAACTGCCATCTTGGCTCCGCCACCCCAGGCTTTCTTGAAATAAGTCATTGCTGTACATTTTGAATTCTTTCCTATGTTCTGCTATGCACATGACTTTTTTATCTTGTTTTATATTTAAGTTTATAATGTTTTTTTCTTTTCTTATTATGCATTTAAGTTTTAGTATTTGTCTAAAATAAAAGAAATTAAAAAGAAGAGGAAAGATTCAATATAACTGATCAGCACATTGAAAAATACGAAAATGGGAGCAATATGCAACAATTGTGGACCTCCTACCCCAGCAAAGGGGTGGATTGGGAGTGTCTTCTCCTATCTCTTCTTTTGAACCATGTTTGTTCTTTATAACATTTGCAACATTCACTTTGGATTTTTTTTGGTGAGCATGGTTTTTCTTTCCATGTATATTATTGTACTCTTTGTGCATATTTTTTGGTTTAACTTCACTTTGCATTAGTTCATGTAAATCTTATGATGTTTCTCTGTATTCTTCACATTTATCATTTCTTACAACAGTAATATTCCATTATATTTATGTACCATGATTTGTTTAGTCACTGCACAATAAATGGATATCTTCTTTCCAATTCTTTCCTATTGCAAACAGTGCTATTATAAATATTTTGATATACATGGAGGCTTTGTTTATATCAATGACATCCTTGATATAGATCTAATAGTAGAATCTCTGGATCAGTGAGTATGGATATATTAGTCACTTTATTTGAATAAATCCAGATTCCTTTCCAAAATAGTTATACCAGTTTCATAGCTCTACCAACAATGTATGTGTGCCTATCATCTGAGGACACCTCTGTGTGTCGATAAGACAGAGTGGGCTCCTTAGCACTTGAGGAGTTTGGCTTTTGTTTACTTTGCTTACTTTGAGTGAAAGTACTTTCAGCTGTTAAGTGCTAAGCCCAGGCCCAGAGCCCTATCAGGTGTGAAACCTGTGTGGGCGTAGATTAAAAGGGGCCAACTCGGGAACCAATGGTCTCTGGTCTCTGGTGGTTGAGGTGGGCTTTGAGAACACCAGAGGCTGCGAGGAGAGGCGTTCTAAGAGACCAACTACAGCTGAAGCTGAAAAAAAAGCCAAAGCAGGAGACCTGTGTGAACCCAGGAGTGTGAGTAAGGACTTGAGGCCAGTAAACACGATTTGGCTAAATACTATCTTGTTTTTCTGTGGCCTCCTGGTTACTGTATGTGAGGCAGGCCTACTGGGCCTGGGGCTCTTTGGTCAAGATGTCAGAATGGGGAGGCTGGTTCGTGAATCTGTTGCTCTCGGGCCTAAATAAATGTTCTGATGCTTTCTACTTAGAGAATCCCTCACACCTTGTGGTTTCAAACCATTCAAACATATATATGATTATATTTGAGATTATAAACTTGGCCTTCCTGCTACACTCTGACATTGACTATTTCCCAAATTTTATCATCTTTACCGTTTTTCAGGGTATTAGGTGAAACTCAGGGTTGTTGCGATTTACATTTCCTTTATTATTAGCAATTTGGAGCAGTTTTCATGTGGTTGTGAATATTTAGCAATTCCTCTTTTGAGAGCTATTTATTCATACCTTTTGACCACTTATTTACTAGGGAAATGGCTCATGTGTGTGTCACATATTGTTGTCCACCCTTCATTTTTGAAGAGGACTAATGACGTCACAATGATGGGGTCAGGGTACAGTGTATTTGGCCGTGACTTACAGTCCAAAATAAGTTCAGAAGTTTCTACTATAGGTCAAGCAGATGTAGTTTGTCAGAACATTTGGGATGAAGATGTCTCTAGATCTGTTTAGCTCATGTTTCCTTTGCACTGCTTTGATTTCACTTTGCTCATTTTGCAGCACCATCTTTAATGCAAGCACAGCATGCTAAGTGGTCCTGTTGCAGTATCTCTCTTCTCAAACAATCGATGCTAAAGTTCTTAAGTGAGACCTTGAGAGTGTCTTTGTACTACTTCTTCCAACTACCATGTGAATGTTTGCCTTGTGCAAGCTCTCTGTCTTTTAAGTAAACGTGCATTTGGATTTCCGACTATGTGGCCAGCCCATTGGAGGTGAGCTCTCTGAAGGGGAGTTTGAATCCTTGGCAGTTGAGCTTGAGAAAGGTCCTCAGGGTCCAGTACTTTCTCTTGCCAGATAATCTTCAGGATCTTCCTAAAACAATTCAAGTGAAAGTGATTCAGTTTCCTGGCATGGCTCTTGTAGACTGTCCAGGTTTCACAGGCAGGCAACAGTGAAGTCAGCACAACAGCTCTATAGACTTTCAGTTTGGCACGCAGCCTAATTATTCTTCTCATGCTTTTTTCAGAGCCTCCCAAATTCCGAGCTAGCTCTGCCAATTCATGCATCAACTTTGTCATCTAAGTGGACATCCCTGGAAAGGATACTACCAAGGTAAATGAACTTACCCACAGCATTCAAAATTTCTCCTTTAACTGTGACCAATGGTTCCACATATAAATGGTGCAGTGCTGGCAGGCGGAGGACCTCTCTGTATGTAAATTGTCTATCTTGGATACCAAGCCCTTATGAACTGTTACTTTAAGGTAGGATTTGTTGTTGTTTGCATGTCTTACTTGTGCGTGACTCTTTGTGACTCCATTTGGGGTTTTCTTGAAGTGGTTTGCCATTTCCTTCTCCAGCTCATTTTACAGATGAGGAAACTGAGGCAAACAGTGACTTGCCCAGTGTCACATAGCTAGTAAGTGTTTGAAGCTAGATTCAAACCCAGGTCTTCTAGATTCTAATCCCAGCACTCCATCCCCTATATCACACTGCCTCTGTCTATTATACTATAGCACCTTTTTTTTTTTGCTACAGTTTTACTGATGTGAATACACCCTTTGATGACCAACAGTACAATCCAACAATGCCTAAGTAGCTTGGACAATTCTCTTGCATATTTTCCCTTAATGAATTCACCCAACATTTGAGGCCTTCATTATGTCCTCTTGATATCAAGAGAATACTAAAGGAGAACTCAGGCTGTAAACTGGTTATCTCTTATTCCTGCTATGTGAAGAATTCATTTTCATTTTCCATGGTAAATTTCTTTGATGAAATCCTTTATATTTTTTTCTTAAATGTGATTACTTATCTGTAATGTGCTGAAGCCTGCTTATGCCCACTGTGACACCACATAAATTTCTCTAAAATGGATGGAAGTCCCTCCATTCCTGGGTCACTTCCTTTACTCTACCTTCGTCTGTCCACCTGTGCAAAGAATACCATGTCTACCTACTTACTGAAGGTGAGGATTAAATAATATAAGTGTGGTAGTTTGTTAAATGCAAAACATAATTGTTATTCTTGCAGTCATAGGAAATTTTTCTGGATTCTCCTGTCTTGTATTGATCCACTCATTGTAAATTACTTTCTTCTCTTGGGCTTTAAACTGATTCATAATTTTTCACATCTCTCTCAGCTTCAAGAACAAAAACCTATTACATGCTTACTCTGACCTCATATCCTATTGTGCTTACTTTGCTGGATGGCCCACATTAATGTGACAATAATACTCAAGGTCAGGATGTAAATAGTCTTTGGGAATGGTGCAAAATCCCCAATGATGTCTCGAGGTAATAAGGTATGTGAAAAACTCAACCAATGACATTTTTACCTTCACTATCTTCTTCATTTGGTCGCTCTATCAGGGGCTTTTGATGGCTTGCCAATGTCATCAGAAGTTCCTGATGCTGTTGAAAAGGTCCTTGTGAATTTCAATGATGACTTTTATTCAACAGCCCCATTTAATTCCTGACAGTTCCTTTGGCTCGACAATCCCTGATTTAGCTGTTATCTGCTTTGCAGTGGTTTCAAGAAGAGCATGATAATGCAGGTTACTTACACAGAATATAAACAGGCCCTGGACAGTAGCATAAAAGTCCTCTGAGTGTTTAATGGCTCACTCTCACAGCATCAGCAAGATGGCTGGGACAAAGACACACACTGGATTTGGGCTTAATTCCCATAGTCTTCTAAGTCACAACACATGCATACAGTCCTAGCATCATTGTCCTTTGTACTCAAAGGCTGTCTACAGTGCTGATTTCCTGAGTACCAGTATGATTTGAAGTCTTCTCACACTGGATATACACTCTGCCTGAGGTGACATTTTTCCCCTGGTAGTTGTGATGGCCATGGGGGTTGGACCTAAAAGAGTTTCTCTTTTTGGAATTTTGATTTTTGAGGCACCACAGGAAGCCTTTACTCCCAAAAAGCATCTCTTCTCACTGCCTGGTCATGTGGCCAGCTGATCAAGGCCATTTTCCAGCAGATATCACATTTTTGTACACCCAGGAGCTCCCATCATGCATCTTAGTCTGAGTACTACTAAGCCAGGAAAAGCATTGAAGGCGCATGCTTTATGCTAACAACTTTACTCTAGCCAGCTGTAACCTGACTTCAGACTGACTTCTGAAGCCAGCTAATGCTTTTCTCTCTGTGTATCCACTTTCATTTTATTTGAAACCCTCACAGTCATTTGTAACAGGTGAAAAGTATGTTTGGCCTCTAAATTGGTGACTAATCAGAGTCAGAACAAAGGTCCTTCTGAAATAAAGTAAATTGTAGATGCAACATCACGAGGATGGAAGGATGGAAAAATAGTGTTCCTGGAGAGAAGCTTCCCTTGTTCATGAAGTACCTACCGTCATTTGTGGAATGCAGTTTCAGGAAGGACAAATATAAAGGCTTTTATAGCTTGTCTTGCACATGGAGGTGAGATTGGGTTCAGACAATGAAGAATATTTCCGGGCTTAGGAACTACTTGATATCACCCACTGTTCATGGAGTAGACCCTTCAAGGGTCTTTCTGCGAAGTTACAGATGGCTAAAAAAGCGTCAGAAAATCACAACCTTTTTAGAATTGGAAGGAACTTGCAAAATCAATTCTCCTAAAGCAGAGGTCTGACTGCATCATTGCTCTACTCAAGAAGCTTTGGGAGCCCATCATTGCCTCCAGGATAAAATACCAAGTCCTCAAGCCCTCTTCTCCACATGTCTGGCTTCCATTTCTCTTTCTAGAATGATTTCATATCACTGTTCCTCATGCAACTTGATAATCTGGCTTAACTCTTAATGTTTCTCCACCTTCCACCTCCATGACTTTGTAAGACTGTCCACTATACTTGAAATGTGTTCCCTCATCACCTTAACTTCTTGCAGTCCCTAACTTTAGATTTCAGCTCAAGACTTTCCATCTTGAAAGGCAACATAGTGCATCAGAAAGTGTCTTGTTTCTGGAGTAAAAGGACAAGCACTCAAATCTCACTTCTTCCTCTTAATATCTGTATGACTCTGGATAGGTCATTTATTGTCTCCAGGCCTCCTTTTCCTCATATGGAAAATGAAGGTATTGGACTTGATTGCCTTTGAAATCTCTTTCAGTGCTACATTTAGAATTTTAGTTGAGGCTTCTTTTGACTCTCCCTTGCACTCTGTTGCTATCGCCTTCCCTCAAGAAATTATTTCATATATCTTTATCAACATTTCTGAATGCATTGTGCTTTTCTCAGATACAATCTAAACTCCTTAAGGTTAGGGAATCCTTTGTTGTTGCTTTTTGTGCCCTGAACCTAGAACAGTAGCTGGCAAAAAGTAGGTGATTAATGAATGCTTGTCGGATTGAGCTAATTTCCATTGGTGTCTAGTCCAGCCTATTCCTAAAAAAGAATTCCCTTTATGACATGAGAATCAAGTGCTCATCCAGCCTTCACTCAAAACCTCAAATGGGGGTGAAATCATGAACTCTGGAGAAAATCAATTCCATTTTGGGATAGTTCTAACTAGCAGGATATTTTTCTTTACATCATGTCTAAATTTGTTCTTTTTCAATTCTACTCATTGCTTTTAAGGTCCAAATAGGAAATTTAGATGACAATCTGCAAAATATTATATACTATATCATGTACCTTAGGTCTCCCCTTTCCAAAGATAAGCATCTCTAGTTCTTTCAACTGCTATTTTCATATGAGATGAATTCAACACCTTGAACCATCCTTATTGTCCTTCTCTGGGTGGTCTCCAGCTTTTATATTTTCTTCCTAAAATGTATACCCATTATTCAGTGCATACATACTATAGATGTGGTTTATCCAGGTCAGAGGACTGTGGAACTATCATCTGCTTATTTTGGGCAGCTTTGCCTCTTTTAATAGAGACTAATATCGAACTCATTCTTTTGGGTGCCATGTATTGGTGACTTAAGTTTAGTTTTTAACATGGTAAATTCTCCAGATCTTTTTTTTTTTCAGAAGAACTGCTGTTTTGACATGTCTCCACCATCTTGTATTTGTGAAAATGACCTTTTGAGATGGAATTTTATTATAAATGATAGGTTGGAGTGGTTATTTCCTTCCAAGTTTCTTATCCTTTCTACCCCAGAAAGTGTGCCAGGGAATTTGAAAGAATAAAGCGCCCTTAGAAACAAATATTGCCACACAAACAATATCAACCCCTGAGATCTACTTTCTCCTGAAAGTCTCCTGGAAGCATGCTATCCATGTACCTTCCTACAATGGAAGAGGGAGAAGAATCCTATTCTGTTTTCTTTCGTAATCTTCTCAGCTCCAGGGAACCTACACAGCTTGTGGAAGGACAACTCTCGTAGACCACCCCAAGGCCAATTGAATAGGGTCATCATGGAAGCAGAAGATATTACCTTCAAGCCTTCAATCTAATCTGCCTATCTTTCAACTCCCTTTTTACATCTCACACATTAAACAGCTACTATGCACAAGGCACTGAATTAGGCACTGGATCTACAAAGAAGAAAATTAAAAAAAATGTCTTCAAGGAGCTTTCATTCTCTTGATAGTAATTCATACAGTACCTTAGAGTTTTCAAAAACACTTCTGCACACATTACTTAATTTAAATCTCACTACAACACTTTAGGGGTAAGTGTGAGAGGTAGCTTGATTTCAGCTTTCTTTAAAAAAAGAGATCTGGGGGTTTTAGTGGACTGCACTCATTATAAGTCAGCAGTGTGATATGGTAGCCATAAAAGATAATGTGATGTTGGGCTACAATAAGAGACACTTACAGGAATGAGAAGATGATAGTTATATGGTCTAGTATGCAGGAGAATTCCTGGGAGATAGCAAGTGCTGTATGAATGCTTATTGATTGAGTAATTACTGTGCCCTACTCATGGCATATGTGGAGAATTGGGTTTACTTTTGGCTACTACTGCTTGGGAAGAATGTTAACAACCAAGATGGCGAAGGACCTTGAGTCCAAACCATATAAGGATCAGTTGAAAGAAATTGAAAGACAAATGGTTAGCTTATAGAAGAGATTTAGATGACCCTGATAACCATCTCCAAGTATTTGAAGGATTATCATGTGGAAGAAGGACTTGGCATGTTCTGTTTATCTCTAGAGAGTGGAACCAGGAGCAGTAAGTGGAAGTTACAAAGAGGACAAATGTAGGCTTGATGTCAGAAAAACTTCCTGATGATGAGAGTAATCTAAAAGTAGAATAGGTTGACTCTTAGTGATGTCCTCCCCCTTTGGAGCCATTAAGCAAAAACTGGATGACCAATTATTGGGCATAGTATAGAGGGGATCCTTCATCAGGAATGGATTGGTTGCTAACCCCCACCAGCTCTGAAATTCTCTGAGCCAATGATTTTGTGGTCTTCATGTGCCAGATTGTTGGTCAATCAGTGAGTCAATGAAGATTTATTAAGCACTTACTATGTATTAGACACTGTGCTAAGGATATAAAGAAAGGTAAAAGACAGTCCTTGCTCTTAAGCAGCTCACAAACTATTAGGAGAAACAACGTGCAAATACAAACATGCAAACACTCTATGTGCAGAATAAATTAGAAATATTCAACAGAGGAAAGACCCTAAAATTAACAGAGATCAGGAAAGCCTCCCTATATAAAGAAGGATTTTAGTTGAGACTTGAAAAGAAACACTGTGTAAGTATGAAAATATTATACAAATGCAAAATATTATTTATTTTCTTCCTTTTTAATCATTATTTTTCTACCAATGAGTAAACTGAGACAGAGAGAAATTAAATGACTAGCAACTTGCAGAGCTTGTGAAACTCAGCCTCTGTGATTCTGTTTCAATGTTCTTTCTGCTATTTCATACTGTGCACCCGACCCCAGCCTACATCAGGCATGCTGGGCACAGGTACCCCAGCAAAAGACAGCTGCTGTACCTGGGTCTGGTAATGTGGGGAGAGCCCTCTGCTTAGCAAGCCCTTTCCCTCATAATAAAACTCAGAGAAGATCCTGGAGGGTGTTCAGAGCATCCTATTGTGATGTGGGGGAAGATTTCAGCACAGTGTGTATTTGTGACTTGGCATAAACATTTCTGGTTATTCTGTGATATTTTTAGGAGCCATTGGTGGAAGTTGTAGAGATAGAGTTAGGCTTGGAAGAAGAAAAAACTCTCTCATCATTAAAAATATTCTAAAGTGGAGTGGGCTGCCTTGGGGGATAGTTTGTTCCCATTTACTGGACACCATTTAGTAGAGTCTTTCAGAGATGCTGGAGAATGCTATCTTTTTCAAGTACACATCAAGATCCCTTCCAACTCAGAGATTCTATGATTCTCTGCTTCCTACATTTAGAACCAGAAAAGGATTGAAATCACATGATCCATTAGAACGTAAGATCCTCAAGGACAGAGATGGCCTTATTTCATTCTTTGTTATCTCCAGTGTCCCAGCAAAGTAACCAGAATGTTGTAGTTGCTTGTAAACCCTTGCAGAATCAAGATGAGCTGAACTGTAGAGTTGACCTTTTTAGAAGTTATCTTTGAAGTAACAAAGAAAATTTTGGTTTGAAGTCTCCCCAGCCACTTCTACCTTAATCCTACCTAGATCTTGCTTTCCTCATAGATGGTGGAATAAGCAATTTCTTTTGTGGAATGATTTCAGGAATGTTGGGAAGATCCTGGTGCCTCCCCAAAATAACTTTCTCCTGTGGTTTGTTTCTGTATTTCTACTTTGAAAACCTCATATGTCTAGCTTTTATTCTTATTAAGATGGAGATACTTCTGGAGGGGGGGGGGATAACAATCTAGCCATTTATAGCTTTGAGCCCATGAGTTTCCAGACATTTCTCAAGAGCAATTTGGATAAAGGGAGGGGGAAAGAACATGAGGGTGGTGAGCCCCTGAGGGTGTTGTAGAAGGTGTGTCACGAAGTAGGGGAAAAGGGCACAGAGTGGGAACATTGAAGACTGACTTAGCCTTCCTTGTGATTTTGCTCAGGGCTTTCCTTGGGCAGCTCAGTGGAAGGAAATAATGACATCAACACTTCCTAACCCAATTTGGAGAGACAGGTCTCCTGTCAGGAAAAGATGTGGGAAAAATCAGAAAGGTGTGGGGGGGGGGAGTGTGGACAGCATCTGTGAAAAAGCCACCATTTTTGACAAGCTGAGGGGCTGGGCATCCAGAAGTCTGAGCTTGTCTATCACTGATCCACCACCAAGCCCCACTGCCATCAGAGGGCATGTCCCAGAAGCATTTCTGTCAGAGCCTTCCTCACTTCCATGGATGACTGCACAGTGTCATATCCACTGAGCTGCCTCTGGGAGTGACGACGATGTGTTTTGTAGCTGTCCAAGGGCCTTATGACTTTTTCAGGAGAATAACAAACCCAGGATTGGTGAAAAATGGACCATACAACAGTGCATAAAAGCAGGTTCTCAACCCTCTTGTTCTTTTCTGCAAGTGTGAAAATCGGGGCCAGAATGCATTATAAACAATGAATCCAAGGTCAAAAAAATCCTTTGTGCTTACAGTTAAAAATATGCCATTGTTTAAAAGTTACCTCTGATTTCAATCCTTAGTAAGAAAATAAATCCTAGCATTTCACAGATAAAAGCAACATTAGAAATAATTATTTCAATTATATCATTTTAAATGTGAAGAAAGGGAGGTCCAGGGAAATGAAGCTATTTGGCCAAGGTCATTTGGTAAATGAGGGCCAAAGTAGTGCTACAGTGGCTCTGGTTCCCAGACCAGACTTTTTTGTTGTTGTTGCATAATTCCACACTGTACTCCTATCCCAAAGTATTCAGAATTGTGTACACACTTCCTTTCTTTTCTTATCTTCACAACAATCCTTGAGGTAGGTTTGGCTAAACATATACATACATAGAGATCACCCCATCTAACCTGTACTTAAAAATCTCCAACATTTATATTTGAAGTATACAAAACAGTATATTATCTCATTTGATTCCCAAAAACAGCTCTGTGAGATAGATGTTATCAATTCCATTTTATGGACAAGAAAAATGAAACTGAGAAGTTAAATTACTTAGCTAGAGTCACACAGCTGGTCTATATCTGAGGCAGGATTCAAACTCAGGTCTTTCTGATTGCACATACGGCACACCAGTCAGCTACCTCCAGCTTGCTGCTTTAAGAACCATTTCTACAGCACATCCAAACAACACTTCTTTAGATTCTGAGGAGTCTAAGGTGAGGGGGAGCCCACCCCCTCCCAAGCTGGTCCAATCCATTTTGGGACAGTTTAAATTGTAAGAAAATATATCACATGGGACCAACCCTAGACCTTGGATGACTTTCACCCATTTCTCTAGTTATATTCTGCTTCCTCTTCTTATTTCCTCTCTCTGTCCAGAAAGAGTCATATTTATTTCCTAATCCCCAACTTTTAGATTGCTTATCTTTTCAGGTGGAATTTCCTGCCTCACCTAAATAAAACCTATCTCCTCTCCTTCCTCCTCTCTCTCCAACCCCAGGCATTGGAATCTTTCCTTATCTATAATTTGGACTGCATGATCATGGCTGAAGTCCCTTCCAGCTCCAACTTTCTATGGTCCTGTGCTTCTAATCAAGTGTTGCTAACCTTTGACCCAGCAATACCACTACTAGGTCTATTTCCAAAGATGATGGGGGAAAAAGGAAAGAAGCCGATATGTTCTCAAATATTTTAATAGCAGCTCTCTTTATGATGGCCAAGAACTGGAAATTACAGAGATGTTCCTCAATTGGGAAATAGCTGAACCAGCTGTGGTATCTGATTGTGATGAAATACTGCTGTGCTATAGGAAATAATGTGCTTGACGATCTTAGAAAAAATATGGACAGGCTTGTACCAAATGACGAAATACAAAATGAGCAGAACCAAGAGAATGTTGTATACAGTAATAGCTATATTGTTTTAGGAACAACTTTGTGCAACTAAGTGATTTTGACTATTTAAATACCCGAATTAATTATGAGGGACATGTGAAAGAAGACACTATTTCCATCCAGAGAAAGAACTGATAAAGAGAAGTACGTATAGAATGATTTTACATATATGTGTGTGTCTATATATGTATGTGTACATATATAGACACACACTAATATACATATTTGTGTCTAATGGTAGCCATCTCTAGGGCAGGAGATAGGGAAGAAAAAATTTACATGATACATTCATTATGTATTTAAAAGAAATAGCAAGTTGTACATAATGTATTTGTAGTTTCATGTGCAATCATCTTTTTATTATTCTAATAAGTTACAGAAATATTTGACTTACTTCATAAATTAAAAATAAAATAAACAAAAATTTTAAAAAAGAAAGACAATAAAGGGAAGCACCTTAATCTTCAAGGTGAAATAAAGAAACATAACAGATACTAAAAAATCTGGACATGCAAAAGGAGCAAATACTGCTTTGGTTATTTAAGCAGTTATAGGTGTGAATAATAAACAAGATCTTCAAGGGATAGACGGTGCAAAGGTAGAATCCACTACTGATCTGCCAAGTCATTTAATGCAGTGATATTAGGAACTCTACTTCTAAGCTGAACTTAGGCCAAATCTAGATCACTGTTGAGCCTCAATCTTGGTGAGGTGAAACTTTGATTGTTGAAATTTATTTCCCACTTTGCTCCACTCATAAGGGCAGTCCACCATGCTGCTCTTTTCCTCTGGTCTCTCTCTGCCTTCCATGTCAGAGTGAAACTGTCACTCCATTGACTTCTACACTGGTTCCTTCTCCTAAGCTGCTGAATGCCCTGAAAGACTCTACCTTGAGACCAAACTCCTAGGGATATTGATAACCTACCTGAATTCATTCCTCAATGATTAACAAGTTCCCATCACATCATTCCTTCCCCATTCTAGAGACTTTAACTCCACCTCTCCCAGTTATCATGATTCAAACGCCTTTCCCCACTCCTGTAGTCCAATCCCTTATTCTCGTCCCCCTCAATGCAACCCCTCTATCCCCAACATACCACTCTAAAACTACCCATCCTTTCTACCGTGCCCTCGAAAATACTTCCATAGGTAACAAACTTGCTTTGATCTTAAATATTTTGCATTCCTAATCTTTCCGTCTTTCATCTCTAACTGAAACCTGTCTCTTTTCTAAGTGACACACAGGCTCTCTGGCCACCCTTTCCAGCACTGGTTGTATTTTCACTCATTCTATTCCCTGCCACATCCTTCATTTACTGGTCAAGGTGGGGGAGTTGGAATACTCTGCTCCCCATTGTGACCTCCAATTCACTCTCTGCCACAATCATGTAGTAACCTCTCCTCCTTTGAGGTTCTCTCAATCCCATATCTGTTACCCAATCAAAATTCTGGTAGCTATTGTCTATGGACTTCCTTTTCTTTCCTCAATAAATTCAGTATCTGGCTCACAGTCTTTCTCTCTTCCCCAAATCCTGCCTTAATATTAGGGACTTCAGCATGCATATTGATTACCACTCAAATACCTTCACCTCCCACCTCAATATTAATTTCCTATGACCTACTCTTCCAATCCACCTCTTCTCCTGTCCTCTCTTCTCTCTAGGTATCCATTACACTGCTTTATCTTGGTGCTCCTCTTACCTGTTTGACCACTACTCTTCCGCCTGAATCTTTATCTGGGTTATTCACATTAATGGTAGGTGTTCTCTTTCCTCCAGGCTCTGTCCTGGATCCTCTTCTCTTCTTGCTCCTATACTTATTTTCCTTTGTGAGCTCGTCAGCTCAGATGGATTCATTTATCTTCCCTGTTCCTATCTAGCCCTAAGCCTTCTCCTAACCTCTAGACTATCACCTTCAGCTTCCTATTGGAAAGCTTGAACTGGATGTGCCACAGGCATCATAAATTCGACATTCCCAAAATTGAACCCGCCATTCTCCCCCAACCTCTCCTTCCCAACTTTCCTATTATGGTTGAGGGCACCACCATTACTTCAGTCACCTGGGCTCACAGCCAAAGTGTCATCCTTAACTCTTTACTCCCTCTTTCTCACCTCATGTCCAATTTGATGTCAAGTCCTGTTAATTTTGCTTTCATAACGTCTCTAGTATATGTCATCTTCTCTCCTCAAGCACTGCTACCATGCTGATGGGGACCCTCCACACCTCCCACCTGGGCTATTATAATAGCCTCCTAGTTGTTTTCCCTGCTTTAAATCTCTCTTCACTCCAGTGCATCCTGTACTCCACTGTTAAATCAATCTTCCTAAAGCATAGGATTGAACATTACACTACCATCCCATTTAATAAACTCCTCCAAGATCAAATATAAAATCCTCTGGTGTTCAAAGCCTCTTCTAATACCCGCTTTCCCATCTTTTTACACATGACTTATCCACCATGTGCTCTGCCACCTAGTGACATTGGCCTCCATGTTGTTCAAGACACTCTATGTCTCTACTCTGATTTTTACTGGTTGTCCCTCATGCCTGGAATGTTCTCCATCCTTATCTCTGCTTCCTGGCTTCTCTGGCTTCCTTCAAATCCCAGTAAAACTTCTATCTTCTACAAAAAAACTTTCCTAATCCTCCTAATCTGCCTTCCTTCTCTTGTTTATCTCCAATTTATCCTGTCTATATCTTATTTGTACCTTGTTGTTTTCATGTTCCCATTAGACTCTCAGGTCCTTCAGAGAAAGGACTATCTTCTGTCATTTTTTTTTGTATCCCTAGGACTTAGCACAATGCCTAACTCCTATTAGGTGTTTAATAAATGCTTGTTAATTGCCTGGCTGATGGTATATTTGTAGAGTTCGAATCATGGCCTCCGCTATTTGCCCTGTGAATTAGCACACAGTGTCAATTAAGCTGGTACCAGGATTATTGGGCCCCAAGTTTGGCCCCTTTAATATATTGGGATGACCAAGGCCAATTCCACCCCACTAGCTTGCTTCTATCTATCTATCTATCTATCTATCTATCTATCTATCTATCTATCTATCTATCTATCTATCTATCTATCTACCCATCAACCCATCAACCCATCTACCCATCTACCCATCTACCCATCCACCCATCCACATACCCACCCATCCACCCACCTACCCACCTCTCTGCCTACCTCTCTACCTACCTCTCTACCTACCTACCTACCTACCTATCTACTTACCCATCTACCTATCTATCTACCTATCTTTCCCTCTCTATGTATCCCTCAATCTATTTATATTATAATTTGGTAATTCATGTAAATTCACTTTGTAAAGTGCCCAAAGTATGCCAGATACTTTGCTAAATGCAGACTGTTAAGAAGCAAAGAGAAAAAAGGTCCCTCATGGAGCTTATGTTCTACTGTGAGAAGATATAACAAAAACACAGATAAGGAAATATAAGATAACTTTTAGGCTGGGTCTAGACCTGTGATTTCACTGCTATAGGGATTACCTACTGAGGAAACTCTTTCTACCAAAGATCTTCAGTTGTTTGGTAACCTATAATCTCAGAGATTTACCTATGAGAAGGCCTAAAGTACAAGTGACTCACCCACTGTCACACAGAGGCAGGACATGAAAGGCAGGGAACAAACATTTATTAAGTACCTACTATGTGTCAGGTGCTGTGCCAACAACTTTATAGATATCCCATTTTCTTCTTACAACAACCCTGTGAGGTAGGCACTATTATGATGCCCATTTTACAGTTGAGGAAAACGAGGCATACAAAAGTTAAATGACTTTCCCAGGGTCACACAGCTAAGTGTCTGAGGCTGGATTTTAACTCAGGTCTTCCAGACTCCAGGTCCAGTGTTCTATCCACTTCACTACCTCCTGAGTCCAGATCTCAGGTCTCCTTGATTTTTTATGCCTTTTTTGACCTTTTATTTCCCTCAGAATGCTTTAAATACAAATTATTGTAGAAGGGTGAAGGGCTATCACTGGCAATTGGGAACCTTAGAAAAGGGTTTTAACTGAGGTTCTGTGAACAAAGTTGATTACAAAGTGCATTTTTGTCTTTACTGCTTTTGTGATACTGCTGAGGAAGTAAACAAACAACATCTTTGCCAAGCCAGCAGTCCATCCTTCACCATTATCATACCTAGCTTCCTCCAGCACACCCCCCCACCCTCCATGGAGTTCTGCTCTCTGTCCTGCTATTGACAAGCCTTGGAGGACCTTTCGCTGTGGGCATTGCAACTCAGATGCTGCAGATGCTGCCTGTGTTTTTCCATTGTTTATTTATTTCTTTATTTTTAACCACAGAGGCCTGAGCAGTAAAAGCTTCACTTTTATAGTCTGTGTGACATAAATCTAAGTGCAGTGTTTACCAAGAAAGACCCCTTGATCAGTCACTGGGAGGGCTCAGCCCTGCAGCCTGGGCTCCTTTTAACAGCCTAAAAGAAAAATGTTTTAAGAAGATCAAATGAGGCACCTGAAAGGAGATCTTACTTCTTCATCCCCTGGGGAAGAAAGGAGCTTTTTACCTTTTGGTTTGAAATTTTAAAAATTGTTTGACTTTTCCAGTTCAGTCACCGCAGCGGATTCATAACGGGTTCTGTGGCTGCTCACAGGATACTTAACCTACATATTTAGGCCGTTTATATTCCTGACCCCAATGACTAAAGTGGCCTGAAGCACTGGAGCCAAGACACTGAGCCTCTCTGGGCCTTAGCTTTCTCATCTCTAGAATAAAGGGGTTGGACTTAGGAACCTTTGAGATTTCTTTTAGTTTTGACTTTCTATGATTTCAATAATTAGCAATCTATTTCAATTGTAAAACAGCCGCAAGGCTGCAGCACCAAAAAGAAATGATTTTTGGATCATCAGCTCTTTTGGATAATGTATGATTCTCCCTAGTTGTATTTGCATAGAGAGTTGAGAGAGGATTGTGTCTACATTTGCTGATTCCATTGAGCTAATATCTTCCAATGAGGAGTAAACTGCAAGGCTGCCTAGGTAGAAGATTTTGCTGTTGTCCTATTGGTTTGCCAACAAGCTGAAGGCTGTTGATCCTAGGCCGTTAGCATATCCAAACAGTGTTAGCTACTCGAAAGCACTCAGTATTCAGAGAACTGAGTTCAAATCCAACTTCAGGCACTTATCAGCTGCACAACCCTGGACAAGTCATTTATCTCTGTCTTTTTCAGTTTCCTCAACTGTAAAATGTGGTTAATAACAGCATCTACCTCCCAGGGTTGTTGTGAGGATGAGTGTGTCTAGCACTCAGCACTTAAAAAATGTATTTCTTTCCTTAATTCCTTAACTGAGCCAGGTAAAGGGATACATTGTCCTTGGGTTTTCTCTTTTTTCTTCCTTTCTCCAAAAAGTCATTTGCTGGTTTTTTAAAAAATTATCCCTTTAATATAATGCCATCCATTTAACAGTCCTTATGAGATGAATAGAAAGGATCGTGGAACCAACTAACATGAACGTGGACAGACTTTGCACATTAATGAAGGATAGAAGGGCCTGGTGTGCTATGACCCATGGGGTCGTGAAGAGTCGGAAATGACTGAACGATTGAATGACAGCAAAGTTTGTTTTCCTTGTGACAACCACTTGAGGAGCTTATAGGATCCCGGGGTGATAGATGTGGAGCTGGAAAAGATGTCAGAGGCCATAATCCAATCCCCTCATCTTACAGAGGCTGTACCGAGTCCTTAGGAAGTTGTGGTTCATTCAAGGTCAAACCAGCTTTAAGTGGCAGAGCTGGGATTCATGCCCAAATCCTTAGATGCCCAATGCTGTAGCTTATCACTTTGCAACATTGACTCTTAGTGTATTTTTATCCTTATTTTAAAGAAGGGGAAACTGAGCTTCAGAAGTTATTACTAGCCTATGATGACACGGCTGGTGTCTCAGTTTCGAACCCAAGCCTCCTCGCTCCAAGTCCTGTTCTCTCATCACTATACAACTCTGTCTCATGCTAAAACCTGCTGAATTTTCTGCACATACATAGATTTTTCTCTCCTTTCCTCAAACAGGAAAAAAAAAGAAAAGCTCTGGCATGGAATATTAGAAAACTGGAAAAAATGTATCCAGCTGATACAAGTCCAGAGCCTCACTCTCACATTAGATCTTTCTGTTGTTTAGTTATCATGCCCAACTAACTGAGTGAGGATTGGATATTGTAGGGACATGCCCAGGACAACATGGAAGGTTCTCTGCAATTAACTTCAGTAATATTGTGAATCTGAGCAAGTGGGACTACCCAGCATGATGGTGGTAGGAAAATCCTGCCTGGGGGAGGACATAAAAAAAACCCAACTATGGCCTTGGACCAGCTTGCAATAACGAATAGTTCTTATTGGATATGGGATATCTTATTGGATTGGGCCTGGGTGGTTAGGTGTTAAGTGTCTGCGTATGCAATAATGAATGCATATGGAACATGTTGTAAACAGGCAAGGAGGATCTCAAAGTCCCTTTCAACTCTATGTCTATTATCCCAAGAATAAAGTCATTGTCATGGCTTGCCCTGTTATGGGGTGTGAGAGGTTCTTCCTATGACTTTATACATAAGATCTGACCAATGGTAGAACCAAAACCAGGGTATGATAAAGTATTTTATAACAGACTAGGGAACAATAGTTTCTAAATATGGAAACCAAGCTGCTGATTCTTGTTGATAAGGTGTGCTGGAGGTAGAAAGGGTTGGGCAGAAATAGAAAAGAAATATTATGAAGGTCACTTATACCAACAATATATAATTTAGAGTTTCCCACTCTAACCTAGGGATTACCTCCCCCCCACCACTATGTTCATGCCCCATCTGGATAAATGGAAATATTGTCTCATCTTGAGCCCCCATCCAAGGAAGATTTTTACTACAGACCAAGCAAATCACTAGAAATCCAATAATATAGCACTTAATTGATTTCGTTTTTCAGTTGTTTTAAGTCATGTCTAATTCTCTGTGACCCATTTGGGGTTTTCTTGGCAAAGATACTGGAATAGGTGGCCATTTCCCTCTCCAGCTAATTTTACAGATGAATGAGGCAAGCAGGATGAAGCGACTTGCCCAGGGTCACAGACGTAATAAGTGTCTGAGGCCAGATTTGAACTCACGAAGATGTCTTCTTGATTCCAGGCCCAGCACTCTATCTACACTGTGCCACCTAGCTGCGCACTTAATTGCTATGTGTTGACAACAGCAACAAAAATCACAGGAATACCCATGCCATAAAATTTTTCCTAGAACCTCATAAACCAATTGGGTGGGTGGCAGGGACCATCTTGGGTCACAAGGTCACAGGTTTAAAGGATTACAGGGACTTATCTGGGTCATGGAAGATACCAATTTAATTCAACAAACATTTCTTAAGCATTTACTAATGCTAGGCCCTGAGGATAATTAATGTGCATTTTTCCCCATTCTTTTATCATCTTGGAGCATTGTGGAAATACTGCTAAATCCTGTGGGACTCTGTGATTCTTTAAATGCATCATTTCAAAAACAGAGCTACTGAAACCATCAGAGACCATCAAAGGGGCCACAATGAGGGAGTAGACTTTGTTCTTTGCCACAAGAGTGGCGGACACACAGCATCCCCGGTGATGCTACAGACAACAGCCAGATAGAATCTTGGAGTCTTGCTGAAGTGGGCACCAGTGGCCACTTTATAATCCCAGAATAGAGCACAGATGGTGGTGTTTTATATTGGTGCAGAGCCTGTCACTACAAAGGATGACAAAGCACTTGGCAAACTCTATTCAACACACTGGTCTTGGAACCACTGTGGAAATGAGAGTACAGTGTTGACCATCAGCAATCAGGGTATTGTAGTTTTGGTGTATGAGGAAAAATATTGGCTAATGACCTCCAAAAAACCTCTCCTCTTTCTAAGAATTTCTTGAAATGGATTTGGCAACTGGGTATTTTAGTTTCTTTCATTCAAAAATTTTTATTCATTGAAAACTTACTATGTTCAAAGCGTTTTGTGAAGCAGGAGAAGGGAAAGACAGATAAATTAGAACCCAATCCCTGTCTGATTATGGAGCATGTAATTCATTACCTCACCACCTGGTGGTGGTAGTGGGAGAGGGGGAATTTGGGGGTGCTTAAAGTTTTGAAGTTTGATGCTGAGATCCTTAACAATCACTACAGTCTGGGGAGGTGAATGTTAGTTAGCGATCACATGCAGAGGACTTGATTTTCTATGTCAATAGAGGGGAACAGTAGGATGAATAATCTTGGAGCATCACAGACTCTGCTGAGATTGAGATAAGGTATATTTAAGGAGTTTTGTAACCTAAAACACTACGCATTACCTTGGCTTTTTTCTCCTCTTCTTCTTTCCCCTCCTCCTCCTCTTCTTCCTCCTCCTCCTCTTCGTTCTTTCCCTTCCCCGTATTTTTCATTTTTCTATTTCCTTCTCCTCCTCCTCCCTCTCTTTCTCTTCTCTTCCCTCTTCTTCCTACTCCTTTCCCTATTTCTCTTCCTTTCCCCTTTCCTTCTCCTTCCTCCTCTCCTTCCTCTTCTTCCTATTCCCTTTCCTCCTCCTCTTCCTCCAAGGTATCTGATAGAACCTCTAGTCAACTGGGGCTCCCTTCTTCAACACTCCCAACAGGTGGTCATCAGACCTTTGCTTGAGGACCACCAGTGGTGGCGAGCTCATCACCTCTACTGGATGGCCATTTTACTTTCGGACATTTCTAATTTTTTGGAAGGTTTTTCTGCTATTTAGTTTCTGTCGCTCTGAAACTTACATTCAATGATCCTAGTTTTGTCCCTTGGCTCCCAACGGAAAATAATCTAACCCCTCTTTCGCATGATAGTTCCTTAAATCCTTGAAGACAGTTCTCTGAAATCATAAATACTATAACCACCATGCTTATTGGCCCAGGATGCCTAGATTATGCTGCTTTTTGATAACATTAATGATGTGTCACAACCAAGCCTCAACTTAATATCAAGGAACTCTACCATGACATAATTTGGCCAACAACCCAAGATGCAAATTGGATGGAAAGTGGTAATGACAGTTTTTGCACAGCTACGGTGGCATTTAGTGTCACCACATTGCTTCTCGTACGAATGTAAACATGGTTCTAAGGGACTTGGCTGCCACCATCACAATTCACTCCATGTTGGATTTTTGTCTAAATAATTAACAATATAAGGTGGTATAAGATATGAGCTTTTCTATGACTTGTTTTGATATACTCATTACCTTCCTAGTGTGATTCTTAGGCAAGTATTAAAATATTTCCATTTCATTTATCAACTGAAAAAGAGGAGAGAGAACCCCCAGAAAACAAAGTAACCATTGGAAAAGGGAAGCCAGCCTGGGACTAAAAATTTGTCATGGGTAATAGACATTTGGATAATGGAAACCTAATGTAATACAGTAAATATTTCATTGCTTTTCTAAACTTCTGCTGAATTAATAGGCGTTCCTAATCACTTATTTTGTGCCATCTAGACGGCTATAGTTGTTTGTCACTAATATAGCTCAGGCAGTATTGGGTTACAAACAAGTCCTTAGTTCTTTCTAAGCTTTTGAGTTGTTGGGCAATGCACAGCAAATTTATAATAGCATAGGGTTGACAGTTAAAGCTGAGGTATCTAGTAGGATCATATATGCTCACTAGCCCTTCAGAATGGAGGGGAATGTAAAGTGACAGAAGTCAGCTTTTAGGGACTAGTTTTTAAGTGTCTGCTGGAATCCAGAATATTTTCTGGTTGTTGACTGGGCAGCTATTTGTTTCTGATTAGTGAAGTGTGAGAAAAAGCCTCAATTGAAGAGTGAGGAATTCCCACGATCAGGGGCACAAGCTATCTGTAAGTAGGTGATCTCTTCTGGGCCATAGCCTAGCTCTGTTCTCCCAGAGCTATATATCATATGTTTCCATCAAATTGCCAAATATGAATCTCTGAGATAGAAGGGACCTCAAAGGCTGCCCAGATCAACTTAAACCTGAATGAGAATCCTCTCTTTGACAAGTTGTCAGGTAATGGTTCAGGTGGGGTGGTAAAGGTGGATATGTCTCCTGACATGAATTAAACTAGCATTTGGCAAATCAAAAAGCAAGGACTGGAGGAACTCTGGAGTGTTGGAAAGATAGGGAGTAGAAGAGAGAAGGACCACTTATGATGAGTGCTAGGAAACATGAATTAAGTAATTTGCCTAATCACAGTTGCTTGCCAACTAAATATTGTCACACTGTCTTGAAAATGTTCTGATTTAGCTTAATATGGAATTCACAACTTTTTTTTAGCATCAGTAGGAAGATAGGAGTGTTTGCCTAGAGCATCAAACTCTCCAGGTCCCATGTTTTAAAACTATGCGATCTGATGGATTTTTGGCATCCATGAAATCACTGTATGAGTCTACGTGAAGAGAAAGGAGGTGGGGAGGTGCCCTCACATAGGATTTTGTTTTCTACCTCTGTTGCATATCCCTCCCTTCCCTTTATCATTATAGAAGGAGAATAGGAACAACAACAGCATTTATATAGTGCTTACTATGTGGCAGGAACTGTGCTAAGCAAAATATTATAATATTTGATCCTAAAAACAACCTTGGGAAGTAGGTATTATTATTGCCCCTACTTTACAGATGGGAAAAACAGAGGCAAACAGAGGTTAAGTGACTCTCTCATCTCTGTCTTGTGTATGGACACACACACATACACATGCACACACACACAGTAATTTTGGAAGGATTATAAATGATTGACCGTTAGATGAAGGCAAATGAGGCTACACAGGAAGCTATTGTGACTAGCTAAAAGGCTCAGAAACTTCTCTGGTCCTAAGTATAAAAGTAGTGAAACATAGTATTATATGCAAATAAAAACCATTTGTATGGGCTAGATCTGATTTCATTGGCATAGGGAACTTGGATGAGGAAATGACCTCCAAGTGATACAGATCAACATTCTTTATGCAACTTATAGTCTCGGGAGTTGTTGAGGGCATTGAGAATTTAAGTGACTTAGGCAAGGTCTCCCAGCCAGTATCTGTGAAAGGTGAGACTTGAATCCATATCTTCTTGTATTTGTGCTCTATCTTAGGGCACCTTCTCCAGGAAGGTAGAGGTCTTTTCTTAGTTAAACATTGAAGCTCCCAAAGTGCCCAGCATAGTACTTTGCACACAGTAGGTGCTTAATAAATATTTTTTGAATCAATCAATCAAATTCTCTATCACTTACTACAATCCCAGGACTGAGATTGAAGGATCTCATAGGCAAAGAGAGAAAAATAGAGCGGGGTGGTGGGAGTTTTCTTGGAAAGTGGAAATAAATCTATGGATAAAAACATCTAGCTGTTTCTTGTGAAAGCGACAAGGAAGCAGGGCTAAGGTGACCTTCACCCACATGTATGGCCAGGCCATAGCGTGGCAGAGGAGGCCATTATAGCCAAGACTTAGACCATCCTAGAAATGCTAAGGTCACACCTGATACTTCAAGGCCTTGCCTGCTGATCAATGTTCACTCAATAAGCATTTACTAGACTATTCTTAATAAGTCATAGAGATACATAGACAAAAGCAAGTCAGACCTCAAGGGTCTTCCATTCTATTGGGGAGACAATGTATGCATAGATCTGTTCAAAACAAATAGAAGGTAATTTTAAAGGAAGGCACAAAGGGAGGGAGAAAAGTGGAAACAAAGGAGGTGAGGAAAGATTATATAAAGGAGGGAGTGCTTGAGCTGAATCTTGCTAAGATGTAACTATAAGGAGGGAGAGTATTTCAGGTATTGAAATGCTGAAAACTAGCCTTCACCGATTTAACCCAAGATCATATTAACTTTTTAGGCTTCTGTGTCACACTATTGCCTCATATTTAGTCTGCAGATACAGGAAATAAGCTGACTATACAGGGAATCCCCCAAGTGTTAGTGCAGTTTTATGCTATTAATGATTAAATATGTAATGCTATTATTAATCAATCAAACATATTTATTAAGAGCCCACTATATGTCAGGCACTGTGCTAAGCACTGGGGATACAAAAGGAGGCAAAAGACAGTCAGTCCCTGTCCTTGAAGAGCTCATAATCTAATAGGTTCTTAAATCATGAATTATTATTAAATTAATTATTAGGAAAGCTTAAAACTGTACCATGACCTTTGGGACACCCCATATAGTGATTTAATGATTGCAATGCACTTTGTCTCCAAAAATCTTGCAAGGAAGGTAGTGCCAGAATTATTATCTATTTTTTACAGCTGAAGGAAACTGAGGTAGAGAAAGGTTAAGTGATTTGCTGAGGGTTATACGAATTAGTAAATCTGAGAGGCAAGACTCTTATCCAGGTTCTAATTTTCTGAGTCCAAGGTTCTTTCCAACACATCGTATGCTTCAAAGAAGTAATCAATCAATCAATCCCCAAGCATTTATTAAGCATCTCCAGAGACCCTGTAGTTGAGCCTAGATTTGAGTAGAAGGCCTCCTTATAACCTCCCTGACCAATGGTTGTTCCACCTCTCTTTGCAGGCTTCTTTAAAAAAAGATATTTCTTTTTATTTCCAAGTACTAAGTATTCTTTATTAATAGGTCTGTTCTTCCCACTGCCACCCACCCCATTGAATAAATGAAAAAATACCCAAAGAACAGGTAAGTATTGGCATAGTTTAGCACGACAAATGCTGTGTTAGCCATGTTTGGAGACTTCTGTGAGGAAAAGCTCACTCCTCAATCAGCCATTTTTGGAGAGCTCTCAATGATCAGAATTTTTTCTCGCCTTAATCCTAAGTCAGCCTTTCTGAGATAGAAAAAGTGTATACATAGCTCTGTATATTGCCAATGCGATTGGCACAGCAGCTGCTGTGAATATGCAGGTGAATTCCCAGGTTTGAATCACAAGATATAACAGACTCTTTTCATTGAAGACGAAACCAAGGCATTTATTCAAACACCAGAAAGCCAAATCCATCATAGTAATAAAGAAGTCTATATACATCGCCAATGCAGGGGGCACTGCCATCCTCAAGCCTTCCCTCTGTCAGGCTTCCCCACAAACAAGCTCCCTTAAGCAAAATCACTCCCTTTCTCCCTCATGCTGCTGCTCTGCCTGTTCTCTCTCTCTCCCAGCTCTGACTGCTCTGTCTCATGATCTCACTTCTTGCTCCCTTCCTGCTCCACCCGTTATGCAAGCTCCTTCCCCCACAGGCTCGTGTGACTCAGGGGCTCAAAGCAGGTCATGTAGGTCTATTAATGGATGGGAAAGATCTTCTCATTGCATTAACATTACACTCTGACAGTTTTCTATTACAAATGAGGAAATCAGTAAAACATTTAGGCAATTAAAAGCTCAGAGATCTTGAAATCAACCAATAACCCATCCAACCAAGCATTTATTTAGTACCTATTGTGTACCAAGCCTTGTGCTTTCAGCCTGCTATCTTCTGGTGTCCTGTGCTGCCCAGACACTGGGCTAAAGCTCTGAATCTCCTGACACTTGGACAAGATTACCTTCATATGGGCTTTCAAGGAAGGCATCAGGGATCCTGACAGATACATCTCTGTTTTTGCCTCTTTAAAAGCAAGAAGTTAATGATATTTTTCAATGAGCTTTTAGCTGTTTGATGGTACTGGCTAAGCTGGTGTACAACCAGAACCACCTTTTGATCCATTCAGACCATAAAATAGAGCAGCCCATTAGCCTCCAAACAGGTCAAAGCAATATTTTTATCTATAGTTAATTGGTGACTTGGGTCTGAGAAAATGGATAAGTTTTTACATTTATTTCAAATTCATCTCTTTCTACTTAGCATTCAGCTTGAGGGAGCACGGAGACAGAAGGAAAACTAGAAAATTTGTAGCAATAAGTGCTTTGAACTGATAATAAAAGATAAGGGAAGAGAAGCCTCTAACAGAGAGAGAAAGGTGATTATTTCGTGGTGTGAGTATCAGGTTCAGTGTTCTGCTTCCATTGGATATGGCTCTGGCAACATATGACTGTCTTCTCTCAGGATTCCAGGCCTTGGGGTCTGGGAGGCCTGTCCTAGGTTTAACTCCCATGACAGTTAACTGAAGCACTGCTGTGACGCACCACCCACTTTCCTGTTCTTGTCTCCCTGTCAAGGGACAACAGTGGGATCCCTCAGAATGACAAACAAGGACTTTAATTTTGCACACAAAATGTACAGGCCAATTTTGCTGGGCACATTATCATCTATGACAAATTAGGTAGGCTACCACTGCAATAATTCAGGGAGATTAATACTTATCAAAATAGAAGTCGCTTGAGAGCAGGACTTCCTTTCAATTTTGTCTATGTATGACCGGCATCCAACATAGTGCTTTCCCCATACTTTTATGATAGATGATTCTGCCATCTCATTGATGTAGTTTCATCCAGTGACGAACAGAGCAACCCATCCATTCCTACTCCTACTGGGCAACTGCTGTCACTGTTCTTGGAAAAATCCTCCACAGAGAAGTACAACTAATATTCTGGCATCTTCCTGTAAAGCTCTTCATATTAGTCGTAGATGAAGAATTGGAAAAGACCTTAGATACCACTTACTTCAATCGCTTCATTTTATTACTAGGGAAACTGAGGCTCAGGGATGTGAAGGGATTTGCCTTGGGTCAAATCTGACTTGGGTCAAATCTGGACCAAATCTTGGGTTCTCTGACTCCAAATCCTCCACTCTTTCTACTATCAGTGGAGCCTATGGGCTGTCCAGTGATACTCTCTTGCTCTGGATATATAAGTAGTCCACCTTTCTTATTCAATCAGTCAATCCTTTAATAAGCACCTATTATGTGTCAAGCACTACGCTTGATACTGGAAATATGAAAGCAAAAACTAAACAGTCCCCCCCCTAAAGGTTGGAAGGAGAATTGAGCTGACCTGTAATTTCATTCATCTGGTGTGAGAAATCCCTTCATCAATGCAGGTTGGGATCTTCTCTGCCGCTTATCACATGAGAGGGTTGAAGGGGTTAAATGGTTGGCACAGGTTCGCACAGACAATGTGCATCACAGGCAGGACCCTCAAACCTAGGTCTTCACGGTTGGGAGGCCACCAACTCTCTACCCACTGCACCACAGTGCCTCTTTCTTGTTGTTGTTCAGTCATTCAGTCGCTTCTGCCTCTTCATGATCCTATGGACCGTACTGTCTGTGGGCTTTTCTTGGCCAAAAATATTGAACTGGTTTGCTATTTCCTTCTGCAGTGGATTAAGGCAAACAGAAGTTATGACTTGCCCGGGGTCACACAGCTAGTGTCTGGGGTCAAATCTGAACTCAGGACTTTTTTTTTTACTGGCCCTGTGCTCTATCCACTGAGCCACCTAGCTCACTTTTCTATATGTATGAAACAAATGCAAAATAGTTAAAATCAATATAAGATAACACCAAAACGGGGTGGGGGAAGCCACTAGCATCTGGGGAGGGAGATGAGGAAAAGCCTAAGTTTTCCATTATCCAACTCTATGATGGCATCCTGGGTACCTCTCCTCTTACAAAGCATTTGATCTGTTATGTTTTGTAGCTTGTTCACAATTACCATATGCCTATCCATTGTGCCTTCTTTAGACACTGCAAATGTTTATTGAAGGAATGAGTTGGAAAGGGTGGGGCTTCAGAATGACTGGAAGCCAATCGACCACAGCTATATATTCAGGGGTTCAGTCTAGTAAATGGCCTTTTCACCTCTGAAGAACTTGAACATGGTATTTCTTTTAGTTCACAGGAGGAAAGATGAGCCTCAGGCAAAGGATTTGGGACTTAAAAAATCCCTCATCTATCATTTTGTCCTATGTGTTTCTATAGCTGTGTCACATTAACTTTAATGAGACAGAATGTCTATCAAGCTTTGCTACTTAGAGGAGGAATTTTCGGAAAATGATTATAGATTCAGTTCAGAAAAGAGATTCTGGATGCTCTGTTATCCCTCCCTTCCCCACCCCATCCTCCCCCCACCCCCCGTTAAGGCTGGCTTTTTAAAAATAGGAACTTCTTACATTATATGCTTTGTGCTGTAACCTAGAAAAACCTAGAAAAAATCTTGTGATAAAATTTTAAAGTGGGATGTTTTGAGAGAGGTAAGAAGAATATGATGTGAGAAGTCTTTTGACAGGAGGATGACAAGAAGTAGACAGAAAAGATTTATGCATACTGGTGGAGGGAAAAGAAATATGGAAAAAGACACATTTGATAACTGCCCGGAGATGAGTCATTCGCTCTTTATTTGCTGTGCAAAAAGACTTTAATGATTTTAACATTTATCCATTAAATTTTTTTTCCACTTGATGTGTAATTCAAAACTCTATATCAATCCTTTGAAGGTTAGGACAGACATTTATTTTAATATGAAAAAGGATTACCAGACGTTCAGCCATGCCAGCCAGCCAGCCAGCCATGGAGGGAATGTGTTGTAGGAGTCGTTCTGAGAATATTTTTTGGGTGCCAAGGCTCCACTGGGTGCGGGCTTGGAATGATGATGAGCCCTCACAGCAGAAGGGAACGGAATAAGGAATATCCTTGATATAAGCTTTTTGAGGACAGGAATTATTTCACTTTATGTTCTAACCCTCCAATACCTGGCGATCAACCAATCAACAAGCATTTGTTAGATTTGCACTGGAGCAAGCTCTTTGTAATTGATTGATTGGACCTGCACAGCACCAGAGGCTCATCCAGGACAAGGGCCATGCCTAGTGTAAGTGGTAGAGCATGACTTCATTTTCCAAAAAGGAACACGCCCGTTTGGGAAGACCCAGATCTAGGGACACCATTGTGAGGAAGAGGCTAAGCAAGATCAGGCAGGAAGGGAGCTCATCCAAGCCTTCCATCTAGGATCTCCTTTTTTAACTATTATATCTCCTAGTTAATAACTAACTTTGACAGTTGATTGTTAATTAAATAGTTTCTGTTTAACTTAAAAAGCCAAGTAAGTTCTTAGCTTGATTGTTCCTTTCTTGTAAGACTGCAAGTGCTATCTGTACCTTCAACATTCTTCCCCTTCTAGTCCAGTGCCCCTGGTCTGACTGCATTTCATGGTGTTTGGCGCTTTAATGACAGCACGATTATATAAACATGTTAGTAAATTATCTTCCCGCTAAACTGCAAACTCTAAGAAGGTAGGTAGGGTCTACATCTTAGCTAAACCTCTTCTCTTCTTCAGCACTCAGGACAGTACTCTGTACACAGTAAGTGCTTAATAAAGGTTTGTTGAAACAGATGGACTGAAATCTTTTTACACAATATTTCTCATCCCAGGAAAGGCTACCGAGCTTAATAACCACATATAGATCAACACTCGGCATTTTGAGGTCGTTCCATATTGCTTAGGGCGCGTTTGACTCGGGGTCAGGAAGATGCGTTTAAATTCTGTCTTGGCCACTACTTATGTGACCCTGGGTGAGTCATCTAACTTCTCTAGGCCTCAGTTATTTAGTGGCTAGCTAGTTGTTGCAGCGGATAGAGCATTGAACTAGGAGTCAAGAAGACCTACATTTAATTCTAACCTCAGATATTTAACAGCCCTGTGCGACCTTGGGCAAGCCACTTGACTTCAATTTCCTCAACTGTAAAATGAAGATGATTACGGCACCCACCTCCCAGGGTTATTGTGAGGATTAAATGAGAATATGTATATATATATATATATATGTATATATATATATATATATATAGTGCTTAGTAGAATGCTGGTACATAGTGGGTGTTCTATATAATCAGTCCCCGCTTTAGTTTTTCCATCTGTAACATGAGGGGATTGGCTCCAATGACTTCTGTGGCCCCTTCTAACTCTAAATCTATGACTCAGTAATACTGGATAGGCTTTTCACTCTTCAGGTAGGAGACGAGAAGGATTTTCTCTTAAAGGAAGAAATTGGATTTTTCTCCCTTACTTCTTGGATTTGCAGAGGTTGTGACAAGAGGGAATGGAATGTGGATTATTGATTGGGTTGGCCACTTGTGCCTTGGCTGTCACCATGTCATGGTGGGTCATAGTGTCCTTCTCCCAAATGTCAATAAGAATGATAGCTATTTGTGAGTCATGGTTTAAATAAATCAAATAACCTTCCAATTTTTCAGCATCTATTTGTGCAGAATTGCCTTACAGAATTCACATCGTCTTCTAGGGAATAAAAGTACTTGAATGTTTAATCACATTAAAAATAGCAGATTGTCTTGTAATTGACTTTCCTTTTTCTGTTGAGGGTGCTGTGACTTGCAGTCATTCAGGCTAGTTGGCAACAGTGGAACTGAAAAGGAGTGGGCAGCTTTCAGATATTTGGAGCACAGCATCTCCCCTTAACTGCTGGTGCTCCCCCCAAAGGAGGGTAATCTTGATCACTGAATTCTTTGGTGTATGCCCGTGGAACCTAAACAGCATACCAGTGCCATGCCAGAAAACTGAATTGCTTCCATCCGAATTGTCTTAGGAAGATTCTGAAGATCACCTGGCAAGATAAGGTAACAGACACTGAGGTCCTTACTTGAGCTAAACTGCCAAGTATTCAGACCCTGCTGTAGAGAGTGCAACTCTGATGGGCTGACCTTTTTGTTTGAATGCCAAATGTACCTTTGCCTAAAAGACTACTTTACAGGGAATTTACACAAGGCAAGTACTCACAGGAAGTTCCAAAGAAGCTATGCAAGAACAATCTCAAGTTCTCTCTGAAAACCTTTGCAATCAATTGTAAGATAAGGGACACACTGGCACAGGATCACCTAGCATAGCATGCCCACATCAAAGAAGGGGCTATGCTCTATGAAAAAAGCAGAATTTCAGCAGCTCACAAAAATCGAGATTTGCAAATTTTAAGACATCTCCATTACAAATGTTCATGCAGACTCTTTGTGCCCAACTTGAGGTAGAGCCTTTTAAGCTCATACTGGTCTGATCAGCCACAGTTGGACACACTCACTCTGACATAGTGATATCATTTTGGCCCTCTTTGACTATGAAAGACAATAATCAATTCTCTTTTTTATAATTTTCTTGTATCACTCTCATTTCTTTTCCCAATTTTTCCTCTACTACTCTTTTCTCTTTTTTTTAACTCTCCCAGGAAATCTTCTTGGGCTGGAGTCCAATTAGCATTTTTTGAGACTTTGACTGTAGCTGTTTTGACATCATTGTCTTTTTCTGAGTTTATGTCTTGGTCTTCCCTGCCACTGTGGAAGTTTTTTATGGCCAAGCTCTTTTTTTGCTGTTTGTTCATTTTCCCATACTATTTCTTCACTTTGAACTTTATGTTAAGGTTGGGTTCTGCTCCTCAGCTGGAGGGGGCACTACAGCCAAGCTTCAGGCTTTTTTTTTTTTTACTCCCCTGCAGCTGCAAGTACTAGTGTTCCTCTTGGCTCTGAAACTGTGACCTGGTCCCTGGCTTTCCCTCAGCTGCAAGCGTTAGTGCTCTTTTTCCCCCTGGAACTGATACTAGTGTCCCTGCTCCCTTGGAACTGTGACTAGAATGTCTCTTGGCTGAGCATTTCTGAAGCTGCCACTGCTACTGTATGGTTGCCTCAAAGGCCCATCATTGAGGCTTCTGCCATTCTCTGGTCCTGGACCCACACCTGTGTCACAAATGTCTCCTGCAGAACTTCTAAGTTGTTTTGTTGTTCAGTCATTCAGTTATGTTGACTCTTCAAGACTCCGTGCCAAGCCCTTCCATCCTCTCCTATATGTGAGCCCGTCCAAGTTTGTGTTCATTATTTTCAAGATACTATCTATCTATCTCTGCTGTCCCCTTTTCCTTTTGCCTTCAATCTTTTCCAATATCAGGGTCTTTTCTAATCAGTCCCATCTTCTCATTACGTGACCAAAGTATTTAAGCTTCAGGTGTAATGTTTGACTTTCCAGTGAGTAGTCTGAATTAATTTCTTTAAGTATTTACTAATTTGATCATTTTGCTGTCCAAGAGACTCTCAAAATTCTCCACCACCACAATTTGAAAATGTAGATCTTCCACACGCAGCTTCCTTTATAGTCCAACTCTCACAAGCCTATATTGCTACTGGAAAAACCATAGCTTTCACTATATGGACCTTTGTTGGCAGAGTGATGTCTCTGCTTTTTATTATGCTGTCCAGATTTACCATAGCTTTCCTTCAAAGGAGTGTCTTTTAATTTCATGGCTATAGTTGCCATCTGCAGTGATGTTTAAGCCCCAGAATATAAAATCTGACATTGCTTCCATTTCTTCTCCCTCTATTTACCAAGAAGTGATAGGACCAGTTGCCAAGATCTTAGTTTTTTTTTATGTTAAGCTTCACGCCAGCTTTAACACTCTCCTCTTTCACCCTCATTAAGAAGCTTCTTGCCTCTTCACTTCCTGCCATCAGAGTGGTATCATCTGCATATCTTAGATTATTAGTATTTCTCCCGGCAACCTAAATTCCAGCTTTTGATTCATCCAGCCTGGCATTTTGCCTGATGTACTCTGCATATAAGTTAGATGAGCAAGGTGACAATATACAGCTTTGTCATACTCTTTTTCCAATCTTAAGCCAATCAGTTGTTCTATGTTTGATTCTAACTGTTGCTTCTTGACCTTCCTTCCTTCCTTCCTTCCTTCCTTCCTTCCTTCCTTCCTTCCTTCCTTCCTTCCTTCCTTCCTTCCTTCCTTCCTTCCTTCCCTCCTGCCTTCTTTCCTTCCATTTTTCTTTGTTATTCTTTCTTCTCTTACCTTACCTGACAGTGCTCTGCCCAAAGGAATGTAAATTTTGACAGTCGAAACCCTGCAAGATATCTTGACTGGCTAGATTTCTTTCTTAAGGACCATGCCTTAAATCCAAATCACTCTGGCTCTCAATGATTGGCCAACAGTAGGTCAGGCCAAGCCCACTTGGTTATTGTTTGGGCCCTGATTGGCTCAGAGTGAATGTAAATAGCAATTGTTTCTGTTTTGGCCAGAAACTCTGAGGGACTTCCTTTCCAAGATTGATTTTTTTTCGACTGGGTAAAAGAGGCCATTCTCTGCCTCATTTCTTACCTAGACTTAATCATTGAATGCATGTTACCTCAGTCAAACTGAGACTTTGGAAAGACCTTAGCTTAAAAAGTCCAAGGTCCCCCACTGCATCCAGGGCCATCTCCAGTCATCCTGATCTTGCCACTGGACCCAGAAGGCTCCAGAGGAGAGAGTGAGGCTAGTGACTTTGCACAGCCTTCCCTCACTTAAATCTAATTCACTAGGAAGTCATGACATTACCTCCCTGATGTCATGGTCCTCTTCAAGAATGAAGGACAAACAACAACAATCTTGACTTACATATAAGTTCCTCAGGAGACAAGTATGATCTGGTACTCTGATCTCTTTGAGGATTTGCTACATTTTGTTGTAGTAGAATGAAAGATTTTTGTGTAGTCAATGAAGCATAAGTAATTTTTTTTTTTCTGGAACTCTATTGCTTTCTCCATAAGCCAGTGAATGTTAGCAGTTTGGTCTCCTGTTCCTTTACCTCTTCAAAAACCAGTCCATTCTTCTGGTAATTCTTGGTTGACATATTGCTAAAGCCTAGCTCGCAGAATCATAAGCATAAACTTCATTTTGTGTGAAGTGAGCATAATTGTCCAATAATTTGAATATTCCTTGTCATTGTGATTCTTTAGGATTGGGTTGTAAACTTATATTTTCTAATTCAGTGGTCACGCCTGTGTTTTTCAAATTTGCAGGCATATTGAGTGCAGCATTTTGACAGCATCACCTTTTAGGGTTTTAACTAGCTCAGCTAGAATTCTATCATCTCTGCTAGCATTATTGTTAGGAATGCTTCCTATGGTCCACTTGACTTCATTTTCTAGGATGTCTGGCTCTAGATCAGTAACCACGCCATTGTGATTATCTGCGATATTAAGACATTTCTTTTATAGTTCTTTTGTGTATTCTTACCACCTCTTCTTAATCTCTTCTCCTTCTGTTAAATCCTTATCATTTTTGTCTTTTATCATTCCCATTTTTGCATAAACGTTTCCTCAATGTTGCAGTAGAGGGGCTTATACAGATCAATAAAACTCTGAGCTATACCATGCAGGGTTTCCCAAGACAGACAGGTCATAGTGGAGGGGTATGACAAAGGATGATCCACTGGAGAAGAAAATGGCAAACCACTCCAATATCTTTGCCAAGAAAACTCCATGGACAGTAGAGTAATAAGTTGTTTTAGGCTAAAAAGAAGTTTTCCTCTGACCTTTTGTTGGCACTGCTGCTTCAAAATTAGATTTCAGGAATTATTTCAAAGTTGTTTGGAGGAGAATGTTGGGAGAATTCAGCTGGGTCCTGGCCTGTACTCTGCCATCCTGGCTCTACCTCCGCAATTGACTGCAGATTTTTAACATGCCAATGCTTTGTGAGCACAACGATTAGGAAAAGGCTGTGAATTTATTGTGGTGCACCATCAACTCAGTGCACTGCCATATCCCAAAAGAACAGCTGAAATAATAATATGCTAGTTTTCAGGGGAAGAGAGTATGAATGCAAAACAAATGTGGGAGATGGGGTTTGGGGAGAACTACTGCAAAAGATACGAACAGGATCTCATAATCACATGGGACTTTTGTACACTCATAGAACAAGAGCTGGAAGGAACTCAAAGGTCATCTAGTCCAGCTCCCTCATTTTACACATGAGGAAGTTGACGCACAGAATGATTAAGTGATTTGTCCAAAGCTACACAGAGGCAAGGTCTGAGCCAGCATTCTTTCCATTGCACCGTACTGCCTCCTTTTAAATACTAATTCGTTGGAAAGACTACTGGACTTGGAGTCAGGAGACACCTGGATTTAAATTCTGCCTCTGAAACGTAATAGCTATGTGGCCATGGGCAGGTCACTTAATTTTCTCATCCTTTGTTTCCTTATCTGTAACACAAGGATAACAATAATATTTATAGTATTTGTCTCACAAAGTTTTGAAGATAAAATGAGAGATATTATAGCACTATCAAAATGAAAGCACTAGATATGTGTTATATAAATAAGCTATTACTAAAATGTTCCAATGGCTCTGTTATCTCATTGATTTGGGTATTCTCCTCAATGATGCAGATCATAACCCATCCAGACCTGTCTATCCTTTGTTACTCTCGTCCATACCCTCCCATAAGTTCACCAGAGGGGGTTGCCCATTGATTGTGCTGCCAGTTTTGCTGTTTTTTTCCAGACATTATGAATAATCTAATGGCAGACGCAGGCTGTTCATCACAGCAGCAGACAATTTTCTTTTTTCCTACGTTTGATGACGATCTTTACTTTGGTCCTTCATGTTGCTTGTTTAAATGTGTTACAGTCTGAGCACAACTACTTTTGGTTAGTTATTATTATGACTATTATTTTTAACCATTTAATAGTATTTTATTTTTTCCCAATTACATGTAAAGATAGTTTTCAACACTAACTTTTATAAGATTTTGAGTTGCAAATATTTTTCCTTCCCTCCCTCCCCTCCTTTCTTTCCAAGATGGCAAGCAATCTGATATAGGTTATACGTGTACAATCATATTAAACATATTTCCACGTTAGTTGTGTTGTGAAAGAAGAATCAGAATAAAGGGGAAAAACCATGAGAAAGAAAATAAACAAAAAAAGAGAAAATACTATACTTCGATCTGCATTCAGACTCCATAGTTCTTTCTTTGGGTATAGATAGCATTTTCCATCATGAGCCTTTTGGAATTGTCTTAGATCATTACGTTGCTGAGAAGAGCTAAGTCGATCATTATAACTTATCGTTTAATAAAATTTAAATGTTTTTGATTATTAATATCAATCAAGGCACAAAACAGGAAGTAGCTTGCCTGTCAAAGCCATTCCCCACTGTAGTGGAGAATGTTCCCACATACTCATTGTCCATCTTTTCAACTGCCTTGTTGCTGCCCTGGAGAAACTGCAGTTTGGGGAGCCCACCATCCCAATTAATGACTGCCTCTCAGTCCACTATCTCAACAGATCCCTAGTCACCTAGTTTCACTTCACTCCCTTCTCTCTGGTCATCTCCACAGCCTCACCTGTCATCTTGCCATCTTGTATTCATTTCTCTACTCTCTGACAGTTCTGGAACCATTTAGATTTAACAAGCATTTATTCAGTGTCTAGTAAATGTTAGGCACTGTGCTGAGAGTTTTACAAATATCTCATTTCGTTCTTACAACAACCCTAGGAGGTAGGAGCTATGATTATTTCCATTTTATAGATTAGGAAACTGAGACAGACAGATGTTAATATATGACTTGCTCAAGGTCACAAGCTAGTCAATGTCTGAGGTCAAGTTTGAACTCAGATCTTCATTGACCAACCATGCTATTGTTCCTTGTTGAGATTCATTGTTCCACATCCTTTGACTTCATTCACCATGCCTATAACTTTTAGACGAAAGTGTCCCTCCCTAGCCTTTGTGTGTTATTTCCCTTATTAGAATGCTAACTCTTTTAAAGTCAGAATACTTTTGCTTTTGTATTCCCAATGCTTAATAATATAAGCACCTAAGAAGTGATTTTTCATTCATTCATTCATGTCCATTGCAGAATCCATATGAAAGAAAGACTGCCTGTACATTTTCTCCAGAAGTTCCTGTTTGTAGATGAAATTATGCTGATTGCATCAAACTTTAGAATATTGCAATGTCATCCACTCAGATGATCTCAATAATCCCTAGAGTTTGGGTTAACTAGTCACTCGAGAAAAACTAAGTGGATGAGCTGTATCTCTTATGCAATTGGGATTGGATAGTACATGGGGTTAGTGAATCAGTTAACATCTTTAACGTAACGTGTAAATGGACATTGATCTGGGGCCAGAATTGAACAAGAGGAGGAGAATAGGTTGAATTTCATTTGGGAAATTGGAAGGTGATTTTAATTACCACACCCCACTCCCCCACCCCAAGCTTCTACATGATATAATGGCCTATCATTCCAACAATGATATTATTCCAGTGATGTTGCCATGAATGATAATGCCATGGAATACTAGTCTCCAAAAAATTAGAATTCAAGGTCACTCTGAGGGTAATAAAAGCAAACTTGATGGATGCAAATACACTGTAACACATTACCAATAAAGAAGCATTAAGGAGAAGCAGATAATGGACAACTAATACATACCATTGTTACCCAGGAAACACGAATAGATCTAGATGAAGGCTCCCAACATGTTGGGGGAACTCTCTGTGGAGGTTATTTGGGAGGGCATGGACAAGAGTTATATAGGATTAAAATGCAGATTCTCTTCTGTTTTCACTTTTGGAGGTAATAGTTGTGATAATAATTTCCCACATCTAGAGAACTACCAAAATATTGCTCTATTGTATCATAGGGTCCTATGATCATTGAGTTAGAGCTGGAAGGGGCCTCAGATCCAAACTTAGCATTTTACAGATTAAGATACCGAGATCTAGGCAGGCTTAGTGACATGTTCAAAGTCACACAAGTTAGAGTTGTAGAATATTATACACACAAATATACACACACAAAATATAAGCATAGAAGTATTTAAAGAGAAAGCTTGCAGTTTCATTATTTGCTTCTAAAGTTATCAAAGTTAAGCTAATGAAGAATGTAGCAGGTACCCCACAGGGTTCCTGTGAGATTATATTTGTATCTGTATGTATCTATATATGTATGTATAAGCTTTGTAAAACTGTGAACACTATACAAATGGTAGGCTTCATTATTCATACCCAAGCAATAGTAGCAGTTGAAAGGTTATTGTTACAGGAATATTTTTTTTTCCAAGCAGCAAGAGTAATTTCTCTCTGCTTTTGATGAGACAGGAGAAACCCTGAAATTATTTGAACTGTCTCCAGGTTGTAGCATGAAAAGCATGAATACAAGGCCTGGCAATACAGGTTGACACATTTCCAAAGCCTGTCTTTATATGAAATGTATAGGTGGAGAGTAGAAGGTCATAGCAAATTATAGACTAAAATGGTAAAAAACCCTTTGAAATTTCAGTTAAGATTTTTTTCTTTCTTTAGATCTGATTACTTAATCTTTAATGTGTTTTCCCAGGCACTTTGCAATGTACCCTCCAGTAAAAATATGCTGCTGACTTATAAGCAATCTGAATTAAGGTTTGTAATGTTCAAAGCAACTGTCCCTTGGCTTGGAGTCAGCAAATGGGTGTTCCATTCTTTGTTCTACCAATAAGTAGCTGCATCATCTTACACAGGTTATTCAATTATCTATGTTTGGATCCCAGGGCAACACCACGTTCTTGAGTCCCTGGATCTGAACCATGGGAAGTGAATTAGATATCAACATCTCCAAGGACACCTTGGGGGAAGGTCACACGCTCCAGCGCTAACCCAACATTGGTCCAGAGGGCCAGGCACTGCCTGTGGCGTTAGATTTAGAGATTTCCTAGGCTGGGAAAGATGAAATACTGCCCCAATCTGCCTATCAAAACGCAGGGATGGATCGAGTGCTTGTTGCAATGACCATCCTGATGAAGAGACCCTGATTCCTTATTGCTTTTGGCCATACTTATATCTGCATCTTTGTCTACACAGTTTGGGTTTTTGGCTGCAACCTATCATCTATCCTGAATAGCTTATAATACAATGCAAGATTATATAATATAACAATACAACATTATTTTGTGGTTTGTCCTTCATTCTTGAAGAGGATCATGACATCAGGGAGATGATGACATGGCTTGCATTTGAATTGGATTTGAGTGAGGGAGGGCTGACAACATTATATAATATAATGAAAAAGCATCTCCTTTTGGATGTCTTTTCACCATGTCCACCTTTTGAACATTGTTCCAGCTTAAGCCCTGACCCTGACTAGACCTCAGGGCTGATTTTAATGCCCTCCTTGGTGACTAAGCTGTTACCCTAATGCCTCTCTAAGGAGGAATTGTTTTCTAATCTATAAATTCCTCCTCTCTCCTCCTTGTTCCCTAGTCCAGACCCCATGCCCAATTCCCAAGCATATAATTCTGGACACCACAGTTTAGGAAAGGCACTGATAAACCAAAGAGATTTAGAGAAGTACAGCAAAGAAAGTGAAGGTCCTGGAGTCCATGTCATCTGAGGACTGTATCTGAAGGAAATGAGAATGTTTAGCTTGGAAAAGAGAAGCCTCAGAAGAGGACATGGTAAGTGTCTTCCAATTTTTTGAGTGTCATGTGTAAGAGTCACTGACTGTATTCTGTTTAATCTTAGAAGAACTGAGATGGAAGTTATAGAAGCAAATTTAGCCTTTTTAAAAACACATGGCATATATAGGTGGAATGAACTGCTTCAGGAGGCAGGAAATTCTCACTCATTGGAGCTCTGTAAGTGGAGGTTATAAAATCAATTGTTGGGTACATTGTAGTGAGGGTTTGGCTTGGTTTGGGTTTGGGCTGAATAATTGTCAAGATCTCTTCCTATTCCTTATGAAAACAGCCAATACATGGCCAATTTGACCTTATCCGTCTTCCAAACCTAGGAGAAAATCTTCTGGTGCTCACCTGAAAAAAATTCTGGAGAGGTTTCTTTTGGTCACATTATACTGACTCACTAATGTGGAATGGAAGTTTCAATAACTTCTCTTTGCTTCAAGAAAAGGGTCCCTAACTTGTGACTCAAATCATCCCTCTGACTGAGGAGAACATACAGGCCTGGCTCCAGAATCCACTTTTACTGAGGAAGTGTTGTGGCTAATTCTTACCTCCCAGGGACATAATGACTTGGCATATACCACATAACAATGGGACAGGTAAGTAGCATAGTGGATAGGGCACCAGGCCTAGAGTCAGGAAGACTTGAGATTTAGCCTCAGACACTTAATAGCTGTGTGACCTTGGGCAAATCATTTAACCCTGTTTGCCTCAGTTTCCTCATCTGTAAAATGAGATTGAGAAGGAAATGGCAAACCCTTCCAATATTTCTGCCAAAAAAACCCCACAAAGAGTCGGACATGACCGAAACCACTGAACAACAACAAACTGCATAGAGATGATAGTGGAAGTCATGGAAATATTTGAAATCACCAAGAAACAGAATATAGAGGGTTAAGAGACAAGGACTAAGGACAGAATCTTAGAAAAGACTCCAACATTCAGGAGGGGATGGGGAAGAGGAAGAGGAGTCTGTGAAGGAGCAGTCTAAGGAGAAATACACAGAGGATTTGAAAAAAAAGAATAGCTCCAAGATGAAGGGGATGGGGCGTAATGTCAAATGCTCCAGGGAACTCAAGGATGTGGATGGAGAATGGTCTGTAGGATCTGGTGATTAGGAGCCACTGATGCCTTTAGAAGGGGAAATTTTATTTTAGTTAAAAGAGTAGCAGCCCAACTATAAGAATCTCAGGAGTAAAGGGATGGCCTCTAATTCATTTTAAAAAGAGCAGTCATATTTCTACTCTTTCTTTGTGTTTGTTTTTATTCTTTTCCAGATTTCTCACCATAGAGTATATTTCTATTCAAAGCTTACTTGGTTCACTCAGCTGACAGAAGAATGCTGTCAACTAATTTCTCCCTACCATGAATTGTAATAGAATAAAGTTTCTCTTACCCAAGATGCATCATACATTTATGAACTGCGGTCCTTTGATCATGGCAATATAAATGTACATATATTAAGTACCTATATATAGACACATACAAACCGACAAAAAGTATGTGTGTGTGTGTGTGTGTGTGTGTGTGTGTGTTAGTAGGGACACCCCTCCACAACAGTCCCCCTCCCCCTGCTGTGAGATACTGTGAATTCTAGGTTTGTGAATCAAAATCCTCTCAAAATCATACTTTATAAATCCCAATGATTAGTTCACTTTTACAAGGTAGCCAGAGGACACACTTTCTTTACACAAGAAGTTATATAAATAAAATAATCAAAGAACAAAACAACATCGGATCACTCTCTCATACTCCCCGAAACCTTGAGTTCCTTACTATACAAAGATACAGTGTCAACGAGAGGAGTGGGCCAACATAGGGGTCATGTATGAGGCTCCACAGATGAGGACTGTGTGTGGCAAGAGCATTCAAATGAAGAGATAAACAGGAGGAAATTCATGTGACAAGGACACATACATGGGATGGCAACTCATGCCTCTGATACTATAAGGCTACCAATGTCTTCTGCTGATGTTATTGAATTCCTTTCTAGACTTGCCTCCTATGAGGCATTGCTCTCTGCTGGCCCCATCTAGAGACCTTGGGTCTTCCCACCCCTCTTCCCCAACCCTGGCCATGCATTATATCTCTCCTCTACTTGATCTTCAGTTATCCATTTACATTCAGGATCACTCAATACCTTGTCCAACATCCACTAGGGATGGTGAGCTTAAGAAGTCTCTGCTGTTCAGGGAAAGCTGGATTTCTTTTGGCCCACTCCCGTGCTGCATCGACAGTTGTCAGTCACATATGCCTGTGTCTGGAGGTGCTCTGATTAGCACATATCTTCTTTGCAGAAGAGGTTTCAACTCCTTTTGGGCAGCTGCCTCAGCCAAGGGCTTTGAAATTCTCTTTAGCTCTCCTCAGTCATTCTTCTAAGTCAATAGCTAAGGATCTTGGCCCTCACTTTGGCTGCAGTAGAAGGGTAATTGAGGTCTAGGTTAAGATGAAGTCTGCTATTAGAATTCTCCTTAGAACTCTGGGATTCCTTGGCTGCTCTTTCTTTTATTGTCTCCTCTGGGTCTCTCAGTCCAACTTTCACCTAAATTAAGGTGAGAAATTCATTTTAGTTCTTAACTCTTATCACACCCTGCCGGCTAGGAAAACATCCTTAGAGCTCTATTTCCTCATGTGGAGAGAAACTGAGTAATATTATTCTGAGGAAACTATTCTCTCCTGCCCCATAATGCTCCTCTCTTTTATGTAGATAGCAGGCTTTTCTGGCTAGACAAGGTTATAAAACCTGATACTTTATGTTCCACTTCCCCAGGAAACATAACAGAACTGGATCTCTCCCAGGTCTCTCTCTATATGTGCCATATTCCACATCCATATAGGATCTTCTATCACAAGCATGATGGGAAAAGACATTAGAAAACATCTAGGTCAACCTCCTTATTTTATAGATGAGGATATTTATAGATGAGGACGCTGAGGCCAAGGATGGTTAAGTGACTTAGGTAGTAAGCAAGTACCAGAGGCCCGATACATGTCAATGTGCTCTCTGAGTATATACATATACATATGTGTGTATATGTATGTACGTGTTTAGTCAATGGCTTCACGACTAGCTTTCTATACACTAAACCAAGCTACACTGCCTATCGTATACACACTCAGATATCTTTATGTATACAAATATTTGTATATAAGTTGCAAAGAAGGTGCTGTCTTCCTTTGTTAGAGGGAGTTTTTTCCTTGGGAGTTCTCCATACTAATGAAATGACAAAATTAAAGGTCCATTCTCTAGCCCTATCCATACACACATACACATGTTTGAATATATAGAGATATCTCTCTGTGGGTATGTCTATACATTTGTATACATAGAGATATCTCTCTGTGTGTATGTCTATATAATAGGCACTGTGACTTGGCTTAATGGATAGAGACCTAGTTTTGGAGTCAAGAAGATATGGGTTCAAGTCCTGTTTCTGACACTTATTGATTGTGTGACCCTTAGTAGATTACTTATTCTCTCGCTGTCCTGGGAAACTCAGTAAGCCTATAAGAAGAGCAGGTACTGATTGGAATTGGTCGCTTAAAATTTAATCATCAACGTTTCCCCATGCCAATGAAATGCAGGTCTGTTCCTATGAATCTTCCTCGAAATTTGAATTCGTTATCTGATTTATTTTCCATGATTTTAACTGACTATGCCTTCCTAATGAGAGAACTCTTCCGTTTGATCAATTTGGAAATAAGTTCTCATAACACATATGGGGCACTCCTTGAGCTGGGGACACTGACTACATATATACTTTTGGGAAAGAAATCATCTTTCTGTCATGTTTTTCAGAAATCAACTGTGGGGAAAACCTATTAAAATAAGGTTAACTGGATCTGAGTTTTATGATGCCTGCAGAAAGCTGCAACCCAGAGATAAAGAATTCACATTTTATTGTGGCTGAGTACAATATATGCCGGGGAGTGGACACATTTACTGCCATAAAATGCAGGGCCACGGCATCTAGAGAAGGAAAATCAGAGACACCTCTGTTTCTTGACCGCTTTGCTGCCCCTGCATGCTTCGTTAGTAACAGGCCACAGTCAGATTCTAATTAAGAAATCCATTTAAAATTATTTGTAGAGAGCAGGGACATGTCGACATGTTATACCAAGTCCCTCATCTAGGAGCCCTCAAAGGCTAATGATGATGAGCCAGCATTGGGTTCTCTAGTCCACTGCCGTGGTAGCATAAAGGAGCACCTAATTAGCATCCCTGCTTCCATTCAGAATGAGAGGAAGAATGAATCTGAGTCTATGGAGCTGAGAATTTTCAATGGCCAAAAAGCTCAATGTGGGTTCTAAGCCTCCTGTTGCTTTAAGTAAACTAATTCATAATAAGGGCCAAAGTCATTAAAGGAAAATAAAAATTTGAACTATAATGGCAAACAACTGACTTAGGGAGCTAGGAAACTGTCAAGTTCCTGCCTATCTCCTAGTTAGCTACTTTGGGTTCTAAGTCCCGGTTCTCCCCAGAGGGTGAAACTAGGAGCAAAGGGTTGAAACTTCAAGGAGAAAATTTGAGATAATATATGTAAAGTGCTTTGCAAACCTGAAAGTGAAATGTTATTTGTTATGTAAGTGTCAACTAACCTTTATTATTTTTTTTAGCAACTGGTGATTACATCTCAAGGTCAGGGAATACCTTCATGGGATCTATCCTTAGAGTCCAGTCACCTCATTTCACAGATGAGGAAACTGAGGCCCAAAGGTATTAAGTGGCTTTCTAACAAAGTCTGGGTTTGAACCTGGGTCTCCTGGCCCCAACATTTCTGTTCTCTTTAGTTGGACTTAGCTCTAAATGACTTTTATCTGTTTCCAAAAAATCTAATCTGTCCTTAAAAGATGAGAATGTGCCATCAGCAAGGATGATGAAAAGTGATTGCTTCAGGCAATTCCAAAAGAAGAAATTGAGAAATGTTTTAAACAGCAGCTACATTGTTCAAATCAAGGCCCTGTTATGTGCCAAGGTATTTCTAACTGTTCAAAGGGAACAACACAGATTTAGATGTACAATGTTCATTGGAAGAATAAGTTCATTATCTTTTTGAATCAGTCACCTTTCTTTGCAGTCACAGAAGAATTCAATGGAATTCTTGTGAGCAGTGATGCTCCTCCATGATAGCTACAGGAACTGGGAAGCTCTGAGACCAGCAGGCTAAGCACAGATCTCTGAATCAATAGCTCAGACCTCTCTTGCTGAACTTTATTGCCCATTAGAAGTCACAACTTCCCTCAGAAGCTACTTTTCTATTGTACGTGGGGGAGTGGTGATCATTTAGTCTCAGAACTCATATGACACCTGACTCTCAAATTTATTGTCACTTTGTTGCCTTCTTTCTCCAATGGGGTAAGGGCTTGAAATCTTGGGGAAAAAAAATGGAAAACTACTCTCCAGTGGGAAAAACAAACTGGAGATGCTTTTCTTTCTTTATCCCCCAAACTTGGGGTGGAAGCACTGACCAGCAAAATACAGCAAAGAATTATTCTGAATTGTAGCATTAACAACTAGAATACAACAGCAAATCAGTCATGCCTTATCTGCTTTTTTTTTGTCTTGTGACTTCCTTGCTAAACAAATTGAGAGGTTTATCTGCCTGTCAGGATGAAAGCTCGTTTGCATAAATTTCAAAGTCACTCACTATCAAAGAGTGCCAAGAAATTCTTTCTAAGTTGTTCTAAGAAACAACTTTCTTCTTTCCATCCAGATGGGGTGTTTAAAAATAAGGAAGCTAGACATAAATATTTCATTACGGTCAAATATATACATACACACATGCATATGTACACATATGCATATGTGTGTACATACATAAACCTTTTTTAACCACTTAATGCAATTTGAAATTGATACCAAGTCTTGTAAATTACTCTTTAGAAGTTCAATGGATTTTGCAAGATCTATAAAAATGAATGGCCGGCCCTGTATGATTAGCTAATTTTTATGCTGCTTCCTTCTAGTCCATTATATTTTTCTGTCTCCTATTCTTGGTGAGCTTAAGAAGGTTTTTATGGTGTTGTTGAATGGTTTCAAGTCATGGGATATTGAAGCCTCTAAAGAATTGAAGTTGGGGATCATCCAAAGGGCAATGGGGAGGCATTCAGTAGGCTCGAACCATCTGCAATGAATACAAAGAAAGAATTAAGAGGGTCATATAACAAAATTGAGATAGAAAGAGTGGACAGTCAGAGTCTCCTCCAGTTGTTAGGAAATCTTAAGGAAGGCTTGCAGCACCCTGAATGGATCCTTGTGTGACAATATTACCTAAATTAATTTACTTATGGGATAACATAGATGAGAGCTGTGTGGCATGGGTAAGCATAGATGGTTTGAGGTTCACACTCTTGGAGGGAATACCCAGAACCATTAAGATTTTATATATTTTGAAGATTAACAAACTAGGGAGCTATTTTCTTCATGGTATCTGAATGAAAACATTATTCTGAAGTTTTTTGTCTTATTTTTACACATTGGCATTTAGGTCAACACATTGGAATTTAAGTGTTATGATTGCTATACCATACTGAGGGATTAGCTTTACCTTGACCCTTCATTATTTTAAGTATAGCTTTCAAAGCCTGTGATTTTATGTGAGACTATGTTCCCTAAACAATAAGATGCATGGAAGGAGCCAAAATAAATCATTTTTCTATTGAAAAAAAGAAAAAGAAAATCAAGTAAGAGAAGTAGAGGAAAAATTGGGAAGCGATATGAGAGTGATGCAAGGAAATCATGAAAAATGAGTCAACAATTTGCTAAAGGAAACCCTGAAAAATGCTGAAGAAAATAACACCTTAGACCAAACCAAATGTCAAAAGAGGTCCAAAAAGCCAATGAGGAGAAGAATGTCTTAAAAAGAAGAGTTGGCCAAATGGAAAAGGAGGTCCAAAACTCACTGAGAAAATAATTCCATAAAAATTAAAATGGAGCAAAATGAAGCTAATGACTTTATGAGAAATCAAGAAATTATAAAACAAAACCAAAAGAATGAAAAATAGAAGAATGTGAAATATCTCACTGGAAAAACAACTGACCTGGGAAATAGATCCAGTAGAGATAATTTAAAAATTATTGGACTACCTGAAAGCCATGATCAAAAAAAGAGCCTAGACATTATCTTTCAAGAAATTATCAAGGAAAACTGCCCTGATATTCTAGAACCAGAGGGGAAAATAGATATTTAAAGAATCCACTGATTACCTCCTGAAAGAGATCCCAAAAGGAAAACTCCTGGGAATATGGTAGCCAAATTCCAGAGGTCCCAGGTCAAGGAGAAAATATTGCAAGCAAACAGAAAGAAACAATTCAAGTATTGTGGAAACACAATCAAGATAACACAGGATTTAGCAGCTTCTACCTTAAGAGATTGGAGGGCTTGGAATATGATATTCCAGAGGTCAAAGGAGGTGAGATTAAAACCAAGAATCACCTACCCAGCAAAACTGAGTATAATGCTTCAGGGGAAAAATGGGTATTCAATGAAATTCAAAGAAGACTTTCAAGCTTTCTTGATGAAAAGACCAGAGCTGAATAGAAAATTTGACTTTTAAATACAAGAATCAAGAGAAGCATGAAAAGGTATACACACACAGAGGGCAGAGGGTGAGCTGAATATGAAGAGATGTCTAAGAAATAAAATTAAGGGGTGAGAGAGAGGAATGTACCGGGAGAAAGAGAAAGAGAGAGGTAGAATGGGGTAAATTATCTCACATAAAAGAGGCAAGAAAAAGTTTTATAGTGGAAAGGAAGAGGGGGCACATGAGAGGGAATGAGTGAACCTTACTTTCATGGGATTTGGCTTAAGGAGGGAATAGCATACATACTCAATTGGTTATGAAAATCTATCTTACCCTACAAGAAGGTAGGGGGAAAAGGGATAAGAGAGGGGAGAATGATAGAAAGGAGGACAAATGGGGGAGGGGGTAATCAGAAGCAAACACTTTTGATGAGGGCCAGGGTCAGAGGAGAGAATAGAATAAATGGGGGTGGGGTAGGGAGTAGGATAATATGGAGGGAAATGTAGTTGGTGTTTTACAACATGACTTTTACGGAAGTGTTTTGCATAATTACACATGTCTAATCCATATTGAATTGCTCACCTTCTCAATGAGTGTAGGTGGGGAGGGAGGAAGAGAGAGAATATAGAACTCAAAGTTTTAAAAATGGATGCTAAAAATTGTTTTTATATTCAGCTGGGAAATAAGATATACAGGCAATGGAGTATAGAAATCTATCTTGCCCTACAGGAAAATATAAGGGAAGGGAATAATAAAAGGGGGAAGGGTTGATAGAAGAGAGGGCAGATTGGGGGAAGCGGTAAGCAGAATGCACACCATCTTGGTAAGGGGAGAGGGGAGAGATGGGGAGAAAATTTGGAACTCGAAATCTTATGGAAGTGAATGTTGAAAACTAAAAATAAATTAATTAAAAGAAAAAAGAATATAATCTCCTAGAGGACAGGTACTGCTTTCATTTTACTCTTGTATCCTCAATGCCTAGAATATATTAGGCACTTAATACCTTTATTAGTAGTTTTGACTATGTCCCTTTAGTGATTTTATTCAAATCAGTCAGTTGTTCAGGTATTTATTAAGTACCTACTGTGTGTGAAACCTTATATGAGGCACCAGGAATATAAAGAGGAAATGATACTGTCACTGCCCTTAAGGAAGTGAAAATCAAATAGGAGGTTAGAAGGTTGTTCTAAGAAGGACAAGGGGGCAGGAAGTTCAGAGAGGCAGATTAAGGATTAATGTAAGGAAAACCTTCTTAAAAATTAAATATGGCTGTCAATCAATGAACATTCATTAAGTGTCTACCATTGGTGCTATGGCAGGTATTGAGGATACAGAAACAAAAAAATGAAAACAGTTCCTTTTCCAACATGGACTTGGATACCTTTGGAGGGTCCCCCTCCCTGTGGGGCTTAAGTAGAGGTTGAATAAACACTTTGGGATTTTGAAGAAAGGACTTTTAAACAGATATAGGTTGGACTAGATAGCAAGTCCAGAATTTTGTGATTTGGTTGTCCACATCGGTGGGATGCCTAGAGGTCCCAGACTGAGGAATCTTAAAAAGGAGAGTTCATGACCATCTGAATGTCTGGCCTCAGCTATTGCTATCTCTCTGAAAACATCTTCTGAACCATTTAACTTTTATTTAGGTAATAACCAGGAAAGAGAACAGAGGCTCTCTCAGAGCTATGGCTGGAAAGATTGTTTAGAAATAGATTGCAGAGGGCCTTGAGTTTTAGGATAAAGTGTAGATAGTGGGGACCCACTGGGACTTTTAAAGTAGGATGAAGATATGATCCAAGTGTGGCTTTAGGAAGAGTAGTACGGTAGTAGTGTACAAGATGAGTTGAAGGTGGTGAGAGACTGAAAGCAGAAATACCAGTTATGAGGCTTTCTATAGGTTTGAAACCATAAGAGCCTGAACTATGCTGTTGGCAGTGGAAAAGGAGAGATACACATAAGAGATATTTCCAGAGGATTTGTCAACTGATGAAATGTGGGTGTGTGGGGTAAGGAAAAGAGTAGTCAGGAATTTTTCAAGTAAGAGTGATGGTGAAGATGGAGACTGCATTAATAGAAATTAAAAATTCTGGAGCAAGTCCTGTCTTTGGAAATACATGAACTACCTGCAAAAATAGCAAAAAACGTATCCTACAAAATAACTTCTATGATAATAGATATGGTCTTGACATATAAAATAGAAAAAACCCCATAAACCAATATCTCTAATAAACATTGATATAAAATTTTTATCTCTATTTTTATTTTTAAAGGAAATTTTTAAGAAATTAGTATCTTGTTTCTTACATTGCACTATCCCAAGTATTCCTCTCCTTCCTCACCCCAGAGAGCCATATCATATAACTAGTATTTTTAAGAGAAAAACAAATTGGCACAACTGAAAAATACATTGAGAAAGTCTGAAAACATGTGCATGTATAGGAGTGTAAAGCCAATCATGGCAGCACACCTGAGGACTGCTGCTGTGAATAACTTTAAGGGTCTAATTGCATAGTATAATGAACTCTCTATTTAGAACTAAACATTGTTCAGGGAACTAAAGCATAACATTCACAACAACATAACATAATAACTTATTATTAAGGTGGCCACATAGTCTTAAATAAAACATATCATTCACTATATCTTATAGCATTTCTCAGAATATCCACATAACGTCAATCATCACATTCAGTAGCATTTTCCAAAATTCTTGTTTACACAAGCAGGGGATCCCAGGCCAGGGTCTTCCCTAACACAACATATCATCCTTAAGGGGTAGAAGAAAATACAAACACCATCTACCCCTAGGCTACAGCAAGTCATAATCTCTTCAGTATCTACAGTGCCCAAGTAAAGTCCTCTTTTATCTTGACTCGAGGCTGACTTCCAAACTCCATGGTTCCTTCTCCGAAGGCTGACCGCTCCCAGCTCTTGCCTGGATCCACGTGAAGGCAGCTCTCTGCTCTTACTCCTTGTCTCAGCTCACAGGGACTCCTCCATTCCAAGTTCTTTCCCCTCCTGCCTAGCAGCAGGCTCCAGGGGCTCCTGCATGCAGTTTCTGTTTCTGGGAAAGCAAAGCTTAACAGGGCTACAACAATATTTACACACATTACCCGCATCATCATCTCAATTCACTCATAAAGACTAACAACACAGCTTCTGTCTGAGAAATTAACACAGATCAACAGAAATGGCTTCTGTCTGAGAAATTAACAGACCATCAGACAGGACTGTTGTCTGAGATATTAACACAAACCAACAGAGTGCTAGCATCACAAAGATTCTTTCTGTTAGGCTCCCCTACAAGCAAGTTCCCCTAGTTGCTTGCCCATGCTTCTCTCTCTCAGCTCTGCTTCTCTCTTCACTTTCAGCTTGTCTTCTCTCTCTCTCCCCATACTTCTCCTTCCAGCCGACATATACTATTTTCAATCAAAGACTATTCAATCAAAGGTAAGACTCAATCAAAGGTACTTGATTGCCTTAGTGCTGAGAAGCTTGGGGGTCAGCAGTTAATTAACCTTATATTAAACACTTAATGTGTTACAGAAACTTAACTCCAAAAGAAAAAACAGCAAAAAGTCCCACTTCGCTTCTCATTACAAACAGCCATCGATTTCCCACTTCCACAAAGAGGTGGGTGGGGTCTGTTGTTTTATATTTCTTCATTCTAGTTATGCTTGACAAACAAAATTGTGATTTTGTTTTATTCATTTTTCATTTTTTGGCGTGTGGTTGTTTCTTTCTATTTTTATTATTATAGTTACTGCGTAAATTTTTTTTCCTGGCTCTACTTGCTTCTGCATCAATTCATATAAATCTTTTATTTTTGTTGTTATTTAGTTGTTTCAGTCATATCCAACTCTTTGTGGCACCATTTGGGGTCTTCTTGGCAAAGGTGCTAGAACAGTTTGCCATTTTCTTCTCTAGCTCATTTTACAGACGAAGAAACGGATGCAAACAAGGTTAAGTGACTTGCCCAGGATCACACAGCTAGTAGTAGTCTGAAACCAGATTTGAACTCAGAAAGATAAGTTTTACTGACTCCAGGCCAGGCATTCTATCCAATGCACAAGCTAAGTTCCATAATTTTTCCATACTTTTCTATGTTTATCACATATATAATTTCTTATAGCATTTTAACATTCCATTATATTCATGTGCCACGATTTGGGGGTTTAGACATTCTCTAATCAATGGGCATTGACTTTTTTCCAATTCTTTGGTATCATAAAAGTACTGTTATACACATTATACATATTTTAAATATTAAATATTTATACAAACATATAACTATTTTGGCATATATGGAGATTACTTATTGATGGCTTCCTGGAGATTCAAAGCCAAGTCGTGGAGTCTCTCTGTTTCAAGGGTATAGACATTTTAGTCACTTTATGTATCTAATTCTAAACTGCTTTCCAAAATGGTTGCACCATTTCACAGCTCTACCAATAATGTATCAGTGTATTCATCATTCTATAACCCCTACAACATTAATTATTGCCATTTTTGTTAATTTTTGCTAGTTTTCAAGGTACACAGTGAACTATCTGGATTATTTGATTTTGATTTTTTTTTCATTTTTTTGTGATTCAAGGATTCTTTCATGTGGTTATGAACACTTTGAAATTCTTTAGAGAACTGTTCATATCCTTTGGCTTTTGGGGAATGGCTATTCATCTTATAAATATTAAATTATCAGCATTTCAATGTAATGCTAATTAAGCTCAGCAAGAATTAGAAAGAGAAATTTCATTTAAAATTACTATATGATGTACGAAATACTTGGTAGTCTATGTACCAACATACACACAAGAACTGTATAAATAAATTGTGAAGCACTGTTCACAGAAATAAATACAGAGCTAAATTATTAGAAAGATAATAAAAATATCAATACTGTATAAATTCATTTACTTATTCAATGCCATAACAATCTAGCTAACAATAGATTATAGAACTAGAAAAATGCTAATGGCATGTATCAGGTGGCAAAAAGGTAAAAATATATTGGCAACAAAAGGAACTTAGCAATACTAGATCTGAAATTGTGGTATAAATCAATGATTCCCCATTTTGTTTGGAGTTAAAAAAAATAGAGGTTGATCTTTTCAAAAGAGTAGCTGCTCAATATACAGAAGCAAATGCATAAAAAACACCAGTATAAGATAAACATAAAGACCTCAGCTACTGGGATAAGGACTTGCTATTTGACAAAAACTGCTGGGAAAATTAGACAGCAGTATAGACGAAATTAGATTTAGACTAACAGCTCACACTTTATCCAAAGTTAAGCTCCAAAAGGGTATGTGACCTAGATATAAAAAGTCACAGCATCAACAAATTAGAGAATCATGGAAAAATTACAGGTCTATGAGTAGAAGAAAAGTTTATGACCAAAGAAGGGGAGACAGAGCATCACAAAAAGACAAAATGGATGCATTTGATTACATAAAATTTTAAAAGCATTTGCAAGAACAAATCCAATAAAGCTAAGATTAAATGGGAAACAGGGGAATAAAACCAAAGGGAAATCTTTGCAGAAAATTTCTCCGATAAAAGTCCAATTTCTAAGATATATAAAGAAATGATTAAAATATATAAGAATAAGGGCCATTCCCCAATTACTATAAATGGTTTAAGGATATCAACAGGAAGTCCTTGAAAGAAGAAACTCAGGCTGTCTACAGCTATATGAAAAATGATCCAAACATTAGAGAAACCCCTAAATTAAAGATATTCTGAGATTACAATTCACACCCATCAAATTGTCAAAGATTTTAAAAAATAAAAAATGATAAATATTTGAGGAGATGTGAGAAAATAGGTACACTGATGCATTGTTGATGGAGCTGTGAGTAGGTACAATTATTCTGGAAAACACTTCAGAATTACATGCACAAATTACAAAACAGGATATTTCATTTGAAGGCTTGCGTCCAAAAGAGAACAAAGAGGAAACACTTAGATGTATGAAAATATTTAGAGCAACTCTTTTTGTGTTGGCAAAACTAAGTTTTGATATATGAATGTGATAGAGTACTGTTGTTCTGTAAGAAATGAGAAAATAAATGATTTCAAAAAGACTTGGAAATATTTGTATGCAAAGTGAAATGAACAGAACCAGAAGGACAATTTACACTATAACATCAATATAAGAAAAAATTTTTTGAAGACATTTATAAAGTGATGAAGAATGAAATGAACAAAACCAGGATAATTTATACAGTAACAACATGATAAAGTCAACTTTGAAAGCAATAAGAACTATGATCAGTACAGAGACCATCCATGATACCAAAGGACTGACGAGGAAATATATTATTTGTCTCCTGACAAAGAAAAATATGAACATATATGTGCATATATATATATACACACATATATACACTTATAAATATATGTCTTTATAGTCATTGAAGGAATTTGTCTTGTTTGATGATACTTATTTGTTACAAGGAATTTGTTTTTCTTTTTTTTAATGGAATGGGGATTTTTGAGAGAGAAACTAAATTTCTGCTAATTAAAGAACTTTAAGAGTAGAGAGTTTGGAGATGCTATGGATGTGAATTGTTGCATGCACTTCCAGATGAGGACATGTATTGTTAAATTTGCTTATTATACCTTGCTACAAGAGACTTCTTTTGGAGTGGTAGTAATCTATAAATGTTTGCAATGTAAAAACAAATCACATCAATTAATCATTTTAAAAGGAAGTGCATGAGGTCAATTTTAGGTTTGTTGAGTTTGAAGTGCTAGTAGTCTGCAGAGGCTGAAAAGTTTATCACATTATTGGAAATGTAGGCCTGGAGCTCTGGGGATATAGACTTGGAAATCATTCACTCCCAAGCATGATAGTTGAAATTATGGGAATGGATGCGATCATTTAGAAGTGACTTTATAAGAATAAAGAAGAAGTAAGCCAAAGACAGAACACTAGGAAATATCCTCATTGAGAGGGCAGGAAGGGTCCAGGAAGGGAGTTTAAGAAGAACTGACCAGAAGAATAGGAGAGGAAGATTATACTATTAGAGGAGAAAACTTCAAGGAAGAATGGAATGGAGAGAGGGAGAGAGAGAGAGATCCATTTGAGGCTTCTCTGTGGTACAGAAATGTGCTTTTATGGGAGGGGAGGGGGGCAGTCTTGTTGTTCCTTGATGACTTTAAGCATTTCTGCTTCTCCTTTTGTACTGCATTCCTGGGAAAGTCTTGCATACTTGGCCATATATTTTGTGAATTTTCTGAGTTTCAGGACGCTTAAAAAATTAGCATTAATGACTTTATATCACTAGGCCAAGGACAGATACATCTTTGACAATACCTTTGAGACCTTCCTAATTGATTCAGGTATTCCTAAGTTAGATGTCATAGGTACCTGGCAGTCAAAGATCATGGACCCCTGTCCTTTATTCTTTAGACTCCTGGGGCCCATTCAGAGACCCAACAAAGGCAGTTTGGTTAATGCTATCTCAGTTGTGCAAAATAATTGATGAGCTCCTGAGATAGCTCAATTTATAGCTGAGGAACAACTTCCTGATCTATAAAGATCTGTGTCATGATCATGCTAGCAGACCTCTAATGAATGGTCATGCTCAGAGATGCATGAGTCCAAGATCAGGCTTAGTATTAGTTCCAATCACTCTATAACTATTGAAGAATAAATGTGAATAGTGGAATTCAAATAGCTGAGTGAATCTTGGGAAATTCTTTCCACCGCAATTGGTGTGGGCAAACATTTTTTCCAACTGTCTGTCTATTTATCTCTTATACATACATATGTATGTGTGTATATATGTAAATGAAGATATACATACATATACATATGTACATACACATATATGAAGATGCTGATCAGAGAATGATGTTGGAGGTGAAATGTTGGAAATTAAGGAAATGTGCAAGTTGCCACATAATATTTGCTAGAAAAAGGGGAGCATACAGGAGTAAACTCTCTTTTCTGTTATCAGGTCTTTTTAAAAAAATACTTCATTTGTGATTAAGTCATACATGAAAAAAGAACAACTCTCTAAGGGTTTAAGTATTCTTATGTTGCTGAGGAAGAGGTTTGCCCCATTCCCTTGATCTTCTCCTCCCTTTCATTTTGTTCACATCCTTAGCTGCAACTGCATTGGATAGCAAAGTTGGGACAAGGAAATAGTCCCTGATTCAATTTTTCTAGCTGAGTGATTGATATCAAAAAAGTCTAAAGAACCTTTTTCTTTTTCTCCCTCAGCCTTTTTAGCTCAAACAGTTCTGAAATGTAGATCAGCTTGTTTGAAAGAAGTGTATAAATTCATTTGTGAAAGAAAACCCATAGGAGCCTTTTGCCTATGTCTTGAAGTCATCTTTTGTGAAACATGGCCCAAGGGTGGGAGCTGTTAGGATAATACTTCAAAGCTGCAACATATATGATCTCACTGGTGGGGGTACTCCTGCCAATGCCACAAATTACTAGCTATCCATGCTTTTTTTTAATACTGCACGATTCTTGATTATGTCCTCCCACGATTCTGCCTAGTGGGTTTACCCAAAGCATGAGATGCCACCCTCTAGGTGTTTTAGCATTTTGTGGGTACCAATGCAATACCCAAGCCATTCATTTGTTACTCTTACTATACACATACTTTTTCTAACCATACCTTTCCTGGATAATATCTTTCATGCCTGAGAGACAAAATAGTATAGTGGATAGAGTCCTGGGTTTGGAGTTGAGAAGACTTGTAGTCAAATCATGGCTAAGATTTAGTAGCTGTACAATTCTGGGAAAGTCATTTGCCCTTTATGTGCCCTTGGCAATACTCTAGCACTTATCTACAGAGTAAAAGACAGGTTACAATAAGTGTTGGTGTACAGATCTCCCATACAGATTTCCCTATTCTATTCTAGTTCAACATTGTTGAAATTTCAGATCCTTTGCATATTTTATGCTCCTTTTTCGTCCTCAAATTGTCATTGGTGATATTACTCAGCCTACTTATGCTCACTGTAGCCCACTGGGTCACGTTTGCTGTAGATTGTGGTGTTCTGTGATTCTTAGCCATATAGCACCACTGGGAGAATATTGGAAAATGGGGAAAAAATTATGTCTATTACCTCCAGTTCAAGTTTTATTGCATGCAAAATTATTACTTTCGTGGATTTGGTAATCTGTCTTTTGAGGGTGTCAATTAAATAATTAGTCTTCATGGTAATTCCGTGAGTTGGTATCTGGTGGCTCATTAGATATAGCTCCATTGAATATAATACAGCCTTTCAACGGGGCTCATTTCTGTCTATTGGCTGCATGCACAGGTCACCAGGGAATGCACAGAAACAATTAACCGATTGATTTCAGCTGAATGCAGACATGGCACATTAAATACTGCAATATGGTTAGCTTTTTATCACCCTGAAAAATGCACGCTATCGAGTCCCTTGTCTGCCTCAGGTAAGAGATTCAATGATCTACACACTATAGGTAGGGTGGAGCTGTTCAGTGCCCATATTCCATGCTGTCTGTGTACAGACTTGTCTTAGATTACAAAAATAAAAGAAAATAAAGTTCTTGCTCACTGAGAGGCCTCACCTAATGTCTCTTTTGAGTTTTAGGATCTTCAAACTGTGAGAAGTAGGAGTGCTTATAAATATTTAACGTCCTCTACTAGTGTTCATTCTTCAAGCAGCCAGAGGCCATATAAGAAAGACTATTAGATTTAACCACCTCAAAGATAGTGCATCCAGTGAACATCTCTGTAAAATCCACAGCTGGGCCAGTCTCTGGTTGTATTACTTCCTTTGTCCTCCTCCGCAAAGGACTTTGCCACCTCTTGAGCAAGGCACAACAATCGAATAATAGTGTGAAATCATGCCATTCACCCAGGAAATGAAAGATACCTTATTACTCCTCGTCTCCTTCTCCTTTTATCTCTCCCTCCTCTTCCTGTTTTTCCTCATATCAGTCTTCCTCCTCTCTCTTCTTTTTTCTCTCCCTTTTCTACTTCTTCCTCCCCAACTTTTTCCTCCTCTGCTCCTATTCTCATCTCTCTCTTTCTCTCCTCTCTCTTCTTTCCCCGTGACCCTTCCTCCTCTCTTTTCTTTCCTTTTCTTCCTTATTTTCTCCTTTTCTTTTTCCTTTTGGTTTCTCTTCCCATTTTATCTTCCCTTTCCTATCTCTTCTGTCCTCTTCTCTTCCCTTTCCTCTCCTTCCCTTCTTTCCCCTTCCCTTCTTTCTTTACCTTTCCTTCCCTTCCCTTCCCTTTCTTTACTTTTCCTTCCCTTCCATCTCTTTTCTTCTTTACTTTTTTGGTTTATCTTTCTCTTTTCACTTTCTTGTTACCTTCCCCTTCCATTTAACTATTCTCATTTTATCCTTCTCTTTTACCTTTCTTTCTTCCCTTATAGAATCCCATTCTATCCCTTCTGGGAGAAAAGTTGAACGGGGGTACTTTGAATACAACTAGATGCACTTCAGATAGTAACCAGCAGATTAACAAGCAATTACATTAAGCATCTAGACACTATTCTAGGCACTGAGCATATAAAGACAAAAATGAAATGTAGTAAACAATTCCCCTGATCCTAGAAAAATGACTGGCTCATGTTTTAAATGACATAAATGATATTTACTTTACTTTAGATGCTGCTTTGCTTAGAGGCTGGAGTTGATGAGGCTATGCTTTTAATTTTAATTCTTCTACATTGGTCACACCCCTCTATTGGATATGCTTAGCAGCTATATATTCATACTTCTAGGATCTACGACTTCATTTAGTCATGACCCCCTCCCCCCATTTCAGGAATTGCTAAATCCAGAAAAAAATCATCACCTGGTAGCTAACCCTCTTGTGATAAGTTAGTTCATCCTTGATTAAGGAAAACATGGTCAAAGGCCATATGAGGAATCATATGATATGGAAGCTTTACACATGGCGAATATCGAATAAATGGCTACTAGATAAACTAATAGATGGGTGGCTTTAGATTATACTTACAACTGATCATCTCAAAATGTTTGCCATTGTTCGGGGGTAATGAGTTGAAAGAGTATAAATAAATGAGGGCAGTCCCATCTTGGCCATGGGAAGAAGTACTACTTTACAGAATTGTTGGGAGGATTAAATAAAATAATATCTTAGCATGGTACTGGACACTCTAGGTGCCACAATAGGAGACTGATAAGTGCTTGTTCCTTTCCCCCACCCCCATTAAGACAGGCATTGTGCACTGTGTCCAGAAAAAGTAAAGTGAGCACCATGTGATTATCTGCCCTGATTAGAACCTATGTGGGAATGTTATATTCAGTTCCTGACTCCATTTGTTAGAAAGGACATTGACAACTGGCATTACTCCCAGAAGGAGACAACTGAGATGCTGAGGACCCTAGAGGTCATGCCATGTGGGGATTGATGAGTCATAGTGTCCTCATGTTCAATAATCTAGTTCCAACAAGCATTTATTAAACACCTGCTGTGTACCTGGCACTATACTACATACTGGGATCACAGATACACAAACAAAAGAAAACCGAAACAGTATTTGCCCTCAAGTAGCTTACACTGTACTAGAAAGATAGACAATCTTGAGATATAGCACAATAGGTCACAGGACACAAATTCATCATTAACATGCAGGTGTGCAGTGATTTGTAATTACTTTTCTCACAGCTCCTACATGAAGCAAATAAGCTTTTGTCTCTCAGATTAGAGCTAATGTTTGGAGAAGAGGATAGAAAAATAGCATTTAGAGCTTCTGAAGCTTTCACAGAATCAATGAATTTCAGAGTTGGCATCAAACAATGAGCCATTTTTTTTCAAGAATTTATTAATTGTCTACTAAAGTATGTCCTAGACGCTGTTCTAGGTACCAGGAATACAAATAAAAAGAACGAAACATTTCCTGCTCTCAAGAAGTTTAAATCCTAATGGGAATCCGTGGTCATCTGGTCCAATCCAAATGGTCATTGAGACTTTGCTCAAAGAGCTCTGTTAACAGGGAATGTACTACTTCCTGAAGCACCCATTCACCTTCTGGATGCTTCTAATTGTTTGGAAGTTTTTCTTCTTACAACAGGAATCAATCTGCTCTTTTATGACACCCACTCATGACTCCTTGTTTTGCCCTCCAGGGGCAAGCACAACCATTCTATTATCTCCTCCACATGACATCCTCCAAATATTGAAGACAGTTGTCATTCCCCTCTTAGTCTTTTCTTCTACATCCACAGATCCTTCAACTGATCATATATGACAGGAATGAGAGACCTTCACTGTTGATTGCCCTTCTGTGAACTCTATCTAGCTTAGCTCTGTCTTTCTTGAATTGTGGCACCTAAAATTGGACCCAACACTCCAGATTTCAGATGTGTTCTGATCAGGACAGTATAGTGGAACAATCGCCTTCTTATTTCTAGAAGCTATGCTCCTCTTAATGTATCCCGAGGTTGCATTCACTTTTTAAAAATTTTATTTTTAATTCAAAATAATACAATAACAAATAATGATTAATTATGATATAAATAAATATTATTAAAACAAACATTTCCATAACAGTACAATAATGATAAAGCTAGACTTGTATATAATGCCTCGCTGTATAGCTTTAATATACACTAGAATAAAACAATCTCACTGCCTTGCCACCTGGTGGGATAGTGACTACTATATGGGTTTAGCCATATTACTAGATGGGGTTACTATATGGGTTACCCATCCAATTGAACTTAACTGTGATATCTGATCAGCTCATAGTTTGAGGTGATAAAATTCTGGCTTTATAAAAGCATGTTTTTCTCTTATCTTCTTTTGTCTTATGAGATATGTTTCCTATCCTTACATAGTTCATTCCCGAGTCCACATCTTTTACTTGTTTTAAGAAGTCAGAATCAATATTTTGTTACTTACATGTCAGGCTGTGAATCAGATTTTATTTCCAATTTTTCCTCCTAGATACGATTCTGCAGGGGGGCTGAGATTTCGCAAGCAGACAAATAGCCCACAGAGCTGCCTTATAGTCTTCTACAAACAATACTGTCTGAAATGGGTTCCTTAGAACCAAAGCATTCTCAGAGACTCTAGAAACCAATTAAAATAGCTTGACAGCAAGATGTCAAAACAGAGATAATTAGCAGATTTGTTTGTCTTTTGACACCTGAAGATGGAGAGACATAGATTTTTGGTCTGGGCCATTTTCATTTTGGGCACATATATCAATAATACCGAATCTATTGATCTGATGCAATGATAATATAATTAAGTATGCTTAAGCAACTAATCTGTCCCTATATGCACTATAGGGTTGAACCAAGAAAGTCATGCAAACATTTTTCCTTTGTAGTTATCATAAAGAAGGCAATATTTCCCTTAAACCAATGGGCGAGATTTTGATTGCTGAGAAAAAAAAACTTTTCAAAAAAGAACCTACATGGGTCCAGTGAAATATCAAGCTGGACTATTTCAATAAGAGCCAAGGGATGATTATGGTGAGTTTATTTTGCACTGAGATGCTTCCTATCACCTGCAGGGTCCCTCCTCAGAATGAAGAATGGAATCACCATGACAGTTCAGTTCGACTTTTCTTGGGAAAGATCTCTGGGCTTGGGCAGGTGATTGAGGGCTTGGGTCAGAGTCTGGTTTTGACCTGTTGTGTTGGCTTGGGTGCTCATAATTTGAATGTTATTTAACTTGCCCTGAGAGGGAAAATCAGTGCCCTATACCAGCAAGCACTCAGTAAATATGCCTACCCAGTTTAATACTGAATTGAATTGAAAAAGCACTTGTGTGCCCACTCTTTGGTGGCACTTGTAGTTGTGGCTAAAGAGACAGCCTTAAAGCCAGGAAGAACTTAGAAGTCCCACCGCTGCTATATACTAACTATATGACTCTGGGAAAGTCATTTAACCTCTGCCTCAGTATATCCAACTGTAAAATGGGGATAATAACAATATTAAAACACCTACCTCACAGAGTTGTTGGGAGGATTAAATAAAATAATATTTGTGAAACACTTAGCATGGCACTGGACACTGTAGGTGCCACGATAGGTGATAGATAAGTGCTTGTTCCTTTCCTTCAACCCCAGTAAGAGAGGCATTGTACACTGTGCTCAGAAAAAGTGAGCACCCTGTGATTATCTGCCCTCATTAGAACCTATGTGGGGATATTACATTCAATTCCTGACTTCATTTGTTAGAAAGGACATTGACAACTGGCATCTCTTCCAGAAGGAGACAACTAAGATGCTGAAGACCCTAGAGATCATGCCATATGGGGATCAGTTGAAGGAATATGTAATGTTTAGTTTGGAGAGTAGAAATTTGGAGCAATGGGCAGAGGATCATAGATTTAGAGCTGGAAGTGAACTTAGAGGACATTGAATCCTACGTTCACATTTTACAGATAAGAAAATTGAGGCCAAGGGGCAGCTAGGTGGCACAGTGAGTAGAGCACTAGCCCTGGAGTCAGGAGGACCTGAGTTCAAATCCATCCTCAGACACTTGACACACTTATTAGCTGTGTGACCTTGGGCAAGTCGCTTAACCCCAATTGCCCTGCCTTTCCCCCTCGACAATTGAGGCCAAGACCACAGTAAGTGATTTGTTCAAGGTCACACAGACAATAAGTGGCAGAGCTGGTATTTGAAACCAGGGCCTCTGACTTCAAATCCAGCATTGTTTTCCATTGCCTCCCAATTATAGCCATCTCCAAGTGTTTGAAATGTTGTTCCTTGGAAGAAGGAGAAGACCTGTTCTTCTTTGCTCTAGAAGGCAACAGTGAGAGCAGGAAGTGCATGACCTCCGACAAGTCACTTTACATTTTTGAGTTTCATTTTCTTTCTCAGAGCTAGATTTAGACTCCAATGTGTAAAAGCATTTCCTAGCAACTGGAGCTGTCCAAGGGAAAGCTCACTAGTAGCCATGGACTCCTCATCCAGGGCTGGGGCATTTTAAATGGAAGCTAAATGATAATGGGTGTATTAGAGATGAGTTTCTTACTCAAGCCAGGTTGGCTTCTGAGGCTCCTTTCAATTCTCAAATTCCATTATTGTGTGATTCTTGGAAAGGTACGGATGAAGGGGACTGTGGGCTGGATGAGTTTTTACATCTGGTCAGCTGCTGTGGTAGCGCCAAGGGAGGTCACTAGAGTACACAGAGGGATGGGATGAAGAGTAGAAGAAGGGATAGGAGCTCCTGGATTGGCATTTATGGAAGTAACAAGTAAGTCAAAGAACTCAAGTTGAGGACACAAAATCTGAATTAAATTCTCCCACTAGGAGGGCTCTGTTAGGAAATGGATGAGGTGAAAATAAACAAACACACATGCCCATTGTAAATTGAGGCCCAATATTGCCTTCTCAACTGTTCCAAAGTCGCAATCTCTTTGTAAGTGAAGGGCATTTGGGATGTTTTCTAGTCTATATAGTTTTCATGGAATAATAGAAATAGGGTTTGTTTTTGGTTCTTGTTATTCAGTTATTTCAGTCATGTCCAACACTTCCTGACACCATTTCAGGTTTTCTTGGCAAAGATACTGTAGTGGTTTGACATTTCTTTCTCCAGCTCATTTTATAGATGAGGAAACTGAGGCAAACAGGGTTAAATGACTTGTTCAGGATCTCAAAGCTAGTCCATGTCTTTGAACTCAGGTTTTCCTGACTACAGGTCTGACTTTTCAGCCACTGTTCCACCTAGCTGTTCCCAAAAAAGCATTAGAAGGGATTTTAGCCCGTGAGTCCAATACCATCATTTCAAAGATGAAGAAATTACTAAAAAAGTTCTTTCCTTCTTCCCTGGTAGAGTCAGGACAAATTACATGTGCATCATGGAAATCCGTGAGTGTTTTTATTCTCCTTTAATCCTCTCTCTGTCTCTCTGTCTCTGACTCTCTATGTCTGTCTGTCTATCTGTCTCTTTCTCTCTCTCAATAGCTTTTTATTTTAAATCCATTTTTCTTTCTGAGACCCATTTTCTCTTTAGCTGGGACAAAAAGGCCTGGTCCCTCTTCCTGATTCCAAGAACAACAGCCTGGAAACCTCTTAAATGACTGGGCATTGATGGATATCCCGCCCCCTTCTCTAAGTACAATGCAGCTACCTTCCCTGGGGTTTTCTTAATGCTTCCTTACTGATGATAAAAGTGCTGCCTGGCACATTGGAGGGTAAACCAAATTGCCTCAGTGAGCACACTTGTTCATATTGCATTCTGAACCAGCAGAGCTGAAACAGCAAGGCAAAGTCCCTGATCCTTGCAGCTCACAGCATATTAAATGGGGGTACTAGCTAATGTTTTTTCCTACAGAATGTGAAATAAGTTGGAGGCATCCTCCAGATCTGAGGGTTCCAAAGTGGTCTAGTGATTCTGAATTGCGTGTGGCAGATTGGCTGCTCAGGGCCCAGGAAAGCCTGAAAAGGAAGAAAAAATGAGACAAATATTGAAGTGTTCCACCTGTGGGAGGGTCATTAACAAGGTATCCAGCTTGTTGCTGGTAAGAGTGAAGGAAGCAGGCTTCCTGTGCCTCTTTTGCAGAATAATGATGCCAGCCGGCCCACAACACTGATTCTATTTAGCTCAAAACTTCATGGGTGGCAAATTTGCCAAGAAATATTATTACATGAACACAAAGAGCATCATGCATTGGATTTTTGAGAGCATAGCAAGACAAAAGAAGGTTAAGGAAAATCAATTTCTCTTCTGCAAACATACATGCACAAGCATGTCTGGCTTGTCGTCATCTAAGAGCCTTGGAGCATGTCTCAAATTAGCAAAACCAAGAACAAAAGAGTATTGAGAGATAAAGGTGACTTTGGAAATAGGTCATCTAGTCAAACCACTTACGTAGGGTGGGATTTATTTACCCGACCAGTGAGCTTGCAGCGTCTGTTCAAACAGTTCTAGTCATGGGAGCTCATTTCCTCACAAGGCATCCACTTATATTTTGACTTCCAAATCTATGGCAATTAACACAGATCCTCTGTAATGGAAATTTCTGCCTCTTGGGTGTTTTCCACTCCAATTCTTTGTTAATACTTAATACTTAACTACTCTGAACCTCAGTTTCTTCATCTCAGAAATGAGGCAAATGGACCAGAGAACCTCTACATTTTCTTCAACCACTATGGCTACAAGCTTCTTTCTTTTCTTCTTTGCTTTCCATGCCAGCCCTGCTTGGGTTTGGGACAGACAATGCCCATTCATGATGTCCTCTGGATAAATGCAACTAATCTCTGTTTTGAGAGTCTCAGAGTTTTTACTGTGACATGATTAGAGTTTCCTTCCACTCTCCTTCCCTGGCTGCTCCAAGGAAGCACCATTAGAACTTGCTTTAGTCCCAGTGAAGTGGAAAAGGTGGCTTGTAAATAAAAGAAAGGACCTGGTTTACATCAAATTGCTGTTGCATTAGCAGTAAGGTTTCTTACAGGCAATGAAAGCTTTCCTCCTGAATCTTGGAGACGTGAAAACAGCTATGTGTAAATATCGTCAATCTGGAAGTGGCAGGGGTAGCTTCCAAGGGATTCTTTCACTTCTGGTCTCCTGCACATTTTACAAAACAATCTAGCAGTGCCAAATTGGGGCACTGTGATGGCAAGCAAGGTGGGACTTTTTGCTGTTTTTTCTTTTGGAGTGCTTCTCAGCACTAAGGCAAGCAAGTGCCTTTGAGCCTTGTCTTTGTTTGAATCAAGAGTTGTTGATTGAATCAAGAGTCTTTGATAACATACTTAAGTCACAAGAAAGCCTAAATCACATGAGTTTGAGTCACATGGTTGTGATGCCCTCTGTGAACTGACCCTGAAGAAGTGTGTGTGTGTATATATATATATATATACTCTGAGGTTAGAATTTTGCTTTGGAGGCTGTAACAACAATGCAGCTTACAGCTGCTGTAGGTGGGTAAGACCCAACAAGACCAGCAATAAGAGCTGCCCTAAGGGGTTAATAATCTCACTTTAATCAAACATACATATATGATTCACTTAGTTCAGGGGGAAAAGCCAGCACTCTAAACTTCAGAACAAATATAAATAGAAATTAAAAACAGAAAACATCAACAGATCAAATAACACAATTCAATAGATAGGCTTTGTCTGATCAAGACATCACATACTCAGTTACCAAAAAAAGAAACACTAACATCTGGGTTTCCTTTAAAGCAGGGGAGGAGGGCCTTCCAGCGGCTACCCAGGGTCTCCACATCAACACTCTTCCAGTGAGTGAGAGCCTCAAACAAAACCCTAACCTTTGAGTTTATATACCCTTCTTAGGGTCCCAAGTCTTCATACCTAATCAGCAAAAGGATATGGACCTGGGGCTTAACATCTAGTTAGCAAAAGGCTGTGGGCCTGGGGCTTTGCACCTAGTAAGACTTAATCAAAGGCACTTGATCATTTTAGCATTCTGAAACAGAAAACTGTAAAAAAAAATTCCTACCTTAATTAATATTCCAGGGGCTCACCCACTGGAAGAGTATTTATGTGATTTGACCAGACCAGACTCTGTGTAGCCATTAAGGAGTCCCCTGGCTTTGAAAACACAGATGTTGGTGCTTCTCTCTCTCTCTGGTAACTATGTATGTATTGCTATGGACAGATGGTTAGAAGCCCCGTCTGCTGATTTGTGTTATTTGTTCTCTTTATATAATTTCTGCTTACTGTAATTTCTGTTTGTGTTTTCTCTGAAGTTCAGGGTGCTGACTTTTTCCCCTGGACAAAGTGAATGATATATGTATATTTAATTAGAGTGACACTGTATACCTCCTAAAGTTGCTTTCCTTAGAAAAGCAGATCAAAGAACCTGTGCAAGTAGCCCTCCTGTGTGCTAGTATTGTTGGTCTTGTTGGTCTTACACCTCCATAGCAGCTGTTAGCAGCATTGTTGTTACAGGAACTCCTATTAGTATCTTTTTACAAATTTATTTTATTTTTAATTTAGTAGTATCTTAAGTAGTGGGCAGCAGAGAAGACTGTGAAGCTTATAACATATGAAATTTTCTTGAAGGAGCAACTGAAGGTATTGAACCCAGAGAAGGGAAGTCTTAGAGTTGGGAGTGGTATGGGCACAGTAACACTTAAATATTTAAGAGGCTGTCAAGTGGAAGATGGCTTTTTTCCAGTTTGTGCCAGAAGGCCAAATAAGAGCCAATAGGTCCCCGTTTAACGAGATCAATTTAGGCTTGATTGCCAGTACTCTATTGGGCCCACCATTTCCATGCCCTCCCAAGCTAAATAGTAACAAGGGCCCTAGTGCCACCCTTGGCTTTGATAAGCCAGCATTGGTCTTATGTTGATTGGGTCCAGGTCTCCCCTTCCTTCCGGTATATATCTATGGACACAGCATGGTGTCCCTCTTGAAGCTCCACACCTGCTACCTCCCCTTTTTATGTTATCTTCCCCCATTAGAATGTAACTTCCTTGGAGTCATGGTCTCCCTTATTTGTGCCTATTTGTATCCTCAGCATTTGATGCAACACATAAGCCATAATAAGCACTTAATAAATTCTCAATCTATTTCTTTGTTCATCCAGTTGTTGAGAATTTATTAAGCACCTACTCTGTTTGAGGCACTTTGCTATGTACTAGATAGACAAAGACAAATGCAACACACACCAGGCAGAATAGTGTAGTGGAGAGATCCCTGGATGTGAATTTGGGAAGAACTAGGTTCAAATACCACCTTGTATTCTTGCTAGCTGTGTGATCCTGGGTAAGGCAACTAAACTCTGTGGACCTCAGTTTCCTTATCTTTAAAATGAGGAGGTTGGACTGATTGCTTTTAAGGTTCCTTACAGTGAAGTCAGTCAGTAAGGATTTACGTGCCTATTAAATTGTGCTAAGTTCTGGGGCAACCAAAGAAGGTCAAAAACAGTCCTTATTAAAGAGTTCATAGCTTGATGAGGGGTGGTGTCGGGGGTAGGGATAAATAGCATTCAAAAAACTATGTGCAAACAAGATATTTACAGGAAAAGTTGAAGATGATCCCAGAAGGAAGGTATGAGAATTAAGGGAGCTTGGGAAAGGCTTCCAGTAGAAGGTAGAATTTTAGCTGAGGCTTGAAAGAAGACAGGGCAGAGATGAGGCAAAGATAAGGAGAAGAGCACTGTGGGCATGAGGGATAGTCAGTGAAAACACTCAGAATTTGAGTATGGACTGTCTTTTCTGAGGAACCACAAGGTGGCCAGGGTCTCTGGACTGAACAATATGTTGGGGAGAATGAGATATAAGAAGACTGGAAAGATAGGAGGGAGTCAGGTTCTGAAGGGCTTTGAATGCCAGAGGATTTTATATTGGATCCTATGTGTAATGGGTAACCATTAGCATTTATGGACTAGGAGGGAGATATGGTCAGAACTGTGCTTTAGGAATATCCATTTTATAGTTGAGTGGAAGATTGACTGGAGGGGGAAAGAACTGAAGCAGGGAGACCAACCATAAGACTGTTGTGATATTCTAGGAGCTAAGTGATGATGGCTTGCATGTATGTGTATTCATACATATATAAACACACACATGCATATGTACACATACATGCACGTATACTTATGTATATATGTATCATATATGTATGTGTGCGAATATATACACATACACACATATACATACATATACACACCCACACACATATATATATATGTATATGATGTTACAAAATCTTGGTAACAGATTGAATACCAGAGGAGGGCAATGACAGAAGATGAAAAGTCAAGAATGATACCTAAATTGTGAACCTAGGTGACTGGGAGGGAGGTGGGACATTCCCAGTAACCGGATAAGGCACACACACAAAAGTAATGGGCTGCCTTGGATAGTAATGAGCTCCCCTCTTGGGGGCAGGTGTCTCCTGGCAAGAGCTAGACGGCCACCTGTCAGATGGAGCTTGGGTATCAGTTGGACTAAGTGGCTTGTGAGGTCCATTCTAACTCAGAGATTCCCTGATCTCTTTTCAGTTGAACGGTTGCTGCCTCCAATATCTCATGTGTCTGAGGACTGGGCACTGAAGTATTTCTATTTCGCCTGGTTAGGCATGGGGATGATGAAGTGGGACTCTAGTCTTTTCCCTTTGGCATGCTTGTGCTGCCACATTAGCAGTAGTTTCAGGCCAGTGACTGAACTAACAGCATCTTGTAGCTGAGTGTGTTCCACTTCAGTGGGGAACCTGCCCCACAAGAATATTCTCTTTCCACTTGGTGGGATTTGTCTTTGTCTGATAGAAGGTCGGTATTATCCTTTTCCCAGCCAATGCTGGGGGATCTGATGAGCTCTCTTTGGCACTAGCCGCTCTCCCACATGGTTGAAGTTAGCTTTCAAGATTCAGTTTTTAGGATGCATCAGTATTAAGGGAGATTTACAGGCAAGCCTAGGTTTGGGGAGGGTCAATTGACCATATTCCTCAAAGATGTCCAGTCTCTTGTCTTAGCTCATGTTTGACAAGTCTCTGTACTTGACCAGCCAACCCTCCAGGGTGGGTGGTGTTCTTTAAGAGGAAGAAAGCAGTGAGAATGAAGAGCCCAGCATTTTATAAGCGAATGTAGGACACAACCTCTCAAACTCACTGACCAACAGTTCCTGGACTCCCCATTACCTGAGAGCCTATGCAAAAATGTGGGCAGAGAAGAGCTTCTTTGTAGTTACAACTAGACATTTTTTGCCCCAGGGGACAAGTTTATGCATCCACAGTAGATCACACATTGCAGCAAACACTTGGACTGTGGAAACAGAAAAATATACCAAAAGACTGGCCATCAACTGAGGAATGGCTGAGCCAACTGTGGCACATGAATATTGTGAAATGTTATTGTGCACTAAGAAATGATGACATGAGGAATTCAGAGACGACTTGGAAGACTGAGATGAACTTAGTGGAAGTCAGTAGAAGCAGGAAAACAATATATGCAATAACTACAGTATTGTAAATGCAAAGAATGATAAGACAAAATTTAAAATTGTGTGGTTATAATGACAAATCTGGGCCCTGGAGAAGAAAAAAATGAAATGGACCTTCTTTTTGATGAGGAAATGTGAGACTATAGATATTAGTTTATTGAACTTTTTCTCTTTTTTTAAATAAGGGAAGACTGAGTAAAGAAGGTATATTAAAAATGCATATCAGTCAGTCAACAATCATTTTTAAAACACATACTATGTGTTTTATCCTGGGGATACAAGGAAAAGTAAAAAACAGTTCCTGCTCTAAAGGAGCTCACATTCTAATGAGTGGGACAATATGAAAACAATGTATATACATTCTACACATACATGCAAATTCGTATATGCAACTAATATACCCAGTAAATTGAAGGTAATCTCAGAGAGAAGGCATTAGCAATGAATGAGTAGAATGTGATCTAGAAATAAAAGACATTGGTGCAACTTAAAACAGAACTTTATTTTTGAATGAACTTGTGATTTCTTTGGTGTTGAAAGCTGCTGGAGAGGAAACTCCCTGTAATACTAAAGACTAGCCCTCTCAGTAACTTCTAGCCTTAGAAAATAGCACAGAGACACTAAGGCTTTGCTTAGGGTCACATAACCAGCATGAGCCAGAGGCTGGACTTCAACCCAAGTCTTCTTGGCTGTAAGGCCAGCTCTCCATCCAGTAACCCTGCCCTCACAAAACAAAACATGATAAACAAATAAAATAAAATGAAGGCACTGGGCTAGGGACTTCCAGCAGAAAAGCTATGACAAAGTTTCCCAGGCATAGAGTTGGTTTTTTCACTGTATATTTTTTATTTTAATTGACGGAATCTTGAAGCTTGAAGGAAGCTCAGAAAGTCAAAGTTTGACAGCTAATTCTCCTTGTAGAAAGGCGAATCTTCTCTTGTAGTTCCAAAGAGGGAATTTCTGAACCAACAATCCATTCTAGAATCTCATAAGCTATAACCTACTCCAAAAATATTTTTTGTATGGCATGATTTTTGTGTGACTGAATAATTACCATCTGATTTTATGTTCTATAACCTTGGACACTTAAGAACTTGACCAACCAATCTAAATTATTTTTAAAACCTTTTATCACCACTTTCATTTTCCTGCCTTTATATATTTCTTTATAATTACTTAAAAGTCAAGCAGATAATATGAACTTTGCCTTCAAGTTGCTAACTATGTCATTGGGGGAAGAAAACACAGATATGTGAAATGATCTTAGAACAAGGTCAGTACAAGGTCAGTTGACTAGCAAGCATTTATTAAATGCCTACTATGTGCTAGATCCTATGTAAGCTAAATATTGGGGGTAAGGAACAATGATTAAGTGTTATTTTATATGTACCTTTTATATCTACCTAGATATATTTAATACTAGTATATAATTTTTATACTTATCTGTGCACATGTGATATCTTTTCAGTAGAATGTAAGCTCATTAAGGACAAGGATTGTTTCTTTTTTACTTTATATCCCCAGAGTCTGCCATAGTGCCTTGCATATAGAAAGTATTTACTAAATGTTTTTCAATTGAATTTTTAGATTGAAATGTGCTATAGACAAAAAAATGTGATGGAGGCCAGAGGCAGGAAATGAACAATTTCATTTTTTATTACCTCTGGACAGAAATGTTATTTTGAAACAATAATATCAAGAAATAGATGGAGTTTGGAAAGGCAGGAATTGAGGCTCCCCATTTATGCCTGTAATTTTCCTTTAAAAATGTATAGCTTTGGGGTATGTATGAAGGGACACAATGAAAGCCAGAGAGAATTCCTAAAGAATTATGGGATGAGAACTGACAAAGCAGATCCTGGGTTATCTTGACTCAGCTGGAGGCCTCTTCAATCAGCTCTCCCAGGTGTGAGCTAGAAAGTCTGTTTTGAAATGATCTGGGCCAGCTTTATTTAAAAGCAGCTAGACATTACTAGACAGGTATCCTTTGGGTCCCTAGCACAGAGCATTATGGCTCTGGGAAAGCAGGTTCTCTGCAATTAAAGGAATAGTTATACTGTTATTGCCAGCAAATGGAAGGGAACTAAATGATATTTTCTTATCTTTGTTTGGTTTTTAATTTTATTTGCCTTTTCTAACTGAATTCTATGAAGCTGGGTTTTTTTTTTGGGGTGTGTGTGTGTGTGTGTGTGTGTGTGTGTGTGTGTGTGTGTGATACTTATGATCTTCCCAGAAACTGTCTTACACATATGCCTTAATATTTGTTACTTTTAACTTGAGTTGAGTGATTAGTTTAACCAAAGGCTCATAAACAGAGGCATCACAATTTAGTTCCCTTGGTGGAAAAGGCTGTGCCAATATGACAAAGCTGGAATAAGGAGCAAGGTATGACTCAGAGCTAAAAGACCATGGATAGACTGAGAACCAAGTTAGAAAACTAATTTAAGTTTCCTTGGTTTCTCCCTCCACCATCCCTCTTCTACCCTGAAGAAGATATCCTGTCTTTTCTTGGCACTGCTTCATTAAGTTCAGGCTCTGAAGGGGTAGGGACCCCTTCTAGCCTCCCATAACAGTAGGGAGCAGTATCATTAGCATCTTTTTTTGTTCTGGCCTGCTCTTTTTTCTTGCCTCTTAATTCCCTTTGGATCTAGAGATTGCTTCCACTCCATTCTGTTTAATATTTCCCTGGCAAGGCCCCAGTTGGATTCCATACCTGCTGTCCTAGTATAGACACACCTAAAGGATTCCCCAGCTCCCTGCCCATCCCCCTGGCAGCCACCCCATTCAGATCCTTTTAGGAGCTCCCCATAGAACCACAGGGAATAGGAAAAAATTAGAAAAACCTAAAAAATGCATATCGTGCATGATTCTATTTGTGCTATCTAGCCTGCTGTCTCCATCTGGCCCAAGGGCACCCTGCTCTGCCCTGGCTCCATTCCAGGCATCCTGAAACCTATGGTGCTAAGGCTGATATTAACATGCAACAAGGGAGCTTTAACTTAGGAAAACCTTCTGAACTGTAAGGGTTATTAAACACAAAAACAGATATTGAGAGGAGATTGTTAAAACGTTTCCTGGAGATTTTTCAGAATTGAGTAGGCAGTCAGCTGGATTGTTTTCCGAGCTTGCTGAAGAGCTGAGACAATATAACAAGACAGACAATGAGTGCTTGGTAGAGAGGCATTCCCAGATACAGAAGAAGGAGAGAGAGAATGCCATGGACTACAGTACTAAGGAGAAGGCAGCCCAGGCGGCATGAGAAAGTCTCAAGAATGAAATCCTGAGGACACAAGGAGGAGAGTGTTGGGTCCATGATGCAGAAGGAGGCACGCATTTTTAGACACGTCCAACATGGGAATTGCTTTGTTTGACTATCCATATTTATTACTTTCTTTTGGGGGGGGGTAAGAAAGAAAAAAATGAATATTTATTATTAGGAAAAAATTGAACATAAAAGACTCAAAGAGAAACAAGTCTGATGAATTCAATAACAGTAAGGTTGCTATCAATTCCCAGTGAAGTTTTAGAAGGATAATTTAAAAGAAGCTTATTAGACATCTAGAAAAAATACCTTTACAAATACATACAGGCTGACTCCAAACTCCCATTGCTAGGTGCATATTCCCAAAATGTCCAAGATGGAAAGAAGGCCTCATGTACTCCCCTGCCCCCTCCAAATATCCATAGCTATATTTTTCATGGCAGGAAGTCCTAAAAATAAGTTAAGTATCCACTGATAAGGGAATTTAAACAAATTGTGGTACATCAGAGACTACTGCGAATATGAAAAATCGAGAGAAGCACAGGAAGACTGGCATGAATTGATGCAGAATGAAGTCATCAGAACTTGGAAAACAATCTACACAGTGACCGTAACAATGGAATGTAAAGGACATGAATAAAGTGCACTCTGTGGAATTACAGAGAACAAGCGTGGTCTGGGAGAAGGTTAAGAAAACTGCCTCTTGCTTCCCCCGTTACAGAGGGAGGGGATTGTAAGTGTGAACTCTATTTTTTGCATATGCTCTTGGAAGTGGTTAATGAATTGATTGGTTTTGCTGAATTTTCTTTTTTTTCTTTATTTTTAATTATTTTAGGTTATGGTTCACTGGTTCGACTAGGAAGAAGGTGAAAGGTTTTATATTCAGGAATAAGAATGATCTAAAAACAAAGTTACCAAGAAAAATAAGGTTAAATTATGTGTAGGGGAACAGGTGATCGTTGTTGAGGGAAATACGTGACACAGTAGATAGAGCTCTGACATGGAATCAAGAAGACACTCTTCATGAGTCCAAATTTGGCCTCAAACACTTACTAGCTGTGTGACCCTGGCCAAGTCACTTTGAGTACTTTATTTACTTATGAGGACTACAGTTCATTTGATCCTTACAAGCACTGTGCACGCAGTCGAGAGGGCCCAAGTTCAAATACGACTTCAGGTACTTACTGTGTGACCCTGGGCATATTATTTATCCTCTGTCTCAATTTTCTCAGATGCAAAATGGGGATAATAGCACCTACCTCCCAAGGTTGATGTGAGGATCAGACAAGATACTATTTGTACAGCTCTTAGCACAGTCCCCTTTCTCCCTAATTACAATGTTGGAGGGGGGGAAGTGGCCTTTTAGTTATATACAGAAAACGGAAGTGAGGGCAGGTTATAAAAGATGAACACGAAAAGGAGTATAATAATTTAAGAACAATGTGAGACCTACTGAAGCTCAGAATGAGCTGAGGCTAATGTGGAAAGCCCAAGGCAATGAACGATGTGCTTTGAGATTTTTTTTTAACTCTGTTGGGAAAAAGAGGATTAAAGAAGGCATAGTACCCCTTCGACGTAGTAGTTGGGATGATAATACCTGATGACACAGAGAAAGCAGGACTGGCCTATTATTATTTTGGTTCTTTCTCTGCCGAGGACAATGACCTTTGGACTGTAAAAGACAAGGCAAAAATGACTGATTGGGAGAGGTCCATGATATAAGTAAGGGGCTAATAAAAGAACACTTAACTGCCTTGGGTGAATTCTTGTTACTTGCCCCAAATAGTTCATCCAGCCATACTGAAAGAGATGGTGGAGGTAATGATCAGCGAGCACACTCAGTGATGCTTGAAAGATCATGGGAAGTAGGAGCAGTACTGTAGGACTGGAGGCAGATGTTGACCTGGATTTCACAAAAAGTGAAGAAAATGGATACTGCAAGCTATAGACCAGTGTGATAGAACCAGCACTTTCCTGATACAGCTCCGACTTCCTTCCCTCACACAACCTTATCTGCTCGAGCTTCCTAGATGCAGCTCCCTGGTCTGGGGGCATAAAATGTTTCATCGAGATGTAGTGGGACCTCTCAGACTTGGTCCATGTCTGAGACCATGAATCAGCATTTCTTGATGACATATTAACCAGACTGTTTCCATATGGAGACTGGAGGGGGTAAATTTAGAGACACTAAATGCCATTCTATCATTGCTGTATATCCTTGTTATACTTGGACAAAGTAAAACTTTTTTTCAGTGGTGCATACCTACCTTATTTTGTTCCAACATTGAACCTGAACTAAGAGAACAAGACACTATTGAATATGATTTTAAGTCCAAGATCCATTCCATAATGGATCATCAAAAGACACTCAGTGAAAATCTAGAAGAGGGAATCATGATCACAAACTGACAATTCAAGACAGCTTAATATAATTGCCTTTTTTCATATGAGCTTTTTATTAAACACCTGCTAAATACAAAGGACTATTTCACAAAAGCTTGGATACTCCTGTCAGATATGACTTTGTATAGGGTTTTAGGTATGATCTTCAGAAAACTGTCAGAACTAGGAGCTATGCAGACTCCTGGATCCAAGGCCACAGCCAGTAGGACTGCAAGCATTGCTATTTCCTTTCCATGTTGCTGCCTGTAGCCTTGAACCTAAGAAATAATGTGAGCCAATCAAAGAGAATACTTCTATGTCCTAATATGCACTTTGTTGTATGTATTTGTTTGTGTGTCTACACACATAAATACATGGGCACACGTGTGTATATACATACATGTATATGTGTGTATGTATTTTGGGGAATATGCTGGGGAGAAATGCACGCAAATTGATTTATAAATATAAATGTGTAACATTGAGTCAATTTGACAAAAAGAGAGATACATGGAAAGGGTCATCAGATTGCCCACAGTCCCTCAATGGTAGGTACAGTAAGAGAATGACAGCTCTTGGCATTCGAACTCTGTCCCTGTGTACCAGAAATGGCGACTTGCTCAGAAAATCCAGAGATACGGGTATGACGACAGTGGTAAACCTTTCTCTTTTTTTAAAATTTATTTTTTATTTTTAGTTTATAACACTCAGTTCCACAAGTTTTTGAGTTCTAAATTTTCTCCCCCTCCTTCTCCTTTCTTTCCACCCCCAAGACAGCATGTAATCTGATATAGGTTCTCCATATACCTTTGCATTAAACTTATTTACACAATTGTCAAGTGAATCATGAGAAAGAAGAAATAAAGCCAAAAAAAAGAAGAAAAAGAGAGCAAATAGTTTGCCTCAATCTGCATTCAGACTCCTTAATTCATTCTCTGGATATGGATAGCTTTTTCCATCATGAGTGTTTTGGGAGCTGTCTTTGAACCCTGTATTTCTTATTTTTTTTTTTGCATTTTTTTTGCAGGGGGGAAGGCAGGGCAATTAGGGTTAAGTGACTTGCCCAAGGTCACACAGCTAGTAAATGTGTCAAGTGTCTGAGGCTGGATTTGAACTCAGGTACTACTGAATCCAGGGCTGGTGCTCTACTTACTGCACCACCTAGCTGTCCCAAACCTTGTATTTCTGAGAAGAGCTGAGTCTATCAAAGTTAGTCATCATAGATACCATGCGTCTGTAATCATGTATAATGTTCTCCTGGTTCTGCTCCCCTCACTCAGCATCAGATCATATAAGTCTGTTGAGGTTATTATGAAGTCCATCTGTTCCTCATTTCTTATAGCACAATAGTATTCCATTACATTCAAATACTACAACTTGTTTAGCCATTCCCCAATTGTTGGGCATCCCCTTGATTTCTAATTCTTTGCCACCACAAAAAGAGCTGCTATAAATATTTTTGTATATACGGGCCCCTTTCCCACTTGTGTGATCTCTTTGGGATACAGCCCTAGGTGGTGTTGCTGGGTCAAAGGGTATGCACTTTTTTTTTTATACAGCCCTTTGGACATAGTTCCAAATTGCTCTCCAGAATGGCTGAATCACTTGACAACTACACCAACAATGTAACAGTGTTCCCATTTTCTCATATCCTCTCCAGCATTTATAATTTTCTTGTTTTGTCATGTTGGCCAACCTGACAAGAGAGATGTGGGAACAAAGAGTTGTTTTGATTTAGATTTTTCTAATCAATAGTGATTTAGAGCATTTTTTCATATGACTATAGATAGCTTTAATTTCTTTCTCTGAAAACTGCCTGTTCATATCCTTTGACCATTTATCAATTGGGGAATGACTTTTTTCCTATAAATTTGACTCAGTTCCCTGTACATTTTAGATATGAGGCTTTTATCAGAGACACTGGCTGTAAAAATTCTTTCCCAATTTTCTGCTTCCCTCATAATCCTTGCTGCATTGGCTTTGTTTGTACAAAAACTTTTCAATTTAACATAATCAAAATTATCCATTTTGCATTTAGTAATACTCTCTAATTTCTCATTTGGTCTAATTGCCTTTTTAAAAGGAATTTTAATAAGATGATTCCATAGATACAGTTTACCTAGATATTAGCATAACATTTGATAAGATATTTTGTGCTGTTCTTGTAGAAATGGTAGAAAGATAAGGAATATACCTTCTTCTCATTGGTACGTGGCACGTACTCAAAAACTGACCATGTACTAGGGCATAAAAACCTCACAATCCAGTGCAGAAAGGCAGAAGTAGTCAAAGCATACTTTTCAGATCATGATGCAAAAAGAATTATTTGTAACAAAGAATCATGGAAAAATAAGCTAAAAATTAATTGGAAACTAAATAATCTAATTCTAAAGAATGAGTGAGCCAAAGAACAAATCAGAGAAACAATTAATAACTTCATTCAAGAGAATGACAATAATGAAACAAC
>CM053626.1:27913344-27939383 GCA_028646595.1 Phalanger gymnotis | reverse complement strand
CCATCACTGCTGCAGGAATGAGCTCCAAGGAAGAGGAGGCCAACCCCTGGTTTTTATATCTTTTCCACATGACCTAGAATCGTCATAAAGAGGCAACTTAAACCCACGTGGTCTAAGAGCCTCTGCTGTCCCAGACATGTAAACTAGGCCCTCCCTGGAGTTAGCCCCATCTTGGGCCTCACCTTAGTTGCCAATCCATACCCACATAGGTTTTACACCTAATAGGGGTTTGGCCTGGGCCTTAGCACTTAGTAAGACTCAGTGAAATACACTGAATTACTCAAAGCAAACAAAAGCCAAACTCTTCAAGGGCACTTGTTGAACTAAGTGCTAAGAAGCCCATTTTACTTACCAACACAGGATCCCAGAACTTCCCCTAATCAGCCCATCAACCTATTATCCAGTCTCTTAATTATTTATCGAGAAACTATGTAATATTAGCTTGCCTTTATATAACCATGTATTTAATGTATAAATGAACAAATGATCTCATTTGATACATTAACCTTGTAAAAAAGTGCTTTTATTCCCATTTATGGATGGGGAAAAAGAAACTGGAAGTAATTAAATGACTTGGATGACCCAGATTTGAATCTGAGCTCCAGCACAGCCTGTTTGACCTTGATAAAGAGTTCACCTTTTAGGGGCTCAGTTTCTCCATTTTTGAAAGGGTTGGACTAGGTGACTTCTAAGGTCCCTTCTAAGTCTAAATCTGAGATTTAAAAAGAGATGGGTCTCTAATTTAGTCTAGTTTTCTTTAAAACAAAGCCCAGAGATGTCTGTACATACAAACATTTTTTTCTTCTTTGGTTATTGCCTTTAGATTGACTCTGATAGAACGAGTTTGTTTATCTTGCTAGGTTTTAAAAGAATCATTTGATTTAAGCTTAGTCTGGGCCCAGAGGGCATACTATGGGGACTATATTTTTAAAACTGAAAGAGAAATAAGTTAAATGTAATCCTGATTCTGGATTTTAAAGCTGTTTCCTCAATTCAGTCACGAAGCTCTCCTCATTGACGCTCCACCACACTATTTCTGGGCCCTCATTTCCTATGCTAGCTGACGTATTTTCACATTTGACTTCTTGGAAATTTTATGTTTGGTAATAAAGTAAACTCAGTTTTCTACATTTCCATAAAACTAAGGAGATTTTCATTTCTGTTGCTGGAAGCCCTTATCTGAGGGAAGTGATTAAGAAGATCACAGGATAGAAAGAGACTTCCAGATGTCATCTAGACTATCCCCTGAACTCCAGACAGCTCAAGCCTGAAGAATTATGGAAAGATAATTACATGTCCCCATTATTAAGTGGCTCTAGGAAAGGAGATTTGAAATGTACAAGGAAATCTTAATAGCTTTTTTTTGAAATATTCAAGCATTTTCTAATAAGTTTCGTAATCCCAGTTGCAAAGGCACGAGGGTCATATTGAGTGGTTGAAACTAACTTCGTACCAGTTGCATATGCTTCATTTCTTTTTGGGCTCATATTTTAGTCTATGTGTTAAAATGGAGCAAAATTAGCTGTTCCATTTCTTCTTTGGCTACAAGGTGATGTCACATAAAACTTGCCATGCCTACATGCTTCTATTTCTTCATCTGTACAATGGGGAAAATGATGACCTTGGACAGTTCCTTCACTAGGCTATTGGGAACCTAATTGAGACTACTAATCTCTATTAAGTAAAGAAGCTAACTGAAGTCAAAAGCATCCATGTCCAAGGAGAAAGGCTCTGATGTTTTGTATGTACTATCTGAACAATGAATTCAATTCAATTCAATTCCACAAGTGCTTACAAAGTGCATAGTCTATGACATTAAGGCTACAAGCATTTATTTAGTACTTTCTATGTGCCAGGCACTATACTAAATGCTGAGGATACACAGAAAGGCCAAATAGTTGTTGCTTTCAAGGAGCTCATAGTCTAATGGGGAAACAACACTGTAAATATGAACATATATGTAATATATATGTGTCATTGTGCATGTGCACAATGCACACGTACGCATGTGTATAAACATACAACACATACATATATATGCATATATAGGCATATACATGTATATATATACACACACACAAATACACATGCACACACACACACGTATAGGCCCACATAGATAGAGTTCCAGCAGGATGACTCATTTCATGAGCTCAGATCCAGCTTCAGTCACTTACTAGCTGTGTAACTCTGGACAAGTCACTGAAGCCTGTTTGCCTCAGTTCATTTATCTGTAAAATGAGCCAGAGAAGGTGATAACAAACCAATCCAGTACTTTACCAAGAGAACCCTAAATGGGGTCATGAAGAGTCAGACCCGACTGAAAGAATTGAACAGCAGTTGTGCTCCCAGCTCCTGATAGCCGATAGTGAACCAGCCTCGACACCAGGAAAATCTGAAATAAAGCTCTATATCTGAACATGATAGCTATGTGGCCTTGGCAAATCATTTAACTTCTCAAATCTCCAGAAACTCTCTAAGAGTTTAAATTGCACAGATGAATGCTGATTTACAATAGCAGAGGGCAGTAGAATTTCTTAATCTTTGTGTGTGTGTGTGTGTGTGAGAAGGACCCCTTTGGCAGTCTTGTGAAGCCTATGGACTTCTCAGAATATATTTTTAATGGATAAAACTGAAGACATAGGATTATAAGGGAAATTAGCTATATTGAAATAGTTATTGATACTATATATTAAAAAACTAACTCATAAACCCCAGATTAAGTCCCCTTCCACCAGTGAAATCATAGATCCAGTTCCTATCACTCTCCCTAGCCCCTGATCCATAGTAAGCACTAAACAAATGTTTGTTGAATAATATTGTAATTTTGCAACTCAGGCTGAAGATTTTGTAATTTATCTTGGAGGTGTCAGACTTTTTTGGGGGGAGAGTGATTCGGTCAGGGCTTCATTTTAGGAGTACCAATTTGGCAGCTGTGTGAAGGATGGATTGTTAACATGGAGGGACTTGCTACAACTTAGTACATAAATGGGTATTATCATAATGAAACAAATACCATAATCTTACATTAAGTCTTTTCCCTACTATCCTTCATATCTTTCTTATTTATAACTGTGTAGCCTTTACAGGAAGCCCTGTTTACAGAGATGAAGAGCCTCACAGCACCAAGCAGTTGGTTCAAGGCAATATTCTTTTTTGTTGGCGAGCCGTGAGATTATGGAATAATTTGTAAAATAGCACACTCTGTCAGGATGATGGAATAGGACTAATTTTGGACACATTCATTTTCAACTTGGGTGATTTCTATTTCTTGATTGGGAATAAATCTGTAAGAACCAGTAAATTTCCCGTATTCACATCCTGTAGATGGCAATGTTGTACTTAGAAAGTGGGTGGAGAAGTTATCCAATGAACCTTCTGTTTCCCTATTACAGTGTTGTTTAATAACTAGTGAAGGGAGACATCAGGGGACATATAGTTTGGGTGAGAGTGCATCAAAGGGCCATGCATACAGATAGATGTTAGCATTTATATGAAAACTGGTCTATGATTTTGGTGAATGTTTTCCTTAACTATGCTCACTGTTCTCAAAGATCCTCACTTTTTTCTCCTTGTGATGTTTTTTTTTCTCATTTCATATTTACAGTTCTCTCTGTCTTTGTCTGTTTGTCTCTCTGTGTCTCTCTGTGTCTGTCTCTCTGTGTCTCTGTCTGTCTGTCTGTCTCTCTCTATCTGGAAGATCAAGAAAAGCTGGTAATGCTAAAACTGGATGCATGATGGAGAAGGAAAGAGACTGATCACCTTCTGAGCTCTCTGCATCTGTGTTTCAGTGGGGAATAGCTACTGTATAGGCCTGCCTCTCCCACGTAGGATTTTGAAGGTGGGAGCAAGGGTGAGCTAGACACATGGGACACTCTTCATTCTTCTAAATGAAAGAATAAGAATTCTAAAAGAGTCCTAGGGACTGGTCTTTGTTTTTTCTTTCACTATTATTACTCTTGTTCAAGTCAAATATAAACCTTTGATAATGGCAAAAATGTTCAATTATGTACCTCTCATTTAAGATGACGAGCTTACGTGAATGGAATAGTCCACTCAGAATTTCCAATGTAAACTCAGATCATGAGCCATCTCAAAGCCTTGGACAAGGTGTCTTTTTCTGTTTTTGTGCTCAGCTCAACACATTTTTTCCTCCCTGTGGGCTTAGCCCACAGGTGCTAGAAGGAGATGAAGCATAGGAAAAACCTGACACCTCTCCTATTTTAACAATGACATCCCTGACATGATCCTTACTCTTCAGAATCCAAATTTGTGGGCAAAAGGGCTTCGAGAGTGATGTGACAAGTGAAAAGGGAATGAAGTTCCATAAAGGAAATACTTTTAACATCTCCATTCCCACTCAATCATGCAGCCACTGTACTCCTATCTAATAACAGTAGCTGAAATTTCTATTGTACTTTAAATCCTTATATACATCATTGCATTTAATCCTCAACACAAACTTCAAGCTAGGTGCTATTTATTATCTCCATTTTATAGATGAGAAACCTGAGCCTCAGAAAGGAGAATTTACTTGCCCAGTGTCACATAGCAAATAGGCAGGATTTGAACCCAGGTCATCATGAACTTAAGCTTAGCATTCTGTCTTTTATTCCATGTTCCTTCTTGAATAGGGGTTCTTAACTTTTCTGGTGTCATAGACCCTTTGGCAGTCTTATGAAACTAGTGGATCATTTCTCAGAATAATGTTTTAATGCATAAAATAAAATATATACATTTACAAAGACAACCAATTTATTGAAATACATTTATTAAATATATTTGTATATATGAATGTATTATATATGCTCACCTCCTCCTGTCCTGTGATACTTGAGATCTCCAATGAATTGGCAATCATTTTAAGTCATATACTATATGTCAGATACTTTACTAAATGCTGGGTATATGATGAAATGCCAGTTCAATGAGCTTAGGTTCTAGAGAGAAAAAACATTTTCCTAGAATGAGATTGACCATTCTGATTAATTTAACTGTTTGATTGATCTGCACTGTTTTCACTTACATTTGGAAGCAATGTAAATAGTGTTCTTCTGGGTCAGATTACTTTGCTCTCTATCAGTTGATATCTATCAATCTGCTGTTTCTTTGGAGTCCTCGTATTTGTGCGCATATAAGTAAATATAAGATGTATGCAAAATAAATGCAAGTTGAATCCAAAGAGTCTTTACAAGTGAATTGGGAACAGAAAGGAAGTCCACTGAAATGGTGCTCCTGAGGATGTGACCACTGCAGATTTCCCCAAGGAAAGATGTGCCATGAACTGGACAACTGCATGGAATGTCTGAGATCCAGGATGAAATATGTTGATTGTATGCATATTGGAAAGGAGTATTAAATTGCAGGGAGACTTAATGTTTGTTAATATTGATGTCCATTATTGTACTCCTTTGCCTTTTATTTTCTCTGTCTGTGTAGTAAGTTCTCTTGATAATCTTAGTGTTGCTTGATTTTCTCCTTTGGATTAGTCCCTGATTTTGGATGGTCTTACTATGGCTCTTGCCATGCTTGGTTTATGGTTTTGATCTCACTTTATAATTGGGGTTATCCCAGGTAGTATTCATGGTAATGTTTTACCAAGTGCTGTGTCAGTGGTCATTGGTGTACCCGGGGCTCACCTTTGACTCACAGTGGGGGAATGTTAAAGGGCCTCTGAACTTGTCTTTTGGAGTTACCATATTTTCTGGAAACACTGGACCCAGAGTATACAAGAGGCCCTGAATGTATCAAGGATGAAGCCCCCTCCAGAGCTGACATAATTTGTCATTTGCACCCCAAGCTGGACTCCCTGTGTGTCCTTGGGGGTCAAGACAGGCACCTGTCTGCGCTAGACTGAGAAACTGCTTTGCAGCTGGGACCCTTGTAGATAAGCAGATCATCCTATCTTCATATTCTAGCAGTTCCCAAGGGAAAAGAATGCTGCTTTTGCCATCTTAGTTATCATTGATTTCTCCTCCCCTGCCACTGCCATTTAGGTGGAGACTTTTGTTTCTCCTCTTTTTGTGGCAAGCTTCTGTTTGGATTGTGGACTCTGTCCTGGCTTAGAGCTCCACGTGCATGTTCATTTTTCATAATAAATCTAGTTGCAATGCAGTGTCTCATGGACTTGCGATATTAACAAAGGTGATTTCAGAGTTGAGGAGGAGGCACTAGCAGCTTGGGCTTCAAAAAAGGCTTTGTGTGGGAGGTAGCCTTTGAACTTATCTTTGAAGAAATCTAGGGATTCTAAGAGGTGGAGGAGAGGAGCCCTTTTCCAGGTGTAGCTACCAGCCTGTGCAAAGCGGCAAAACTGGGAGATGAATTTTATGTACAGAGAATAGCAAATGGCCTGTTTGACTGGATAGCAGAAGATATTGAGGGAATTCATATGTCATTCATCTGGATGGGTGAAAGGCCCACCAGAAGGAGTTGTTATCTTTTGCTAGAGGTGACAAGGAGCTAAAAAAGCTTCTAGAGAAGAAGAGTATCATTTTGGCCACTGTGTGATGGGATTCAGGGAGACAAATAAGGAGGCTATTACATTAGTTTACGTAAAAGGGGATAAGGAATCAGATGAGGAACCATTCAACTCCCTCCTCTTCTGTTGGTCTAAACTTTTCAGTGGCATCCTCCCCACCTCCCCTCCAGTCTCAAAAAGAGGTAGTCTTCCTCACGGCTAGAGCTAACCCTTCCTGCATCTTCAGGCCTATTCCTTCCACTGTACAAACACAGAAGGTCAAAACTTCTGCATAAGTTTGAGTGATAGAGAATGGCCCAGTTTGGCTGGTGTATAGAGTTCATCATATGATGATAGGTTTTGGAAGGTCTTGGATTCTAGGCAAAGGAGTTCTGAGTTTAATTAGCAGGGAAAGACTAGCTGCTGAAGACTTTTGAGCAGAGAAGTAATATAGCCATATATATATATGTATATATAATATATGATTATTATCATGAAGGCATAAGGAATTAATCACTCAATAAACACGCATTTCTTAAGTGCCTACTATGTACTAGGAAGTGCTAGGCACTGGGTATACAATGATAAAAATTAAGTGGTCCTTTTTCTCAAAGGAGAGACAACACAGATGAATGAAAAAGCATTTACTCTTTGCCAAGTTGTGATCTACTTGCTAGGGAAAGAAATGCAAAATTGAAGAGTCACTGCCTGCAAAGGACTTGCTTATATTCTAATGAGGGGAGACAAATAGGGTTAAGTGACTTGCCCAGGGCCACACAAAGCTAATAAATGTCCAAATCCAGATTCGAACTCAAGAAGACTAGTGTTCCCAACTCCAGGCCTTGTACTCTGTGCACTATGGCACCACCTGCCTGCCTATATGCATAGATATACATGTGAACATACATATATACACATGTACACATATATCATTCTGGATGATAGAGTTGGGATTGATGGGCTATAACATATTTGCCTATATACACATACACATATACATATATGTGTGTACACATGTATATATATATGCATGTGTATATCTATTTATCTATCTATTTGTGTGTGGGTCTCTATCTATCTATCTATCTATCTATCTATCTATCTATCTATCTATGTATCTAATGTGTGCATTTTGGGAAGAATATTTTGGTTTAGCAAGTTACAAGAATGGTGAGTAGAGCTCTAGGTTCATCCTTCCAGCATCTATTATAGAATTACTTTGGTTATGATTCTGGACCGAAAAACTGGGTGACTTGAGGGTGGAGGGAAGGAAGAGGCAGATGGTGCACTCACCAATTAGGACACCAAGGGAACATGGGTGGGAGTCTCAGAATTGAAAGAATAAAGTACTTCTGGCTATGGTCTCTGATCTGAGAGGCAAGGTAGCTGGTGAGAATATGTACAAATTATAGGCTGTGAGTCTGTATACAGAATATGTCCAGAAGTATATACAGAATAAATACACCATTAATCCAATAAAGAAAAGGGCACTAAGAGTTGAGTGGGAAAGGGGTATCATGAGTAGCTTAGTATAGAAAATGGTGCCTAAATTGTGTCTTGACAGAAGAGAGAGATTCTATGAGACACAGATAAGGAGGGAATACATTCCCAGGTAGGTAAAACATGGCAGATGTGATTCCTAAGCCACTAATAGCAATGTTTTAAGGATCAAGGAAAACAGAAGTACCACAAGATTGGAGAAGGGGAAAACAGACCAATTTTAAAACAACAGAAAAGAATAAAATCTGCAAATTAGAAGTCAGTGAGCTTGACTGATTCTCAGGAAAATTCTGGAATGAGTCATTTAAGAGATCATTGGTGAATATCTACATAGGGAAGTGATGATTAGTATGAGCCAATATGGCTTTCTCAAAAACAGAGAAGTGTATGATAACCTCATTTCCTTTTTTTTTTGACAGGATTGTTAAACTAGTAGATGAGCAAATTGTCGAGTATATAATTTACCTAGATTTTAGCAAAGCTTAATTAATAAATTATCTCATGCTATTTGTCAGAAGAAAATAGAGATCTATGGATTAGACTACAATAAAATAAGATACATTCAGAGCTGGTTGGGTAGCTGGACTCAAAGGGTACTTTTAGTGGTTTTATCATGCAAGGAAGTGGTAGAAAATGTTTAACAACTGGCTCTCTGGGAAATACATGCACTACAGAATTTTAATATTAATCCGTACTATCAAAATTTTCTACATTGCTTTCTTAATTCTAGGCAATTAAAAAAAATAAATCAAGCCCTGCTTTGTAGTGCTTGCTGAGTTCTGAAATGTAATCAGTTTTTATGAGCCTATATGAGCTGGTTTCAGCACATCACTGGTTCTGTCAATGTAGCCTAAGGAATAAAGTGCAATACCCTGAGGATCTATGGCTAGCCCTATGCTGTTTAACATTTTTATCAATGACTTTGATAGTGGCATAGATGTTATGATCTTCAAATTGTCATGTGGCACAAAACTGGGAAGAATGCTGGATGACAGAGTCAGGATTCAAAAAGATATTGACAGGCTATAACATTGGGCTGAATCTAAAGAGATGAAATTCCTTGGAGATAAATGTGAAGTCTTGCTTTTGGGTATAAAAAGTCAATTTCACAAGTACAAAAAGAAGGGAGGCTGATTAGAGAGCAGGGTTTTTAAAAAAGTTTCGATGTAGTAAAAGCTCAGTATGAGTCATTATTGTAGTGTAGTAGCCAAAAAATAAAAGTTAAAAAATCCCCAAATAAAAAAAATTCTCAATATGTCCTTGGAATACATTAAGAGTATCATAGTTTCCAAGAATAAGAAGGTAATAAATAGTCCCTTTGTATTGTGCCCTCCTCTGACCTCATCTGGAATATTGTGTTCAGTTCTAGGTAACATGGCTTTGGGTTAACAATCTACTCATGAAACAAATAAACAAACAAAACCAAATGGATGATGAATGATTATTGCCCAGACAGTTCTATGACATTTGTATGAGCCATCTATTGAGTAAATCCATATTTCTAACATCTGCATCAATCTCCTAATTATTTTGTATAGCTATAATTTGTGAAATACTGCAATCTATGAAGAATTAAAATTGTTAGTGACTTGAAGGACAATGAAAAGATGTGCGTTGTGTTGTAAGTAGACTGTAGTACATTATTATTGGTTATTTGGTCAGAATAAGAATTGGCCTAAGGGGAATTACCTAATGAAAGTATGACTTCATAGGATATGTCTTTACCAACGAAATGTTAAAAAAAAAGTCTAGAAGAAAGCATCTACTATATAAAGTAGATTCTCTATGGAAGAATTATGGAAAAACACAGGAAATAATTCTGCAGGATAAGAAGATATGAAGGAGCTGTGATTCTGCCATTGGAGAGTTACCATGTTGGTCCATCACAATATGAAAGTATAAAAAATGGTTGTTATTTGGATTCTGAAGATTTTTTTCCTGGCCACATTCGTAAGTGAAAATCAAGGTGAAGCCAAGGTGATCTTGTCTTATTATTTGATCTGCTGGATCAAAGGTTCACATTGGGCTTTATATCTCAGCTCACAGAGATCCTGAGGGATTCATTTGGCAGAACCCCCTGAAATGGATTTGGGTCCACATAATTCTCCTTAGATAGTTGTTTAGAAAAATGGAATATGTTTCAGCTGCAGAAGTTGAAAGAATAAACTTAATCTTAGTATGGGAGTACTCTGACTTTTGTTTTATATCTCTTGGTTAGGGGTGGTGATTCATAAACTTGGCTATAGCCAAAGAGCTTTTAACCCACTCTTATGGAAGAGAAGCTTTCTCATTACCACTCATTAATGTATAAGAGCTCAAGGGGCACACGAGAAGTCCTGAAGAGATGGAGCTGATAAGTAGCAGAGAGAGGGATGGAGTGTAGCAGTGATGCATCAATCAAAGAGAAATAGGAAGCAGCAGAGATGTGATACTGAGTGGGCAACCGACGAAATGTTAAAAAAAAGTCTAGAGGAAGACTTCTACTGTATAAAGTACATTCTCTATGGATGGATTATGGAAAGAAATGTGGGAAATACTTGCACAGGGTAAGAAGATATGAAGGAGCTGTGGTGCCACCATCGGAGAATTTACATGTTGGTCCCTTGCATTATGAAAGTGTAAAAAAATTTGTTGTTGTTATTCAGAACAGTCCCGAGGAAAGCGATACAATCACCAATGATGTCACCAGCATCAGAAGTGTAAGTCAAACTTTCATATGCGGAACCTTGCAATTTGTGCTTCTTATAGTTGTGTATCTATACTGATAATATGTATATTCGGGGGAGAAGATCTATGCTATTGTTACTTTTCTTACTATATTATGCTATTAAATGCATTTCATTTTAAAATTATGTTCTCTGTGTGACTAAACATGTAAACACATAAACAAGAACTTATAAACTGTGGTTTTGAGTACAAGTAGACCTACAGAGTACCTTTGATCTGGGGTAGCTTTCTCAGGGTCCCACATGCAAGAGCTGCTGCCCTATAGATTACACAAACAATTTTACTTGGTATGCATGGGTATAGTTCTGGTCAGCATTTTAAAATGTAGCCCTTCTTTACAGCCTTCGAAGCAGCAGGGCCTGAGATATAGCCTCAGTTGAGCGAGGAAGAGCCATTCAAAATGTATGTATGATGCTGTGAATGGTTCCTCTAGCCAAAAAATCCTGTGATCTTTAGAAGTGATAAATAAGCATTTCCCCAAGCAACCTCTTTCAAACACAGTATTTCAAGTAACCTCCCTTCCTCCTTAGGAGGAAGACCTATTTTCTCTTTATTCCCCATAGGCCTCATTGCAAGTTAAAGGATGAATTCACTAAAATACATATATTATTTTAAAAGAGATACAGAGGTAGATTCCTTTTGGGTTTTTGTTTTGATTTATGGAAATCACCTAAATCAAAAGGCCTCTAACACACTGGGGGATATTTTACAGAGAATCTGTGAAAGAAGATGGATAAGAATCACAAAGGATGCAAATGTGTAGATGGGATCATAGAATTATAGATTCAGATCTTAAGGGTCAGTCCATCGGTCATTCAGTCAATAAACCTTAAAGGTCCTAGAAACCAACTTCCTCATTTTGTTAACAGGGTAATATCCCCAGCCAGGCGTGACCCCAAAGTGACCCATATAGCCTATCAAAGACAAGATCTGAAGCTGTCATCATGGATCTAGGGTTGAAAGGGAATCCAGTGTCTTTTTCCAAGATCTGTATCTATAGATGGAGGACTCACATCATGCATTCATTGAAATGTCAAGTTATAGCATGTTTTGGCTATACAACAAAATTATTCGCATGGAAGATATTATCTACACATTGTGGAATACATCAGTCAGTAAGTATTTATGAAACACCCACTATGTTCCAGGCACTGTGCTAAGCACTGAGGATACAAAGAAAGGCCAAGAAGCTCACTTAAGGAGCTCACAATCTAATGGATTCAGACATTTAGTATTTCTTGCTCAGTTTCCTAGAGACACAGAACTTTTGCAGAGGTGTTTCTGTCTTCCAAATGAATTGTTAAGAAACTTGTTCCTATATGGCCTGTAGCCCCATTCATAAATTTGTGACTAAACATTAGATTCTTCTTGGTGTCCTTTGTACTTGAAGAGGACCAAAATGACCTCGCAATATTGTGGTCAGTGTACAGTGTGTCTGACTGTGGCTATCAGACCAGTATGAACTTGGAAGGCTCAGTTTAGGCACAAATAGTTCACATGAACATTTGGGATGGAAATGTCTCTAAATTTAGGCATCTCACATTTCTTTCAAGATACTCTTTGTAATTCTGTTTTGCTCATAGAATACAGTGCCTTCTTTGACACAGGAGTATCATGCTGGACAGTGTTGTTCCAGTGTCTCCCATGTCTCATAATTGATGCCAAAGTTCTTCAGAGGAGCAATGAGGATGCTCTTGCAACACTTTTTCTGACGCCCTTGTGAGTACTCGATTTGTTTGAGTTCTCTGTAGCCTTCTAGACACATGTACATTTGACACCTGAACAACACGGCCAGCCCATTGGAGTTGTACTCTGCAGTGGAGTTTGGATTCTTGGCAGTTCAGCTCAAGAAATAACTTCAGTGTCTGGTACCTTATCTTACCAGGCGATCTTCAGAATCTTCCTAAGACAATTCGAATGGAACAGTTCAATTTCTTGCTGTGGCCTTGGTAGGTTGTCCGGGTTTCATGGACGTATGACAATGAGATTAGCACAATGGCTCTTTAGACCTTTAGTTTTGTAGGCAGCCTAATATCTCTTCTCTCTCATCTTTTCTTTCAGAGCCTCCCAAATGCTGAGCTGGCTCTGGCAATGCATGTTGCAACTTCATCATTTGTGTGCACATCCCTGGAAAGTATACTGGCAAGATAAGCAAATGTATCTGCAGCATTCAACATTTCTCTGTTTCCTGTAATCAATGGTTCCATGTATGGATGGTGTGGTGCTGGCTGGGCAAGAACCTCTGTTTTCTTGGAGTTCATTTTTAGGCCAAAATTAGCACAGGTGGCAAAGAATTGATCCATGCTCTGTTGCATCTCTGCCTCAGAGGCTGCATTGAATGCACAATCATCTGCAAACAGAAAGATACAACCAACTCTCCCTCTACTTCAGTTTTGGCTTGTAGCCTTTTCAAGTTAAATAATTTACCACCAGTCCAGTAGCAAAGTCTGATGACATTTTTGTCCTCATTGAAGGCATCTGACAACATTGCTCATAACAATATGCTAAAAATGCATTGGAGCAAGGACACAGCTCTGCTTCACTCCATTTGTGCCTGGGAAAGTGTGAGAGAATTGTCCATTATCCAGAACCTGCATAAGCATTGCATCGTGAAACTGGCATATGATACTCATGAACTTCTCCAGGCAACCAAATTTCTCCATGATCTTCATGACTGAAAGTACCAAAGATCTTTGTTAAATTGATGAATGTTGTATACAGACCTCTGCTCTGCTCCTGGCATTTCTCCTGGACTTGTCGGGCAGCAAACACCATGTTGACCATTCCTCAAACCTTTCTGAAGGCATCTAGCTCAGGTAGATGACCATCTTCCAGATCACAGATTAGTCAATTAAAGAAGACTCTGGAACTAATCTTGCTGGCAATGATTAAGAGAGAGAGAGATCCCTGTAGTTGTCATGGGACAACCTATTTCCTTTTCCTTCTGTGAGTTCTGTGAGTGGCATTAAGGGAACACTTAAAATAGCATTTAAACTATCTGTTGCATTTATGCTTTTGAATCTCCAGAATCAGACATAGCACTTAACATATAATGGAAACATAGATAGATATGGGTTAATTGATTATTTCCCCCTCTGCATCTTAGTTTCTTCATCATAGGCTCAGCTCAGGTGCCACCTCCTACTAGGGATTTTCCTGACCCTCTCTCATTTGATGATGCACTCCCTGCCAAATTTCTTTTTTAAAATCATGTTTTCATTTTTTATTTGCTTACTTATGTACATTTTGCTTCTCCTACCCCAGAAAAATATAAGCTTCTTGAGTGCAAGAATTTTTTTTTGTCTTTGTGTCCTCACTGCCTAGCATATAGCTGGGGCTAAATCAAAGCTTGATTAATTGAATGAGTTAGTATTTCCTTGTTCCACACAAAGAGCTATAACTTGTGGTGGGGTAGCCTGGGTTCTGCCACAGTGTACTACATGTACAAGATGCTGAAAGCATTGGTGGTTCTTTGGAAGTATAGAAACAGCAGAGCTTAACCTCAGATTCATAGAATTAGAGAACTGGAAGAGATTTCAGAGGCTATTTAGTCCAATCCATAATGACAAAGAAAACTCCACTACAATGTACCAACAAAGTACCATCCAGCACCTTGATTTAATACCTCTAACAAATGGGAATCCATTACTTCTGAAGGTTGGAGAAGGACATGGCAAACCCCAAATGGAATCATGAAGAGTCAAGACATGACTGAAAAAAACTGAGCCACAACTTCTGAAGGCAGCCTGTTCTGTTTTGATGTAGTTCTGGTGATCATGCTCCTTTTCATGACAATAACTCTATACTTGCCTAATAAGATCTAGAGAGCAAGAAAAAATAGGATGTAAGTAAGTAAGATTGGATGATACCAGATAGTGGGCTGGGACTTGATATTCCTCTTCATCTTTCCCTCTCCTGTGATAATTTTGGGGTAGGGGGAAGCCATATTTTCTATTTGCCCTGGCTGTGGTTTCTGGCATTTGTTGAGAACACAATTCTTAGTTTCAACTCTTGATCATCCCCACTTCCTGTAGCTTTCATTAGTAGAAATGTCTGTCCCTAAAGTCAATAGAAAGTGCTGAGAGCAGTTGTGAAATGTCATTGACTTTTGCAAGAACAAGAAATCCATCTCTCGGAACCCAGATTGGGCTCTGTCTGTTTGTATTCCAATAAACTTCTTGCTGGCAAGTAATTTCAATGTCAGTAAACAGAAAGAGACATGAAAATCTCTGAGTTCTTGACTTTCTTTCAGAACAGAATAACTCTGACCTTGCCAGGACTGTCAGAAACCATTAGATCAGGCTGTATTCAAGATGAGTTTAGGTCTTTTGGAGGGACCCATGATTTTCCTTCATATTTTTATAGCCCTAATAAACTATAATATATATATATATAATACTTAATTTTAAATAACATTATACAAATAACTAAAGGATCACAAACAGATGAAATTTTTTTTCCAGTCAAATTCTTTTTCTTTGAAAGGAATAGGGACTTTGATTAAATGTATAAGATATATATATATATATACATATACATATATATATGATATGGGTATGTAATAATAACTGAATTGACATAAGAATTGGCATAACAAATTAGACTATTTTTGCCCAATGTGTAGTAGGGCCTTCTGAGCTCACACTGGTCTGATCAGCCACAGTCAGACAAACCATACCTTGACTCCAACATCATGATGTCATTTTGGTCCTCTTTGAGAATAAAGGACAAAAACCATAAGAAATTCCTAGGTGAGGAAATTCTCTCTACCAATGCAGGTGGTTACCTTCCTGAAGCTTGTTGCACAGAGCACTGAAGTTTAAATGGTCTGGAATCACAGAGCTAGGTAGCTTGTTTCAGAGACAGGACTTAAACCCAGGTCTTCTTGGTCTTGAGACTGGCTTTCTGTCCATCATATGACATTGCCTTTTATTGTTGAAAAAAGGATTTCATCTTTAATGGCCTGGAATACTGTTTTTTTTCTCCTAAATCAGGCAGGATACCTTGTTAGAATGGTCCTTTTCCAATCAACTGTTCTCCAACATTCATCTCTTCCTCCTCTAAGTACTATAAAAGAACATAGAGTAGTAAGAAAAAGCTTTATAGAAATGGATCTGCTTAAGGACATTTTGCTGTCTAGTTTGGTCATGGTTGGTGATATTTAGAATAGCACTCCTAGACCTTGGTTGTAGATTGAATCCTCGTGATGCTTTTGTGAGTTAGGAGCAATGCTCTCCTTATTTTATAGAGTGAGGATGTGGAGCCTTAAAGAGAATAAGACAATTAGAGCCATAGGGTAACTGAGCAATATCTAACATCTTGAATTAAGACTATCTCCTTCTTTTCAGTCTCCAGTTCCTGTCTCTGTCTGTCTCTGTCTCTGTCTGTCTCTGTCTGTCTGTCTGTCTGTCTGTCTGTCTCTCTCTCTCTCTCTCTCTCTCTCTCTCCCCCCCGTCTCTCACTGTCTTTCTCTCTTCTTCCTCTTCCCCCCCTTTCTCTCATGCATGCAGCATGCACTCGCACTGCAGCAACAAATTATAAGGTGCATTGAGGTATTCTAATAAGGGATGTTAGCATGGTAGCTTACAGGATAGTAATTCATTCATTATTCCCTCGTGTGTTGAGGATGGTTGATTCTTTAGGGAAATAATTTGGATCTCTGCTTCTGCAGAAAAGTGAAGACCATCCTTATCCAAATTACCAAAGTAATTTTCCTGAGACATAGGTCTGACAACATCATTCCTTTTGTTTAGAAATTTTCAAAGACTTCCCATTGTTTATAGGATAAAATACAAGTTCACACTCCCATCCAAAATCTTGCCTACACATACATTTCTGTTTCATTTAAACACATTTTTAATTTACTTTTTTTCAATTCACAAATATATTTTGTTTCCCTCCCACCTCACCTCCCACCTCTCAACTGGTACAAACACAAAAAGAAAACTGTTGAAATAGTCATGCACAGTGAAGCAAAATTAATTTCTGCATTGGCCATGTCTGAAAAAAATATCTCAGTCTTCACCCTGATTTCATCAGCTCTCTGTCAGGAGGTAGATAGTCTGTTATCCTGGTTGATCAGTGTTCTTAAACATTAAAAGTTGCTTATGTACATAATATTGTTGTTATATAAACTCATCTCTTGGTTCTATTCACTTCACTTTACAACAACTCATGCATGTCTTTGTAAGTTTCTCTGAAATAATTCATTTCAGAATTTCATACAGGGCAATAGTATTCCATTACCTTTACACACCATCATGGCTGAACGAAGTATGATACCCAGTTGATTGGTAACCCCTTTAGTTGTCAGGTTTTTTGCAAACACAAAAGGGCAGATTTTCTTTTGTACATTTGAATATTATGCACTCACAATACTGCTTATCCTCTTTCTTATATTACTTTGGTACATTGAACTAGCAGTGGCATTGCTGGGTCAAAGTTTGGTTATTTTTGGAGGGGGAGAGGGGAAGGCAGGGCAATTGATGTTAGGTGACTTGCCCAAGGTCACACAGCTAGTAAGTGTGTCAAGTGTCTGAGGCTGGATTTAAACTCAGGTCCTCCTGTTTCCAGGACTGGTGCTCTATTCACTGAGCCACTGAGCTGCCCTAGGGTCAAAGTTTTTTAACTTTTGGGATATAGATCAAAATTTCTTTCCAGAGCATCTGGACAAGTTCATAGTTCAGCTAATAGAGTATTAATGCACCCATTTTCCTCAGTTCTCCCCCCATATGTCATTTTCTTTTTTTTTTTTTAGCTTTGCTAATCTGATGAGTGTGAGGCAGAACCTCAGTGTTGGTTTAATTTGCATTTCTCTAATTATTGGTCATTTGGAACATTTTTCAAAGTGACCATTCATAACTTGGATTTTTCCTCTGGGGGGAATGCCTATTCATATTTTTGACCATCTATCAACTGCGTGTATATACATCCTTAACTCATATAAATCTGCATTCTGTATGCGAATATTTGTCAGAGTGCTAGAATCTAGATAGTCCAGGAAGCTTGCTATCTACCCTAGCTTTGTGTGTATCCACCAAAGGTTCCCAGTCCTTTTCTACCACTAGCTTAGGGAACAAGACTCAAACCAATAATGCCATTGTTATACGAAAGGATTGCATCACCTACTCTGTCTAATGTTCCTTCTATGATCTCTGTGACTTGCTAGATCATGCATCTCTTCCTGTGCTCCTTATGTTATATGTGGTATCCTCATAATAGAATGTAAACTCCTTGGGAGGAAGGATTTTGCATTATACAGAAAGGTACTTGATGCTTTTTGACTAATTAAAAAAAACTATTTTCCATTCCAATTGGACTACTAAGAGTTTCCTGAATATGATACTTTTTATCTTCTTTCCTTATATTACCACAAGCCACTTCTCATGGCCAGAATCAATCAACCAACCCCCAATTGATCAATCAATCAACTCTTTATCTTTGCCTCTCAAATCATTTTTTAAGTCCCAGATGACACTCCTCTAGGATTCTTCCCTGAGCGTATACTGGTTATCTGACATATATTTGTTAAATTAATAGCTAGCTTCTATATAGCTCTCTAGGGATCACAAAGTGTTTTAAATATGTTATCTCATTTGGTCCTGAAAACAATGTGGAAGGAGGAGGTACTATTACTGTCCCCATTTTACAGATGAAGAAATTGAGGCTGAGAGAAGTTAAGTGACTTGCCCTTGGTCATGCAGCTAGGAAATATCTGAGGTAAGATTTAAATTCAGGTCTTCCACCCAGCTGCTTCAACAAATTAAATTTCGGGGTTGTTTTTTTAAATCTGCTTTACAACATGGTGTCATGGGTAAGAGTGTTGGAATTGTAGTCAAGAAGATGGGTTCAAAACATGCCTCATCCAACTAGCATGGATTATGACTCTCAATAACTAATTTAACTTCTCTGACCCTCAATTCCCTCATTTCAAAAATAAGAGTTAGATGTAATGACCTTCAAATTCCTTTCCGATTCTAATTTATGACCCAAGAATACCCTTGCTTATTTACCCCAGAATTTATGCTGTTTATTACCTTTGTAAAATGGGATAACAATAATATCATCAGCAATAACTAGCATTGATATATTAAGAGTATGTTAAGATTTCCAAAGCACTTTACCATGATTTCACTTTATCCCCACCAACTTTGTTGAAATGCTGGATTAAGATGGAGCAAAATATCCTCACTCCAAAAAAGCAGCAATTTGGGCTCATGTTTTACAGTAGGAAGGTCAGGTATTGACTGATGACAGTTTCAATTGATGGATTTGGCCCTTTGGTTGCTGAATTAACAGATGGGAGTAATGGACGCTTCCACTGTGAGCTCTGTGTAGCAGAAGGTAATGCAGTATAGAGGGAAACTAAGAAGACTTCGACTTCCTACTTTAAATGAGAATAATAATCCTTATAAGACCTACCTCATGGGGTGACCATAAGTAATGCACTTTATAAATCTTGGGTTCCATAGAAATTAGTGTTTTGAAAGGAAAACAAAATGGAAGCATTTATGATTCAGAGCTCACCAAGTTATCCCAAACTGTGACTTCAGTAGTGAAGGTATAGTGACTACAAGTATGGTGACCTAGTTTCATATCTCACCTCGTGTGTATGTATGTATGTATGTATCTATCTATCTATATGTATATACATATATATGTATATGTACACACACACATATACACACAGTGCCCCAGGCAGTTCTCCAAGACTGTAGGTTGCAGGAAAGTTGCTAATCTGCATTGGCGAAGGGAATTTCCTTGTTGAGAAGTTTCCTACTGTATTGAAATCTTGGGTCCAGACAAAGAAAAGTTCAACTTCGATGTTGATGGACTCCACTGATTCTGCTGCCATTCATTGGGCTTGTTGAATTCTGTTATGCTAAACCAGCCGAATGGGGCTGACTATTCATTCTTTAATGCTGCCTGTCCTCCCATCCAGACTTCTGTGCTCACTTCCAACTAGGTAGTAGAGCAGATTGACAGGCATGGTGATACAAATGAGATGCTCACAGCCCTGGGGTGGCTTTTTGTAAATGGAAGTGATGACAATTCTCTTTTAAGAATATTGACTATTGGAAGAGAACCAAAAGATACACAAGTGCATTATCTAATCATTTCAAATATTTTTGAATTGCCATTTCTTGAAGAGAACAAAAAATAGCAAGAACAAAACAGCAAGTCCCTGGGAGGCATTCCCCACCTTCTGAGGCATGCTGATGGCTGAACTCAAGATGGAAAGATGAGATTGTAATGTGAAAATCCATTGGACCATAGACACATTATAGACCAATCTTGGAATTGTTCTTTTTGAAAATGGATGTATTATTCGTATACCTTCCTTTTAAAAAATAAAAAAAATCAGAAATTATGCCCAGTTAAATAGAGCAAGAAATTGTTATTTCTTCCAAAAGATAATTTTCTTTGTTCATATTTTATGGACAGGGAGTAGGTGGGGGAAAAGCAAAGTTACAAAAGAATGACCACCTGTTGAGACATTTTGATGTTTTGCTCTAATTAGCTTCCCAAGAAAATGATGTCATCTGCTTGTCATTTCCATACTCCCCATGGTTCAGGGGAAAGGCTTGCTGTTTCTTTAGTGTGTTTAGCAGGCAGAAGTGAAATGAGGTAGAAAATATGAAAACTGGTACCAGTCTAGGAGAGGAAGACCTGTCGTGGTCTCTCCTTGCACTGAGGGGTCACATTTCTAGAGTGCTTGAAGGTTGACAAAGAGTACATTTTCTTAAGAGGCAGAATCCCTAATATAAAACATGGTTTATTTGTGACATGGTGATAGAACAGATAGAGCATTGCTCTTGGAGTCAAGGACTCAGTTCAAATGCTACCTCAGACACTTAATAGCTTTGTGAACTTGGACAAGTCTATTGACTACTCTGAGCCTCTTTCCTTATGCACAAGATGGAGGAAATAAAATACTAGCATATATCACATAAGGCTACTATGAGGAACGTAGGAAATCCATCAATGAACATGCATTTATTAAGCAGCTAGTGTATGCCAGGCCCTGTCAGGGATACACATAAAAGATTAAACTATCCCTTCCCTCAAGGAGGTATATATGCATATGTATATATATGTAAATATATATATACACCCACGCACACAATCTAAGTATACACATGCATAAATACACACATGTTTATATATTTGGCATGTGTGTGTGGCAATAGGGGTATAATATATATATATATATATATGCATGCACATATGCGTATACATACATACACACATAGATATATACATACCAAAGTATAAGGTAGTTTGTGGAAGAAGGGATATAATGTCTATAAGGTGCTTTGCAAACTTTAAATCACTATAGAAATGGGAGTGATTATCAGACTGCTAGATGGCATAATGGACAGAGGACTGGGTTTGGAGTCAGAAGACCCAAGTTCAAATACTGCTTTGGATGCTTACTACTTGTGGCACCTTGAGTACGTCCCTTGCCTTCTCTCAGTCTTAGTTTCCCTTATCTGTAAGAAAGGATTTTAATAGTATCTGCCTCCCAGAGTTGTTGTGAGGACAAATGAAATACCATATGTAAACTATTTTGCAAACCTTAAAATGCTGTATAAATGGTAGTTGTCATCATCATGATCTTCCAAGCAACACTGAGAGAAAGGGGCTATTATTATACACATTTTGCAGAAAATAAAACTGAGGATTACCTGCAAAAGATGACAGAATGGGTAAATGTCAGGAGCAGGACGTGAGGCCTCTTCTATGGAAGGTACCTTCTGCTTCTCTGGAAGGTACCTTCGAAATCATTTGTCATATGTTGACAGAAGACATATTTAGATCCAGACTGAGTCCTATAGGTCATCTGGTCTGATCCCTTCATTTTATAAATGAGAAAACGAAGGCTCACAAAGACAAAGCGATTTGTCCATGGTCACATGACCAGTAAGTATCAGTAGGAGTGTTCAAACCCATGTCTATCTGATTCCAAATCACTGTCTAGGAGGGGGAGACAGATCGCTTCTGTGCGAAAACTCAGGGAGGGAAAAGTCAGTAAATCGAAGCATCCGAGTTGCAAATGATGATACAGCCATGGAGATCTCTCGGTCTGTGAGATGTGCCACGGTGCATAGTTTAACTTTGAAAGGTCGGTTAATCTCTGTTAATTGCTTCTGTGAGATAGGGGAGTCGACGGTGCTTGTTCAAATGCTGGATGAGTCTGAAAGCAGAGGCTTTGAATGATCAATTCAGGCCTTGGGGTTGCTGAACTGATGGGAACATGAGTCGTGAATGCTTCCAGATGCAGGCCCAGGCATCCAAGAGACTGAGGATCTGTCAGTGGAGCTAGGTGAGCCTTGGCTAAGGCATCTAATGAAATCCTGCCCAGAACACGGACAGGGAGAAGCTTTTTTGAAAGAAAGAAAGCTTCTTATAAAATGCTCATTTGAACAGATGGTGTGTTTTCACAATGTTTGTTTGCCAGATCCTTATCCCTTGATAGCTTCTGTCTTGAAAGCTTGGTCCTTTACCAGAATATGACAGACCTGTATTACAAGAAGATTTCTGTGACAGCTAGGTGGCATAGTGGATAGAGCACCAACCCTGGAGTCAGGAGGACCCAAGTTCAAATCGGGCTTCAGACACTTAACATTTACTAGCTGTGTGACCCTGACCAAGTCACTTAACCTCAATTCCTTTGCCAAAAAAAGTTCTCTGGGCTTCTCTTGCTTCTATCAGCCTGTAAGATCACACAATTTTGAACTGGAAAGGACCTTAGAAGTTATCCAGTTTGTGAGAAAACAGTCCTGAGGAGGTGAAATGGTTTGTCTGTGTCATAGAAATAAGGTAGTATCCGGATTGGAACTCAGGTGATAGATGATCAGAGATTCAGAGGCAGAAGGGACCTGAGAGGTCATCTAGTCCCTTCTTCCCATTTTACAGATGACAAAACCAAGGCCCAGATAGGGCAAGTGATGTGTTCATTGTCATACAGATACCAAATGTCAGAGCCAGGATTTGAACTCAGTCCTGATGATTCCAAGTTCAGCACTACGCTGTAATGACTGAGGAATCTGAAGAGGACAGAAGTCAAGTGTCTTGCCCAAGACCACAGTGGGGGGAGCTCAAATATGCAATAGGCAAAATTTGGAAGAGACCTTAAAAATTAATCATGAGAACACAGGGAGAAGAGTAGTTGCTTTCTATTATCTGGGATAACGATAGACAGATACAGCACAAAAATGAAATCCAAATTTTATTTACCATTCTAAACTGCTTAGTTGCCTCAACCCTCATTTTATTACAGACACTAACAAGTAGTGAAAATATTTGACAACTTTTCCTTTGCCTGTCCACTAACAAACACCAAAGTTGCTCAAATCAGACAGAAAAGTCCAAGAAAATAGACAAATCATGGGAGATTCATTCTTGAAAAGGGCACCTGAATGTTTTCACTAATGAAGTTAGTAGTGAATTACCCAAAGACAAACATCTGCCTTTCTTGGCATAGGGTTTGGGTTAAGGAGAGAAAGGGTAGACACTGCTGCCTAGTGGTGCCCTCTGCTGATTACATTATGACCGCACATAACTGACATATCTCTGCCTTTTGTCATTGTTGTTGCTGTTCCGTCATTTGCAGTCTGATTCTTTGTGACACCACTTGGGTTTTCTTGGCAGAGATACTGGAGTGGTTTGCAATTTTCCTCTCTGGTTCATTTTACAGAAAAGGAAAATGAGGTAGCTAAGTGGCTTGCCCAGGGTCACATAGCCATTAAGTGTCTGAGGTCAGATTTGAACTCTGGATGATGAGTCTTCCTGACTCCAGGCCTTGTACTCTATCCACTGTACCATCTAGCTGCCCATACTTGGCTTAGATATGTATATAAGTAGAGCAGGCTTGCCTTGGTGTAATTTGTTGGGGAATGAGTGGATAAGGGAGTGTGGGTTGGGAGGGGTGTAAAACTTAAGGCTATTTTGCTCAGAAGTATCATATTCACCTAGGGCTAAAGTATAGAATTCCACTTCCTTTAGGGTGCTTTACTGTGATTCCCCTTTCAAAGGCAAATTCATTTCAATGCACGTCAATAAGCATTTATTGAGCACCTGCTATATCCAAGGTACTAGAGAAAAAGGTGAAAATGAAACAAAGCTTGCCCTCAAAATGCTCACACGGTTGTTGTCCTTCATTCTTGAAGATGACCAAAATGACATTACTGTGTTGGAATCAAGGTACAGTGTGTCCAGCTGTGGCTGATCAGAACAACATGAGCTTAGAAGGCTCTGCCACAGTTTGAGCACAAATAGTCCACATGGACATTTGGGATGGAGATGGCTCTAAATTTGGACTTCTCACATGTCCTTTGAGCTACTCCAGTTCTGCTTTGCTCATAGAGCACAGCACCTTCTTTGATGCAGGTATGCCGTGCTGGGCAGTCCTTTGCCAGGGTTTCCCATGTCTCACAGTTCATTCCAAAGTTCTTCAGAGAGCCCTTGAGAGTGTCCCTGTAACCTCCATGTGAGCACTTTCTGAGTTCTGAGTTCTTTGTAAAACAGTCTTTTAGGAAAATGTACTTTTGGCATTTGAGTTACAGTAGAGTTTGAATTCTTCGCAGTTTAGTTGGAGAAGGGACCTCAGTGTCCAGCACCTTATCTGGCCAGGTGATCTTCAGAATCTTCCTAAGACAATTCAAACAGAAGCAATTCCATTTCCTGGCATGGCACTGGTATACTCTCCAGGTTTCATAGACAAATAACAATGAGGTCAGAACAAGGGCTCTGTAGACCTTCAGTTTGGTAGGCAGGCTAATACCTCTTCTCTACCACACTTTCCTTCAGAGTCTCCCAAACACTGAGCCAGCTCTGTTAATGCAAGTGTCAACTTCATCATCTGTGTGGACGACCCTGGAAAGTAAAGGTAAGTGAACTTATGGCTAGCATGTACGTAGCACCGTAAATACATGGTCTCACTTGATCCTGACCACGATCCTGTGAGACAGGTGTGATTCTTATGCCTTTTTTCTCTAGATGAGGAAACCTAGCCTGAGGCATGGGAATTAACTTACTCTCATTACTTAGCTAGTAAGGATCTGAGGGAGGTGTAAATACAGGCCTTTCTGACTTCAGATCTGGCACTCTGTCTACTATTTCCTGGAACTGCCTCATAGTCTACAAAGGCAGGTGTTCTTAACCTTTTGATACTCTGGTGAAACCTATGGACCTTTTCTCAGAATAATGTTTTTAAAGGCTTAAAATAAAATACCCAGGATTTCAAAGGAAACTTATTATACTGTAATGCAGTTAGCAAAATATGGGGGCGGGGAGTCCTTAGACCCCAAGTTAAGAACCCTTGTGCCAAGAGGAGATGTTTTATATATATATACATATATGTATATAATATATATTATATGTATAATATATATTACTAAGTAGAGCATCTATATACATGCAATGGGGTTCCACTCTCACTCCAATTAATCAATCAGCCTAGTAAAGCAGGTATTAAAGAGTTTTCTAAGAACATCATCACAATATGTAGAGAAACTTTTAGTGAATTTGAAAGGAACATAGGAGTTTGGAATACAGGCTAAAAGGATGGTGTTGACACAGGAAACATGTTTCACTAGGCTGAGAAGATCACCAGGGTCAATTCTTAATCTGTATATAAGAAAGAGCATTGAGTTTCAGGGCTGAGCTCAGTACAGCAACAAGACAATTTAGTGCTGGATAATTTCAAGTTTGGGAAGTGAAAAGACAGGTTCCAGAGTTTGAGTAAAATCCAGGGGAGAAAATCACTCAGGTGGAGAAAGGAGTTTTTCTCTTGTTTTCCCCTACTCTGCTTCCCTTCCCTCCCCATTCACCATTTGGTGTGTGTGTGTGTGTGTGTGTGTGTGTGTGTGTGTGAGAGAGAGAGAGAGAGAGAGAGAGAGAGAACGAACAAGAACATGGTAAAATGGTGATTTCTGGCTACAATTAGGCTATGCTCATATATAAACTGTCTTAGACACATTCAATCAGATAGAATAGTGATTAAATCAGATGAATAGTGACTATTCAGAAACTCTACATATTTTCCCCCATAGTAGACATTCAACTCATTAATACAAAGCTATTTAAGAACTGGGTAGTATAGGTTGACCTTCATGTATCCAAAGGCTTGTCCTGTTAAAGAGGGGTTATAGCTTGGCTCTAAATAGCACAACTAGGAAGTTACAAAGGACCAAATTAGATTCAATATTAGGAAAATTTCCCAATGCCTAGGTGATGAATTCCCCTTTCTAGAAGTTCTCAGATAAAGGCTTTATGACCCCTTGCTGAGGGACCTTTATAGGAGTATGAGTTGGACTAGATAGACTGAGATTTTTTTCCTCCTTTGCCCTGG
>CM053626.1:27874471-27912844 GCA_028646595.1 Phalanger gymnotis | reverse complement strand
TTTAAAAGACAAACAGAATTTTGAGTTTGGTCCTGGCCATGATAGGGAGCCACTGGAGTTTGTTGAATGCAGGGTGACATGGTCAGACATGGAGGGTTAGACCAGCATGAGGAGAGACTTGAGGCAAGGAGACCAAACAGAGGCTATTGCAACAGTCCCGCATGAGAGGATGAGGACCTGCACCAGGGTGGTGCCAGTGTCAGAGGGGAGAAGGGGGAGTATATAAAACATATTGTTGTTCAGTCATTCAGTCATGTCTGACTCTTCGTGACTGTGTGGACTATAGCCCTCTGATATTGTCCATGGGGTTTTCTTAGCAAAGATACTGGAGCAGCTTGACATTCCCTTCTCTAATGGATTAAGGCAAACAGGATTAAGTGTCCAGGGTCACACAGCTAGTGAGTGTCTGAGGCTGGATTTGAACTCAGGTCTTCCTGACACCAGGTCCAGTATTCTATCCACTGAGCCACCTAGTTGAAAGATATTACAAAGATAGAATCAGTAATATTTGGAACCTGACTGGATATGGGTAGAGAAGGAGGAAATGAGCAAGAGTGAGGAATCCGGTATGACACCTAGATCATAAGCTTGGGTTGTGGGAGAGCAGTGGCACCCTTGATAGTTCTGAGGAAGTTAGGAAGAAGAGAGAATTTAGGGAAGCAGGAAGATAATGAGTTTGGTTTTGGAAATATTGACTTTAACGCATCTATAAGCCATCCAGTTCAAGATGTCTAATAAATAGCTGGAGACGGAGGTACGGAGAGAGGTCAAGGTGGATAAATAAATCTGAGAATCATCTGAATTGAGATGATAATTAAATCTATGGGAGCTGATGAGATCATTAAGTGAAACAGTAAAGAGGGAGAAGGGAAGATGATAGAACAATGGGCAATCAAGGCAAGGGCCTTAGCTGACTCAATTTGAAGGGTCAGGGGTCCTCAATGCCTCTTTTGGTTGAATATCATTCTCCTGCTATCAGCAAGTAAATGTCCTGGTGTTTAGCTATTTAATGACCTATGAATTTCTCATTTTATTTCGGTATCTATCCTAACCTACCAAAGGAATGGCCCAAGTGAAGCCCATCTCAGAGCGCTATCCAACTTTACGCTATAGTCTGTACAATAGATCTGAGTCTTATTTTGTTATATTTGTTATTATATTTGGTTTTTTTCTTATGTGGATTGTTAGGCCAATATTTTGACATTCTAATTTTCTAGAGCTTGCCAATGATCACAGGATCATCCACAGATTGGTACATCTGGACCTTCTCACTGTCTGTATGTTACCTTTCTTCCACTTGGACTCTACTGTGGACCTCCTTCTTAATAGTGAAAAAGATCTTTTTTGTGAGAATGTCTGTATTTTTTTTTCACCCTTGAAATTTATAATCAGAGGCTCTAAACCAAAGTTGTATCTCTTGTTTTTCACTTCAAGGCAATTTTTTTCACATACTTATGGTAGATACATTATTGAAATAGAACCTTTAAGCTCTATCAATCAAATGTTTTTTTTAGTCAACAAACAATAAACAAATCTTGTATGCTGCATGACTTTAAATCTAATATGTCATTGTCAAGATGTGATCTGCCACAGAATATGGCTGGTAAAAGCCTGCCTGTTGTGCATGAATAGACTGTTGATGGGCATGTGAATTAGGGGAGGGAAGAAGCAATTACATAGCACCTACCATGTGCCAGGCACTGTCCTAAGCTTTATAAATATCATCTCATTTGATCCTCAGAACAACCCTGGGAGGAACGTGCTGGTATTAACTTCATTTTATAGTTGAGGAAATGGAGACAGAGATTAAATGACTTGCCCAGATTCATATTGCTATTAAGTGTCTGAGGCCAGACTTGAACTGAGGTCTTGCTGATTCTAAGCCCAGCAGTCCATCCATGGCAACATCTAATTGCCTCTACTAAATGAATGAAAACAATTAGGATTATCTAATTCATTAAACTTTTCATATCCTTTTTTGCCCTGTGAGCATGCTACTGGAAATGCACTCAAGAGAGGTCAAAGATATAAAAAAGATATATATGTGTGTGTGTGTGTGTATATATATATATATATATATACATATGTATATATATACACTATATACTAAAATATTCATAGCAACAAGTTTTGTGATAACTAACTTACCACAAAGTTTATTCCTATGGCTGGGGAATGCAGGATATGAATGTCATAGAATATTATTGTGTATTAACAAATGCTATAAATTAAGAACTCAAAGAAAGATGAAGAATTGTATGCATTAATGCATGGAGACATGAGCAGAACCACATATATATATATATGTGTGTGTATACATGATATGCTGAAAAAATATACTAATATATACATATATACACGAATGCACACACTCACGTGTGCACATATACACATATGTGTACACGTGTATATGTACACATATATGCATGGGTATACATACACATACATATTTGTATATGTGTATATGTACATGTATATATACACATACATACACACGTATGCATATGCATATGTACATGTACATGCATATGTATATATGTGTATGTATATATGCTGATTACCAGAATGAAATTGAAACAGTGCTAAACTTTGAGTAATTAATAAGCCAATAATGGCGGTAGAGAACAACGCACACAGTGCTAGATATTGTCAGTTGTTTTTGTTTAAAACTTTTTCTTCGTAATATGGAGGTTTCAATCCTAGGAGTTAGTGTGGGTGTTGGGTTTGAGATATATACAGAATTAGTATGATATAAAAAGAAAAAGTGTAAATAAACTTTTTTAGAAAGTCTATCTGCAATTTTCTCTTACTTTCATCAAATATATCTTTGATTTAGTTCTAGAATATTCCCATAAAATCTCTGTAGAAACTAGAAAGTGGGATGGTAGTTGTTCATGTTTTCTTGTGTGAGACACCATCCATTTAAAATATAAGCTTTTTATATCACGTGGTTTAGATGATAAAAGGGGTAGAAAAATACTTTTGCGTAAGAAAAAAAAATTAAATCAACCAATAATGGGTATTACTTTATTCATAAAAGAATAATTTGGCGCCTGAAAGGAGTAGAAAAAAAATCAACTTCGTTGCAATAAAAATTTGCTAAAGTATATGTACAAAGAAACAGTTTTAGGATAGCTAGGTGGTACAGCATATAGAGTGCTAGGTCAGTGAGTCAGGAAGTCATGAGTTCAAATCTGCCCTCGGATACTTACTATTTGTATGATCCTGAGCAAGTCACTTATTCTCTGTTTGCCTCATTTTCACATGTGTAAGATGGGGATAATAATAGCAAAAGCACTTAGCGCTGTACCTGGCTTGCTGTTGCTGTTCATTTATGTCTGACTCTTCCTGAACCCATGGACCACAGCACACAGTGCTATCCATGGGGTTTTCTTGGCAAAGATACTGCAGTGGTTTGCCATTTCCTCCTGCAGTGGATTAAGACAAACAGAGGTTAAGTGACTTGCCCAGGGTCACACATCTACTACTACTTACTAGTACCTGAAGACAAATTTGAACTCAGGTCTTCCTGACTCCAAGCCCAGCATTCTAACCACTGAGATGATCAGCTGCCTCCCCTTGCTTGTAATAAGCACTGTTTGAAACATACTTACATTGTCTGGGAATAAACAATACTCGTTGGGAAGGCAGGAACGTTTTAATTATAGTTTACATTTATTCCTCCTGAATAAATGGGTACATCCCCTGAACAGAGCACAGGAGAAAGTACAAAGGACTCAGATGATGCCAATCCTTTTATAGACCCTCCCTTCAAATCTCCCACCAGGCTCTTCATTGGCCAGATACAAGCCCCTGATTGCTTACGCCACGCCCTCCTCAAATGGCTTGTTTCAGCATGTGTAAGCATCTGACCTTTCACCTGACTGACCTGAGGCCTGCGTTCCACTAGATCAGGGCTGTAACTGGAAGTAGTTCCAGTCAATCACCTGACTTACATTCGGCTAAAGCTGGGGGGAAGGGGACAAAGAGGAATGCTTTTAACCCTGTGGAAACTAAAGGGGTCCCCCATCTCTTACAGCATTATATAAATATGAATGATTGCTATTGTTATTAGTCAGCAGTTTGGTTGAAAAATGGACAGAAGCAAACTTTGTGCTCCAACTGCCTTGTGAAGTATACGGGACGACACCTCTTTTGTATACTAATAGTTTGATGATTTAAAGGGGACAGAGAAATAACTTATTTATTAAAAATTCATAAAATGTGATCGTGAAGAGTCATCTGAAATGAATCTCTTTGAAGACAATGGAATGGTTGAAGGGGCAGGCTACACTGTAGTCTCTTAGTTTATTTACATGTAATGATTTTAAGATTTAAGATGTTAAAGCTCACAAAATGAGAAACTTACCATTTTGGAGACTGTGGGATGATTAAATGAGGATTGTTGATTTCATAGAGGAGTTTTGGGGTCTTTTTGCCTCAAAAGTGAACCTCTATGTACCAGGAATCTGTAATTCAAGTCACGGAAAGTATATGGAGTCGGTGAAGAAAGTGGCAGTCGAAGAGCTGGATGGGCTTCTGTAGCTTGCCCAGAGAATCAACCTGAACTGCTGTGCTGTGAACTCTATTTGCTACAAGCTGCCAGAATGATGCAGTATCCCAGCTGGCTAGGTGGATCTATATTTCCTAAAGAGAACCAGATAAATGGTCTTTGCTGTTCTCTGTCTTAAAGGCAACTGCTAACTAAATTAAGAGTAGGACCCTCCCTAAATCCCATTTTAAGGCTGATTTTAAGTTGAAAGAACTTGCAAATGCTTTATTGGCTTGAAAATAGAAGAGAATGCTCCCAACTGATGAGAGGTGAGAAATGGAAGGGGAAAATTTAGAAGGGAAACTGCTTTGTTTGAAGCTTATGTTCCTGAATGGAACATCAAAGATGGTAGTCCAAGAGTACGAACTACTCTGAGCATATTCCTTTTACTCCTTCATTGGATTCCCTTTTACATTCTGTAAATTTATATCCACTCTGGCTCAACAGATCATGCATGTTTTGTTGGAAGATTGGGGCCCAGGTTTATGAGTGGAATGTAATTTATTCATTATTCCTGAATATGCCTTAATACAGGTTTGCCTATAGTGTTATTATCATTTCTCTTGCTTTGTTGATAATTAAATGGCTATGCTTAAGATTTAAAAGGGTCATCACTGTGAGTGGCTGGTTTCTGTAAATGCAAGTGCATTGGTAGGGGCTCAAGAGTAAAAGTGATTAGTAGGAGGAATGTATCCTACCACAACATGTACCCTGAGAGAATTTAAGTATAACTATGTATTGGTGATCTTTCTATGGGAGCCTAGACATGCCAGTGTGAAATCAGGTTAGAAAGAACAAGCTGGTCCACAATGTAAGTAGGTGTCCTCATGCCCAAGGTGGAAGGTGTGTAGGTAACCTGCCCACATGCATGGGTTTTACGTGAGCATTTTGTTGGCCTTTGTCCAAAAGTTCCCAAATACAACATGGAAAATAGTATTAGTTTTATACCCCAAATTCCTTATGGCAACAATTCTGCTCTTAACTGATCTTGCAAATAACATGGAGACTGTCTTTAAGAAACTTGTTGGAGAACAGTGGGTACTGCCTTTAAGAAAACTAAGAGTGAGTGTGGACACAGTGGCAGCAAGGTAGTGTAGTGGATAGAACTCTGAACCTAAAAGCCAGCAAGACAAGTTCTAAGCCTTCCTCGGACCCTTACTCGCTATGTGACTCTAGGCAAGTCACTGAACTTCTCTCATCCTCAGTTTCTTCATCTGTAAAATGGACATGACAATAGCACCTACCTCACAGTGTTGTTGCAAGGATCAAATAATGTAATGGTAAATGTAAGCTATTATTATTATCATTAGCTTTAAAGTGTCACATTTACATCTCATATTAGGATTTGTAAAGCATTTTCTATGTTTGTCTCATTATTGAAATCACTGTTTTATCAGAAGTCTTATAAAACCTCTCACCCTCCCAAAAGGCTACCCTGGTTTATATTCCTGTAGTTTATCTATACTTCCTATTAAGTGAGGACTTCTGAAGCGGGATTTGACCCTAAGGCCCTGGTGGGCAGAACTGTTTTTGGAAGAAGTTGAGAAATGCTTTTGTTTTTCTTTTAGTAATAGTAAAGATATGGAAACAAAGCAGATGTCCAATGGCTGAACTGTGGTACCTGAATGCTATGAAATATCACTATACCCTAAGAAATGATAAAGATGAAGAATGCAGAGAAACTTGGGCAGGCTTCTATAAACTGATGCAAAATGAAAGAAATATGACTAATATGTAAGTAAATAAGTATAGAAATAAAAATATATAACCAGGAAACAATACACACAATTCCTACAACAGCGAAAATTGAAATTAAAAAAGAGGAAGAAAAACCTAAACAATGAAATTAAATTGTTTGGTCCTGAACAACAGATGAAAAATGCATCTTCCTCTCTGTGTAGAGGTGGGAGAATATGGGTGTATAACACTGGATACTGTAAGACTCAGTTTTGTAAAGTCATTTGTCCTTCTTTCTTATTTTTTGTTATAGATGGTGGTTCAATGGTTAGGGGAGATATATGCATGGAAATGAACATGGTATTAAAAAAGAGGACAGGAATAAACATTTTCAAAAACTTTTTAAAAGGAAGGGTCTGCAAAAAAGAAGGCAGCAAGGGAGAGGGGAGAATGAGAGAAAGGATATCTATGGATGTTCGTGGGAGGTACCTGTCAGAATGTATTATTTCCAGGAGCACCCATAGTTGGGTTGCATTTAGGAAGTTCACACTCATTCACTCCCTCAGCCTTAAAACCAAGGAGAAATCAAGTTTAGATAGACATGTCTGAATATCTCTGGAAGCCATCAATGCAGGAGAGAAGAACCGAGAGTCAACAGAAAAGAGATTAGATTTCTATGGTGCCCTCAAGGGAATGGCACAACCAATTTAGCATAGTATAGTAGAGAGAACTATGATCATGAACCCAGAATACTTGGATCCAAATCCTACCTTTTATGCTTAGTACCTGTATGACCTTGGACTTGTTAATTAACTTCCTTGGGCCTTGGGTTTCTCATCTATAAAAAAAAGAAGGGAGTGGGACTAGATAGATTTGGAAGTTCTTTCAAGGTCTATGTCCATTATCCTATGGATTCCATCAAATTTTTCATTCATCTACACCCAACTTTTTTTTGTCCTCTGTTTTCATTTGTAATGAGAGCATCAATATGTAAATATTTAATTTCCTCCAGTTGTACATCACTAGACTCTCATCAAAGATTATTCATTAAGAGTAACAGCTCTGTGGTAGCAAAGAACTGGAAATTGCAAGGATGCCCATCAATTGGGGAATGGTTGAATAAATTATGGTATATGATTGTGATGGAATGCCACTGTACTATAAGAAAATTATGAGCTTAATGATTTAAGAAAAATATGGAAGGATTTGCATGAAATAATGAAGAGCAAAACGAGCAGAACCAAGGGAACATTGTGTATAGTAACAGCAAAGTTCTTTCAAGAACAACTTTTAGCGAATAAGTTATTTTGACTATTATAAATAAATACCCAAATTAGCTACAAAGGACGTATAAAGATTTGCATCTGTATATAAATATATATATATATACATATATACACATATATATTTACACACATATATGTATATATAATATATACACACAGATATACATACGTAGATACCTATACACACATATACGTATTATGTGTATGTGTGTATATACATATGTATATACGTACATATATATACATACATACATGCATACATACATACGTACCTTTTAGGGTCTAATGGGAGGGAAGAAAAATAGAAAAATTACATGATATTTTTGTTGAAAAAGAATAAAAAGTTGTTCATAGTAGATTTTCAGTTTCATGTGCAATCATCTTTTTATTACACTGTTATAAAAATGCTATGTTTATTCCACAAATTAAAAATAACATTTAAAAAGAATGTTAAAAATTATCTTTACATGTAATTTTGGAAAAAATAAAATACTATTTAAAAAGTAACAAGTAAATTAATGTTTGGAAATAGTTTATGAACTGTGTCTCCCAGGACCCTCTGTCCCATTCACAGCAATGAAAGACCAGGTATTCACACGGTGGTGGGCCATTCTATATTTTGATCTCTCTTGTAGGTTGTCATGACCAAACCATTCAACACCTGTTGATGGACCTCTTAGTGAGGAATCTTGCCATTTTTGTCTAGGCTTCTTATCAGACAGTAAACACAGTCTGCCATCACCAGTTCCATTCTTTCCATATTGGTAGAACCAGCCAAAACTTACGCGTTTCCTTCATAGCTTTTTCATTTGACAAGTGACAATAATCACCTATTATGTCCCAAAGCAAAAATAGCACCTGCCCTCAAGAAGCTCACATTCTATGTGGGGTCCTTGTGAGCTTGAGGTCATGTCCATAAACCATGAGGACTTTTGTGTTGGGCTCTCTCTCCTGGCAGAGATAATAAGATCCTCCCACAGAATGAGAAAACCTACGTGCATTTGAAGTGTGCACCCCAAGTACCAGCCCCTAACCATGGCCTTAACTTCTTTTTTTGTCACCCTTGGCAAGGCAGATAATGTACCAGAGCAGACTGGGAAATCTCATAAAGGGAACTGCTTCCTAAGGGCATTGACTTGATAAAGAAGCAACTTTACCTTCTCTCCCGAGTTTAAAAGGGCATTTGGAAAGTCATAGAGGAGCGATGTCTTGCCTGCAGTGGAAATAATAATTACATTAGCCTCAAACCCTCTCACCGCAGGCTTATTTCAAATGACTATGAGGAACTACAGTCACATAAGCCACTAGGTATTTATTGTTGTATGGGTCTATTTATAGATGTTCTTCCAAAGAAAATGAATCAAATTTATTAGTTTTCTGACAGAAATTCAACATCAACAGAAAGCAGTAGCCACCCTGAAGTGTACTTCTATTACTCTGAGGAGTCGGGAAGACAATGCTGTGTGTGTGTGTGTGTGTGTATGTGTGTGTGTGTGTTAATGTGTGTGCTCCAACACATAATAAAGTCATCCCGAAAGCAGCAAGACCCCTCCTTCTTTCAGATAAGCAGCACATGTGATTTGCTGAGCCCAGGATAATTGATATCCAGGTTAAATCCCCATTAGCATATCATCATTCACACATTTGTTCTTGAGCCATCTGAAATTGATGGATTACTGGAGAATGGAGTGTGACAGGCCTGAGAGAGTCACTGTGCTCTTAGGCGGCCAGGCATGAGGTGCACCCCAGGCTGCATGGCACAATCTCCCTATATGCTTTTGACAATCCAATTAAACAAACATTTATTAAGTCCCTTCTGCATACCAAACACTCTTGTAAGTACTGGGGAAACAAAGTCAAAAGCGAAATATTCCTTGACTTTCAGAAACTTACTCTTTATCTGGGAGGGAGCAACATGCACACAAGAAAGTAAATACTTGAATGGGACAAAAAATGAATAAGATTTACCTGTTTCCCCTAACTTCAGAAAAGAATAATATGCCATCCACTGGAGGCTGATGACATTGAAATTCTGGAATATTCTATATGGAGACAGTAGATGAGCTAGACAGATTGCATCTGATATTTTTACCCACATATCCACTGCAGATACTTAAAGACCCAACAGGTAGCACATTAGATTTGAAGTCATGAGTCTGGGGTTCAGAACTCACCTGAGCTTGGTGACGTAGTAGATAAAGTGCTGGTCTGGAGCGAGGAAGACGAGTTCAAATCCAGCTTCAGACACCTAATAGTTGTTTTTCCTTGGACAAGCCATTTAGTTTCTATCTGCCTTAGTTTTCTCAACTGCAAAATGGAAATCATAATTGTACCTGTCTCATGGTGTTGTGAGGATTGAATTAGATAATATCTGTAATACTTTTATCACAGAGCCTTACTTGTTGCTTTATCTTTCCCTTCCCTTTCAGATGCCTATTACCTTTGTGATCTTTTAATTTCTCTGAGCCTCAGTTTCCCTATCTGTAAAATGAGAGTAATAGTAGTATCAGCATCACAGGATTGTTGTAGTTTGTGGTGGTGTTCACACTGGACATGGTTAGCACCAAACAACTTCATGAAAAATTAAAAGGCAGGAAATAACTTTTTATGAAACGGGATGTTTTTCAATCTTAGTCTTGGCCTACAGTCAAGTCATCAACTGGTTATGGCAAAGGTCAGTCAGCACCAAACCAGAATCAAAGATAACTATGAGAAGATAATGCCTTTTGATAATAGTTCCAAACACAACCTGTCAACAAAAAAGATTTAGCTGTGAAAAATTGGAAATGAACAACATTAAAGATGTTGCCTGATTATGTGTTCAAAGAGAAATTTAAGGGGGGTGAAACAATTGCTATGAAGAGGTGGATAAAGTAGAAAAGACGGGAAGAGAATAAGCATTTATTTAACTCCTACTGGTATTTTCTCATTTTATCCTCACAACCTTGCAAGGTAGGAGCTGTTATAATTGCCATTTTATAGTTGAGGAAACTGAAGAAAGTAGATTAAGTGATTTGTCCAAGGTCACACAACTAGAAAGTGTCACATTTGAATTCAGATCTTCCTGACTTCAGGTCCAGTACTCTATCCACTGCACCATCTAGCTACCTGAAACAGTTCAGATACTCATTAAACCAGTAAACTTTGAGATTCATTGTCCAAGGGAGAGATGTTTCAGCCAAGGACAAGACTGGATAAGAGTACAAGCTCATTTTCCAAGCGTTGTGGAGTAATATGGCAAATGTCATGAGCATATATTCTCATAAAATGACAAAAAGAAATGGAGGGGGAAAAGGATTTTATAGAGAGCTTAGTGTGTAACCAGAAAAACCAGAAATTTCTGAGGATCATTAGTAGATGAAATTGGAAGAAAGACATGAAATATACATGAAATGGAATATAGATCATCTGGCATTTCTATAGTGATTTATAGCTTTTGGACTCTATTACTTCAATACTCTATGTGACCATTCATGAAAGATGTAACTATGGAGATGATTCTTTTTGAAATGATGTTTCCACTGAGTGTCAACATCAATTGATGCATAAATGAAGGAGGCATATAGTCCCCTAAGATGTTCTCTGGTATCATGGAGGATAGCCTACACATAATGTATATGGAAAAATGGAGCTTGTCAGAGATGAAGTTTTCTATATGCTTCTGTTTGCCAAAGGTATGGAATTAGGATTCTAGGCCTCTTTTAATTTATTGCATTTCTAGAGAACTGACATCACTGCGAAGGTCTATGGGTAAATTAGGTATTTCTGACCTCAAGAAACTTCCTCGGTCTCCTAACTGTACTTCTCTCTCCTAGTACTATGTATCCTCCATTTGTCTTTCAACCCTATATTACCCTTAATCATCCCTTTGTCTTCCAAATGTAATTATAATATTATAAATCATTTTGCTACACTTAACTGGGAAGAAGAGTTGGTTATGACATTGGATGAGTGTATGTCTATGGCCTGGATCTTCTCTAGACCACTTGTAATAAAGTTTTCTTGAATAATCCAGAAACACACAGTACTGAGTTCAACAGTTATAATATGTTGATTTCAATGGGGTCTCAAACTCAAGAGGTGACCCTCAATGCCATATAGGTTCACTCAAAAGATTTGACCTATAATTCACATAAAAACAAAGTGGATAAAAAGGTACATGCATAGTTGAAGACACAGCCATTGAATCAGTCCATCAATTTGTATGCACATGCACACACATATGACTTATATACAATGTTTATATGTTACGTATGTATATACATATATTTATATCCCATCATATGTCTATATGTGCACAAACATGTACATAGTACTTAGCACATTGCACATATGCATATGCGTATGTTACATGTGTGAGTATATATTATGTATGACAGTGTATATATTATGCATAAGAGTATGTATATATATTCATGCATATTTATGGGCATTCCATGCTGTTGGTACATACATTTACGCACACAATACGCATGCATGTCCATGGGTGTGTTTAGCCATTTTTCAGTCCTGTCCAATTCTTTATGACCTCATTCTTGACTAGCACACTGGAGTGGTTTGCTATGTCCTTTTCCAGCTCATTTTAAATATATATATATATATGTATGTATATATGCTTATTTTACCTGCACATGAATGCATACGATATATACATAGTATATGTGTGCATATATATTATAGAAATGGACAATAAACTTGGTTTAGAAATATGTGGGAAGACACTGGACTAGGTAAGAATATAGAACACTCTATGATCTCAATATGCTTGTCACCAGAAATCCTGTCTCTTCCAATGATGCTGTAAGTACATGAATAATGGAAAACCACCATCTCAGAATCTGAGTTGGATGGGAGGTACCTCAGATATTATCTAGTTGTGATGTTATGAAAGAAGTACTGGATTTACAGTTGGGGGCTTAGGTTCAAAACCTGGCCACTTAATACCTGTGTGACTGTGGACAAATCAATTCTCTTTTTTCGGCCTGTCCTTAACTATAAAATGAGGGAGGGATGTTAGGCTAAATGTTCTTTTAGATCATTTCCACTTCTAAATCCTGGGACCTGGTGCATGAACATATCCAACAAATGGCTCCTCAACCTCCCCTTGAATACTCCAGAGACAGAAAACTTCTTCCCCATCTTCCTCCCTCCTCCTACCAAGGCAGCCCATTCCACTGTGGCCAAGATCTCATTGTTTAAAAGCTTTTACTCATATTTAACTGGAGATCTACACCCCTGCAGCTTCTATCTTCTAGTTTTCCTTTCCTTTGGCTCCTAGTTCTTCTTTCCATTACAAAGAAGCACATCTAATTCCTCTTCCATATGATAACTTTTCAAATAGCTATCATGCCCCCCTAATTTTTTTCTTCTTTAAACTAAAGATCGTAAATTTCTCCGGTTGATTCTGATATGGAGTCATATTTACTCCTTTCTTCATCCTATTCACACTTGTCTGGATTACTCCAGCTTATCAATATCCCTCCTTGAATGCATCATCTAGAACTAAACACAATACTAAATACAATTTTATATTGTAAACTAAAGCAAATGCAAAACATAACATCTTTAAGGTTTGATATCCTTACCTTACTTTTGTCTGACTAGGACAGAGTATAATAGACTCACCACTGCCCTCATTCTAGACATAGCACTTCTATTCATTGAGTATAATGCTGGAAGCAGATTAAACTTCAGTTCCCTGGACCATGGGAGAAGGAAAGCAGGGAAGTTTTGCCATGTCCGAATCAACCCCAGGATTTGGTCTAGGTGTGGCCTTAAAACACATTGATATTAGACTGTCACCAGGTTCTGTGCTTAGACTTTCAAGCTCCAGAGATAATACTAAATCAGAGAATCCCAAAATTTAGTATTTGAAAGTGACTGACCTCAGTGGCCATCTAGTCCCATTTATACATGAAAAAATTTCCCCTTTAACATTCTCAAAGATGGTACTTCAGCTTCTACTTCAAGACTCCTCAAGGAGGGTGAACACACAACTCCCTTTTGGACAGCTCCCTCCTCTTCCCCCAACATTAAGCATAAATTTGCCTTTTTATAATTTGCATTGCAGTTGTCTTAGTTCTAACATTTCAGGAAATGCGGAACAATCTACTCTTTTACAGGAGAGTCCTTCCAATTCTTGAACTATTCCCCTCCTGTCCAAGTTATACCTTTTGTGGATTAAATATGCCTGATTCCTCCTAGAATGTAGCTGGCTTAATGGCCATATACCCCAGGTACTATAAGAGACCTTGGAAACACTATCCTCTTGATATATAATGCATCTGAGTAGAAAAGAAGACTGTTACAAAAGATTTTTGGAGATATCTTTACCTCATGGACCATTTCCTCCTCTGTTAGAACCAGTTTCAAGAATTGATGGACAAATCAATCCAGGGATTGATTAAGTAATATTCTAGTTCTACTCTAAGTACCTTTATTATAACATAATCTAGGAGAGCCTTGGACTTAAGGTGGACTTAAGATGGAGGAGAAGAATTGAGGGATGTGAATTTTGGAATGAACACGAGAGTAAGAAACATGGTCTGCTTTAGGAAATGATGGAAGAGGAACTCTTTATGCAACAGGAGGGGGAATGCTACAGTCTAGGCACAGTTTAGTATAGCAAATAAGGGTGTCATCAAGGAAGAAAGATATAAGAAGGAGAGGAAATAAAAGAGATATTCAGGAGGAGGTGCAATCCTTAGGGATTGAAGATATAAAGGGTTGCAGGTATTGGCAGGAGACCTGTGAGGATGATGGTGTATTTGTCCAGTGGTCTTTGCATGTAAGGGATAAATGGCATTGGAAGTGCACCCCCATTCACAATTCTGCCTGACAACATATGTATTTTCCAAGTTTGCTTTGTAGGTGGTTGTCAAGCATTAGGCTTCTCAGAAGGATGGAAGTGGTGTTAGTGTCAAAGGGATAATGGTATAAAGATCTTGGGACATTAAACCATTGGGTACATTCACATGGTAAGGACAGTTGACATGAGGCTAGAACCCTGTGTTGGCATCCTGGGTTCAGATGTATAAATCTCAGGTCCAACATATATTTGCCATGTGACCATAAGAGAGTCAATGAACCTCTGTAGACGTTCTAAAATTGCACATGACCCAAAAGACAATGGAAAGATGCATAGTGTGCGTACATTGCACCATTATGCACAGGAGAAGAAGTACAAAAGACATCACCAAAGACACACAGTTTAAAAGGAAGGTAGGCAGGTCTTATATAGTGAAAGTGAGGGATTGAGACTCAATTCTGAATTGTAACCCAGGAATTTTAAAATAAAAAATTAAAAAAATATATATGAAAGCCTACAAGATGTTGGATAGATCGGTATTGGAGGTTTTTTGGAAAGACATGGATATGATTTGTATAAGATGGTAAAGTCCAGAGGAATTGACATGTGTATGGGTGGAGAGGTAGCATGGTGTAAGGAGAATTGCTTTTAGAGTCAGGGTACCAGAGCTAGAATCCAGGCTCTGCCACTTGCTGCCTGTGTAGCCATGGGAAGGTCACTTCATTTCTCTGGGCCTCAGTTGGTACTATAAGAGTCCTTGGAAACACTCACTGGTAAAATGAAGAGGATGGACTAAATGACTAGATGATATCTGAAGTCTCTTCCAGTGCTAGGACTACATGCCTATCAGGGAAGGGCCTGTGTGGATAACGTTACAGATCTATATAGATATTGATGGAAAACTGAATCTTCTCTGTCCTTATTTCCTATATAATATAATTTAATCTATGCCATTGCATGGAGACAAACATTGTCCTTGGATTAGACGAAGAATAAGGAAGACAGCCAGAATATTTTTATCAGACTAAGTTTTTGAGGCTGGAGCCAGAATGAAAAAAGAAATGTCTTGAGAAAATTTGAGGGAGCCCATTTTAAAACACTGTAAGCCAGTTTGTTTAATCTTTTGCTACTTAGCATATTGAATTTTTTCTTGCAGTTTATAGTAGCAAACAGCTTGGCTGTTTATACAATTAACATGACATGATGACATGATGCTTATTGAGCCTTATGAAGTTGTTGCATCATGTGCAGCAACATCAGAGGTGGCTGAAGAAGGCCATGTGGACCTACATGGGGACTGAATCTCAAAATTCCCAGAGAGCTGCCTCCTTTCTTTGCATGTAGGTCCCAAAATGTTCAGAAGGCAAATTTTTTCTTTGGTGCTTTCTTCATCCCCTGCCTGCAGGGGATCATCTTCATCATCACCATCCTCGACATCGACAACAGTATAGGGCAGTGTACAGATAGACCACTGGCTCAAGAGTTCAAAAGAAGGGATTCCAATTCTATCTCCAGAGCTCATTATCTTGGGACCCTTGGGAAAATGACTTAACATCCTGGGACTTAGTTTCATCATCTGTAAAATGAGGAATGTTAAAAGAAGTCAACCTCTGAGGTTCCTCCTGTCTCTAGATCTATGATCTATGAAATATAATGCTTTAAGTTTTACTCAAAGCTTTAAATTCATGTAGGAATGCCAATGGAATAGAATACTTGAAGACCTGGATTTAAATCTCATTTCTTCCACTTGACCTTAACCTAGAGCAACAATGGCAGTCAGAAGTCCTCTAGCCCAGAGCTTCTGAAATGTTTTTCCACTCGTGATCCCTTCAGAATTTCTTAAACTGTGGGTCACAACCCCATATGTGGTCACAACCCTGGCAAACCTCTCTCATTTTACCAGTGAGGAAACTGAAATCCAGATGGATGAAATAATTTGTTCAAGCTCACACAGATTGTGAGAGTCAGGATTCAAACTTATCTTGGGACTCCAAGTTCAGAGCTATTTTGGGTCCACCACACTATTTGGTTATGGGAATGTAAGTAAGTCATTTAATCCCTCTTAGATTTAGATCTCTTATCTACAAGATGTGATAATATCTGGCCTATTAAGAGGCACACATGAGACCAGGGAAAGAAAACATTCTTTGTGAAAATAAAGAAACCTAAACACTATCCATATGTGTTGTTTCCCCTATTAGAATGTGAGCTCCTTGGGAGAAGCAACTGTCTTCAATTTTTATCTCTAGCTCTTAGCACAGTGCTTGGCCCATAGTAAGCACTAAATAAATGCCTCATTCATTCATTCATTCATTCATTGTACTTGTATTTCCAGTGCCTGCAACAGGGTAGACATTTAATAAATATTTTTTATTGATGTGTCAACATTAAAATGCTACAGCAATATCAATTATTATGATCTCATTTGCCCTTCTCAAAAGTTTGATGGGGGAGGCAGTATAGGCAATATTATCACTCTTAAAGCAGTTAAGGGGTTTGTCTAAGGTCTTCCAGTAAATCTAGGATGTCAGCCAGTCTTCTGGGTTGAAGTCCAGTGTTCATTTGTAGAACAAAAAGGTTGGGCTAACTAATCCATGCTTCCCCTGCCATCTAGGATCCCATGACTTCTTTCCTCTATTAAAACTCCACAAAGATCAGAGTTCATGACTCTCCAAGTCGACCTCCACACAGAGGCCAGCTTAATATTCTCAAAGCAGAAGAGTGAGCCAGTCAGTCTCTTTCTCAAGAAGATTTAGTGTCTCCCTGTTCTGTCTAGGATAAAACAACAAACTCCTCTGTTTGACATTGAAAGCACTTCACCAACAAGTCAAGAAGCATTTATTCAATGCTTACTCTATGCTAAGTGCCAGAAATGCAAATACAGATAGAAAGACAGTCCTTGCCCTCAAGGAGCTTACATTCTAATAGAGGAAGACAAAGCGTAAAAGAAAAATGAAAAAAAAAATTGTAGAGGGGGGACTAAGGGGAGAAGGCAGAGAAAGTCCAGAATAGAGTCCAGAAAGGAAGGAAGATATGATTGTCCCGAGCACTTTACTTAAAATGGATGTTCTTGAAGGAACTTAGCAATCAGACAGAGGGGCCACAAGGGTGGAGTGAAATCCTAGGGGGAGAAGACTGCTGTGGCATGGCAGAGAAAATCCAGAGGGTCAGGAGTGGAGCCTTCACAACCTAGCTCCAGCTTACTTGATTTCACATTACTCCTTTTTGAATGCTCTACTCAGCTAGTGTCCATTGTTCCATATAATTTACATTTCTTCTCGAGGCTCCATGCTTTTGCCTAGGTTGTCTTTCTTCAGAATGCCTTCCTTAATCTCTGCCTCTTGGAATCTTTAGCTTCCTTTAAAGTTTACTTCAAGTACTATCTCCTACAAGAAGCTTTTCCTAATCTTTCCAGTTTTTATACTTATAAATTATACTTACTTTGCATGTATTTTGAATTTACTAATATGTGTCCATGACATCCCCCTTTCCCCTAATAGAATATAAACTTCTTGAGGACAGACACTGCTTTGGCTTTGGCTTTGTATCCCAAGAACCTAGCATAGCATCTGGCACAGTGTAGGCATAATAGATGCCTATAGATTTTAGCTCCACTTTATATTGTTGCATTCTTCTTAGTACCTAACACATTATTTGTCCATTATACCTACTACATAAATGGTTGCTTGCTGAATGAATGACTATATAGGTTTTCCCTTGACAATTACTGCATAAACATAATTTTAAAAAAATAAATCTAAAAATGTCACCTTTTGTAGGTTGCTATTATTTGCATGGATTGAATCCTTTATCTCTATTTTCTACTGTCAAGAGGCAGATGCTTTTCTTTGGTAGTTTGATTTACCACTGTCCATGGTTCTGTCTGGTTGGGAATTGCATGGCAGTTCTAACAGTAGAATCAATCTTTCTTTTATCCACAATGCAGAAAAAAGCTGCAGGTAACAAAGGGTGAATGGATCCCACCTGACAGTATTCTGTGTGTGAGTGAATGCTGCTGAATGTGCAGCATGGGCTTTTCTGACATGTCTGAAGAGGTACTTTGGTCTTTCTTCACATTGGCAACATTTGAGCCTTTTGTAGCCTCATCCTCTTCCCGAGATCTTTCCGAAATGAGCTCTATTTTGAATCAATCTTTTGAACATTTGTATTTTGAAGACAAATTGATATTTCCTCCTTTTTCTATACTTTGCATAATTTAAACTAGCCTCCAGATTTGATTTCTCTCATATCTTCTTCCTTTTCCAATTTCCCAGGTTTCTACTTCCTTTAGTATTGCTTCCAATTTCTAACTCAGTGTGCTCCACTTAAACCATTTCCCTGCTTCTAATTAACCTGACTCCATTACATGCATTCTCTATTCTTAGTTTCTTGGTGTCGTCTAGATAAGTTACTAAAGTTGTTTGGCTTTATTGCAATCCTCTTTTAACACCTCCTCTTCAGAGCTCTTGGTTTCTTGCCATGATCCCTGATTAGTCTCACAGCTCTTCTTTCTAGTAATGGTCTGGCAAGAAAATCATTTGAATTTTTTTGCAGCGTCATCCTCGCTTATTTTAATTCTTTTCCATTGCGGGGCCAATATGTTCAGTGTCCTGGTGCCACTCTGAATTTCTTTGATTGTCTTTTGCCCTTATGAAGAAGCAAAAATCAAATAAATAGAGCACATGAATAAGTGCTACAATGGTGCTTTGCTGTCCTTATATTGCTTGCTAATTATAGGATAACAACCTGTGATTGTTGATCTGTGCTCTGTGCATTGAAAAATATTTTCATGGATAATGTAGAAATTGAAATTTTTTTATTAAGAGGTTAGCCTTTGATTTTACACTTAATTTATAATTTCACAACAGAGGAAGTAGCTTATACACTTTTAAAGGTACCCATTGGAAAACTTTTTGGTAGCCACTTGTTGGGTACATTTTACGTGGACAAGCCTCAGATCAATCTCTCCTCACAGGCAGTTCTTTGAGCAATGGTAAACAATGTTAACCTTTTATACCCAGAAGGAAGGTAACATTATTGGGGACTCTTTGGAGACCCTCCCCATGCTCTTCTCTAGATGGAAATATGCTGGACTCAATTCCTTATCTGTCTTACATTTAGAGCCACAGAACTCACAGAAAAGGGGGATAAGGAAAAGAATCTGACAGTGGGTGCAGAGCTGAGCTAAGGACCAGAACTCAAAATGTTGCTTTAAAAAACAACTCTGGAATGATGTTTTAGAATACTCTGTTTCAATAGAAACATTACATCCAGTTTACAGCTACTAGGGCTTAGAGTTCTCATGTTATCTTGATTTTTTTCCTTGGAGGCAAAATTACCAGTAGATACTCCATGCTATTGGTATTCATTTTTCTGTACCAGGGCCATGACTGGGAATATTTGTACCTGGGGAAAACTCAGTTGAGGGAGCAGTGGATTGGACAAATTCCCCTAAAAGGATGCATGCTACTCCAACAATGAATGTGAGCCCCCTGAGGCCTTGGTCTCACCCCAATTATAGCTGTGCTCATACATGTGCATTATTTTTCTTGCATTTTTATCTCTCACCCTAACAAAGTTTAGCTCTGTTCTATATCTTTCTGTTAATATTATTCGGATCTCCATTGAGATATTTGCTTGTGTTTTCATTCACTCATTTGTCATGCATTTACTAAGTGTCTACTATATTCTGGGCATTGAGGATACAAAGACAAAAAATAGACCCTACCCTAAAGAAATTTGTCTTCTATTGGTGATGGTGGTGGTAAGCAACAATAAGAGGCAGCGTGGTGTAACACGTGGGGCCCTGGATGTGGAGTCAGAAGCATCTGGGTTCAAGTGCACTTCTGACTTTTACTAGCTATGTGACTATGGACAAGTCACTTAAGTTCTCAGCACTTTAGTTTATTCATCTGTAAAATGAAGTACTTGGGCTGGATGGTCTCTAAGGTTTCTTCTAGCTATAAGTATATTCTGATGCTATATATAAGTAAATACCAAATAATTATTTGGAAGAGGCCTTTAGCAACTGGGCGATCAAGACAGCAATTAAACAGATCCTTGCTAAAAAAGGTTTATTTTTTATCACTATAGTTCTCTATGACTTTTCTTTAGTATCCAAAGAATATCTTTTGGACTTTTAATTTTTTCCTTCTTTAAATGTTTGTCTACAGTAAGCCACATATTTTCATCTTCTATCCATAACAGGGAAAGTAAGACCCAGAAAGTAAGAAATGTAATTTGAGTTTATTTTAGTTAGTCACATACTAAGCAGAAACATGCTAATGAGAATAGAGGGAGTTCAAGGGAACTTTGTAAACTAAGTCCAATTGAATGAAAAAAAAAAACCTTATGAGCTGTATTTGGGTGTTTGTCTTTCATTCTCAAAGAGTTCCATGATATCAGGGAGATGATGACAAGACTTGTGGTTGACTTTTATTTGAGTGAGGGACGGCTGTGCAAAGTTGTCAGCCTCACTTTCTCCTCCAGAGCCAACTAGGTCCAGTAGGGAGATATTCATCAGGATTACTGGAGATGGCTCAGTATGCAATGGGAGACCTTGACCCTTTTAGACTAAGGTCTTTTCAGGTTCTCGCTTTGAGCGAGATAATGGTCACTCAGTGAATAAGCCTCTTTAAGAAACGAGTCAAGGGATGGCCCCTTTAACAAGAAAAAATCAAACTGGGAGGGAAAACCCTCCGGGTTGCTGGCCAAAAGAGAAGCAGTTACTATTTACATTCACTCTGAGCAAGGAGGGTTCAAAAATAGCCATTAAGGCTATCGGGCAGAGACCTATTTTTGTCCAATCTATGAGCTCCAGAGTGAAATGCGTTTAAGGCTTGGTCTTTGAGAAAGAGATATAGCCAGGAAACCCAAAGTTAACTAGGCAGCTTTTAGCCATCAAAATTTACCTTCCTTTGGAGAGGACAGGCAGAGGCAGAGGCAGAGGCAGAGGCAGAGGCAGAGGCAGAGGCAGAGGCAGAGAGAGGCACTGAGCTCAGTTACCCAACTGGCTGAGTCTCAATTCAGGCAGCTCAGACTACTCACAGGTTATATTTGTTCTTCATTCTCAAAGACGACCATGATATTAGGGAAATGATGACATGACTTGCAGCTAACTTTTAGCTGTATCCTTAAGAAGAATATGATGCCACAAGCCCTCTTGTACCCAAGTATCACATTCTTTTTTCCAATAGGTCCCGGGATGTAGCTTAATAACATAACATCCCTTTCTGTCTTGTTGGTATTGCTAGATCATTGGGTTCTTCAGTTCCTAATTTAGCTTGGAGGAGAGATCATATACTTTTTCCACCTCTTCCACTGCAGCACTCCTTTAAAACAGACCCAAAAATATTTATTTAGGTGTTTTTTAAAGGTCCTGGGCTGTCATAGCCAAATAATTTACGTGTCAAGCCTACTAGAGATAAATTTCTCCAAACTCAACTGGGATGGTCTAAGAACTGGTAGAGAATGTAGACTAAGCCGTATTGGACTCACAGATGCCAAAGTGATTTTCTTAAAACACAAGACTGACCATTTCACTCCCCTGTTCAATAATCTTCAGTGGGAAATATAAATACCAAACATAAACCCCTTTGTCTGGCATATGAAGTCCTTCCCACCTGGCTCCAGGCTCTCTTTGCTCCCCTTCACGCACTCTCTGGTCCAGCCACACCGGTCTTCTTACGTTTCTTTACATTCAATGTTCTATTGCCCACCTCTATGGGTTTGCACGTGCAATTTAAAAATTTTCCATTTTACCCTTCAATTATACCTTGACCCTTTTATCAGCACAGAAATTAGTTAGAAAGAATAATTACTTAAATTAAGAAGCCACCCAATGACCTGGCCTAACTATTCTTTTCTTCAGGTGGCAGCATCCGTCACCATGACTTCATGCCAGGGTCTTGCCTCATAAAAACCAATGTCCTAAGCTCTTTGTCTTCCCACCATGAAGCAGCGTCCTATTGTCTTCTCTTCCATATGGCTGATGTCAAAAGTCTTAACAATCGTGGTTGATTTGTGGGGGACATTTCACGTTGCTTGTATCAACATAGCTGGTTATGACTGTAGTAAGTTAAATTTAAAGAGCAGTGATTCACTGTTCTTTTCAGATCAATACATGGTCTGGAGATAGAACTGAATCACAACACTTTTATATATTTCTCCTTAAAACATTGGCTAAACCCAAATCATAAAGAAATGGTTATTTTTTTTTCATCATCTCTTTCCCTTAACCTTCTGGTGTAGGATTAAGAACAGGAGAGTAATGTAATCAGGGCATAGACATTTAGGTACCACTAGCTCTTCAAAGATCTATTTCCTTATAAAAAACATCTCTAATAGAAATCACTCTATTCTGGAATGACTAATGGGAAAAGAGGAACATTTCTGAAAGTTTGACTTGGGAGGTCCTGGAATCTAAGGATATTTTTGTTGTTATAGGCAAATGAAAACAAAGAGATTCCATAGATTGCGTACCTACTAAGTGTCAGGCAATGGGCTGGGAGATGCAAAGGTGAATACAATATGATACCTTTCTTCCCTGAGTTCTCAAATATGCCTGCATCTACATCCCATATTTCACTTTCCTCTGACTTTTATTTCTGCTCTGCCTCTATTGGCCCTTCCACATGCACATTGAAACCCTGTCTTATTTCTTTGGTCCTACCGTTAGTTTTATTTTACTGCTCAGAAACTCAGTGCAGTTGCTTTCTCCCAGGTGATGACCTTATAAATCACACTCAGTGTTTCTGAGCCTTGGAAATGGGGGCCATGGCAAGGAAGCCTTTATATTTCTGAAAAGCATGTTGTAGTGAAGATTGTGTTTTATTTCCAAGGATATGACTGCTAATGGAAAATACAAATGTTATGTTAAAAAAAATCATCATCAATAAAAAACGTTCTTTATTCTTCTGTGTCAAGAGTTTGTTTATTATTTTTCGATCTAGTAGCTACATGTAGATGCATTTTCTTTTTCTCACGTAGGTGTTCACTTGCAAGGGGATTGTGACTAAAATGTTAGAAATACAAAATTAATTAACACCTTACATGGCTCATTTGGCTCCTATGATTCCAGTAATGACTTTATTTGTATAGAACCATGTGTGTGACTTCTATCTGATAATTTTGGGCAAACTATACATTTGGTAAGATTTGTTGGTTGCTGCCACTGGAATTCACTGCTGATCTGAGAGGGGCTGAGGACAGAGCAAAAGAAGGAACGATTTTATTGACATTGAGTGCCTATAAATCTTACTATTTGATTAAAAATTAGGATTTTGTTTAGAATTAATGGATTATCTCATATAAATAATATTGAAAACAAATGATGGCCAGAAAGGGCAATTTAAGCCAAGGTTGCAATAACAATTTGAATATTGTTCTTTTTTACTTGATTTCTGAACTCTTTCCATTAGCAGACAGACCTATCTGTGGTGCCACAAAGGCTGACCAGAATTTATCATTTATCTTCTTATTCTTCTATAATTTCCATAGTGCATGGTGAAACTAGAAGGGATCTTTGAGATGTTTAATCCACCCTGCTGTCTTTAGAAAGGACAGTGCTTAAACTTGGCCAACATCATAGAGGAATACAAGGGATCTCATGGTGACCTCTATGCCCAAGTAGGTCACAGGCTCAGAAATTGACTTTAGACTTGGAAGAGATCATTCATCCCAATCCTCTTATTTTATAGACTAGGAAATTGAAGAGCAGAGAGAGGAATGGCTTGAAAATAAAGTTACAAACATACTCAGTGATAAAGATATAATTTAGATTCAAGTTGTTGGATTCCATATCCCATATTTCTTCACTGAATCATACTGCATTAATAGTTTATGACATAGGATTTAAAGATGAAAGGCACCTTAAAGATCAGCTAGCCCAAACCCTTCATTTAAGAGAGGGAAAAGGTGTGATCCATAGAAATGAAGTGACTTGCCCAAAGTCATACTCCTAAGTAGCAAGTCATAGAGCTGGGACCTGAATTAAAATTGTATGATTCCCAATGCAACAATTTTTCCTCCACATCATTCTTTAAACCTAATTTAGGCTTAATAAAACACTTGCCTGGTATGCATAGAATAAACAATGATTTTTTTTAAATAGACCTACATATTGAAGAAGCTAGGAACTAATTTTGCTGTTTCTTTTCTCCCCAGTTATTAGTACACTCTGAAATTACATACTCTTTGTTGTTTTGTACTTACTATGTACATTTTGATTATCAAACATCCACACCCACACCTACCTCCCCCCATACATACATACCAGAATCTAAGCACTTCGAACTGAGACTATTTTCATTATTGTTTTTATGTCTCTAGTACTAAGAACAGAGCCTAATACATAGTAATTAATTCATATAGGCTTATTAAATTGAATGAATATTCATATGCTCTTTGTGGCTCTTTCTTTGGAAGGAAAATTGCCCAACAAGAAATGCTTGGGTTTGATGGACCAAAATTGGGTATTCCCATGACCTTAAGTTGAACTTTGATGAATCAAAGAGGATGAACCTGAAACTGAAAATATATTTTAATACTTGCATTTTAGACATATGTTACAGATCAGGAAACTGAGGTTCGGAGAAGTTAAGAAATATGCCCTATATCACACTGGTGCCCAGACTCAGGTATTCTGATTCCTGGACCAGTGTTCTTTCCAGATAATTATGCCTTCTACAGAACAAGCCAAATCGTAAGTTTGGTGTACCTAGCCTTGTAATACTAGGCTAAAATCTTTAAAAGTGTTATATTTTCAATCATCAGCCTCTTCCCTGAATAGCACTTCTTATTTTCTCTGGTACTAACAGATATCTAGATGTATAAGTTGCTTGTGTATGGTCTTCATCTATAGAAATTTCAAAATGGGATTACGACTCTATGTAGTATCCTAGTAGGATTTACTGTAGCAGTTGTGTATATATCCCAGAATGAATTTTAAATATTATAATACCCGAACCAAACCATAGCTTTAGAGTTGTATGATACCTGAGACTATCTTTCCTGTCTTCCTTGAAGTCTCAGCTAAAAACCCTGCCTTCTAAATGTAGCCTTTCATGCTTCCCATTCATTCTAGTGCCTTTCCTCTGTTGATTATTTCTGATTTATGCTTTGTGTAGCTTGTTTGTACATAGCTATTTATATGTTTTCTTCCTTGATAGTTTGTGAGCTCCTTGAGGGAAGAGACTATCTTTTACATTTCTTTGTATCCTCAGTACTTAATAAAGTACCTGGCACATAGTAGGCACTTAATAGATTTTTATTGACTAATACTTAATCCTATCTTTTCATTTTTCAAATGTGATAACTAAAAGCTGGGAAAATGAAGTGTTGCCCAAGAATGAACACACATGAGGTCAAAATGCTGGAGGTCAAATTGATGTCCTCTGATTCAAGAAAATAGCTTTTAATGGTTCAATGTGAGTTTGGTAGGAGGTCTCTAGGACATGGCCTCAGAGATCTGTGTTTTGCCTTGAGTATTTATTAACATTTTTTATTCCTGACTTGATGATAGCATAGATGGCATCCTTTTCAAATTTACATATGGCAGACTGCTGGGAGGGATGGCTGATATATCATATAATATAGAGGAGATGCAAAAGATCTTGATAGGCAAGAATATTGGGTTTAATCTAATATGATAAAATGTAATAGTGATAAGTGGAAAGTCCTAAGCTTGCATTTAAGAATCACTTCCACAAGTATAAGATGGAAGTGGTAAAGTTAAAGAGAAGTTTCTCTGGAAGAAGATGTGTGTTGAATTAGATGACTTCTGAGGTCTCCTCTACTTCTAGTTCTGTGTCCTGTGGATTATTTGAAAAGCTGTTACATGGAAGAGAGGTCGAACTGGTTCCATTTGGTTCCAGAAAGAGGAACTAGGAGCAATCAGAGGTTGCAAAGAGGAAAATTTAGATGATGTAAAGAACCTTCAAATGATGCAAGCTATCCCAAAATGAAATGGGGTATTTAGAAGGTGGTGGTTTTCTCTTCACCGGAGGTTTTCAAGCAAAAGCTCAATAAACAATTGTTGGTCACCTGGGTTTCAGAGAGAGAGAGTGCTCTTTCCTATAAGGGTTAGATTAGATGAGTTTCTGAGGTTCCTTCCAACTCCATTATTTGATGATTTTGTGAGTCCATATACAGTGTTCATGCTACTGTATTAACCTGCCTTTTCTTGGCCATTTCCATTCCTTTGTGTGAGGCTTGACTGCAACAGAATGTCCTCATGTGTTTTAGGGGGGAAAAATCCTTTCCTGGCTCTGACTCACAGTTTCAATAAAAAAAATGCTGAAACGACTAGTTTATTGCCCTGTAGGGAAGGAAAGAGCCATTGCTGTCCATTGGATATTAACAGAGTGACTCTGCTGTCCCATTATGTTTAAACTGTTTTTTGTTAGAGGTTCTTCAGAGGACAGCTGTGCTTCACTTCTGTCAGAAGCTTGCCTGGTAGTGGCAATAGTTCAGAGAAAAGATAGGAATAGGGTTTAGACCTGTGATTCACTAATACAGGGAAGTAGTGGATGAGGAACTCTCTTTATCACTATAAGCTGTCACTTTTTTTGGCAATACATAGTCTTAGTACTGTATACAGAACTAAGAGATTAAATGACTTGTCCAGGATAACTTAGTCAATCTGTAGGACTTGAACCCAGGTCTTCCTGGCTTTGAAGCCCATCCTCTATTCACGTACCATGGTTGCCTCTTTGTGCAGAGCTATCTTTTACTATTATGAAAGAAGCCAATAACTCAAAAGACATTTTGGAGAAGGAACAGATCCATTTTGTGGCCTCCATGATGCTCCCAAACTAGTGTATACTGCGCATGGACCAAACTGCCTTCCAGATATCTACAGGTATAATGGTATAGAGGGTTAATGGAACGAGCACTATCATTGAAGTCATACACCTTAGTTTTGAATCCTGGATCTTGTTCTTGTTCATGTATTTCGGTTGTGATCCCATTTGGGGTTTTCTTGGCAAAGATATTGGAATGGTTTGCCATTTTCTTCTCCAGCTCATTTTATAGGTAAAGAATTGAAGCCAACAGGGTTAAGTGACTTACCCAGGATCACATTGCTAGTAAATGTCTGAGGCCAGATTTGACCTCAGGAAGGTAATTTTTCCTGACTCAAGGCCTGGCACTCTATCCACTGTGCCACCTAGCTGCCTCTGAATCCTGGATCTACTAGTTACTTGATGTGTTACCTTCAGAAAGTGACTTTACCTCTCTGACCTTATTTCTTCAATTGAAAATTCAGAGGCTTCATAAGAATACAGAATTTCCAAATTGGAGTACATCTCTGACACCATCTAGTCTGATTCATACCATACCAACAATACTTCCTACCACAAATAATTATCCAGATTATTTGAAGACCTCTATTGAGGAGAAACCCACTATTTCCCAAGACATGCCATTCTATTTGGAGGTAGCTTTAATTATTAGGAAATTTTTCCTTGAGTCAAGCCTAAGTTGTCCACTCTGTGCCCATTGCTCTAGTTACGTCCACTGGAGTAAGGCAAAATGATTCAGATCCTTATTCTACTTGAGAGACCTTCAAATACTCATAGACAAGTATCATAAGCCTGAGTTTTCTCTTCTCCTGGGGAACATTCCCAGCTTTTTGGAATGCTCCTCACATGTCATTTCCCATTTGTCAGTTTCAATAGCTTTTTTGAATTAGGTACATTAGAGTGGTTCTCATTGCACATTTTCTTTTCTTTTCTATATCTGCTCTTTTAGTTGAGTGTTGGTTTTGACCTTTGATATAATAATTCAATGGATGGTTACATTTAGAAATGCCTTCCATATCAACAACTAATCATTTTGTTTTCCATTAAGATGTAGTCAATTTCTTTTTAATTTGTGCCTGTTTGTTTGCTGTTATGTTTGTTACTTTCTGACTTTCTAAGATCTTGGTTCAAGTTCTCTCTCTGACACATAATGGCTGTTTGATTCAAGTTAAGTTACTTTATAGTTCAATATTGCAAGTAGCTCTCCGAGAAAGGGAATTAACCTTTATTGATAATGAAAATTCATCACAGGAAGCTCCCTATACCAGGTAGGTGGAGCAATGGATAGAGCTCTGGGCCTAGGGTGATAAGGATCTCAGTTCAAATCCAGCCTCAGATGCTTACTGTGTGACCCTCGGCAAGTCACTTAACCTCCCTTTGCCTTAGTTTTCTCAATTGTAAAATGGGGATAATATCACCCACCTCTGAGAGTTATTGTGAAGATCAAATGAGATGTTTGTGAAGCACTTAGCACAGTGCGTAGCACACAGTTGGTGCTACATAGATGTTTATTATTATTATTATTATTATTGTTGTTGTTGTTGTTGTTGTTGTTATCATTATATCTCAGTTCCTAGGCCAGTGCTTTCTGGCTCTCTTCTTGAAGAAGGTGTTCCTCTTGTATAGCTGTAAAACTTCTGAGTGGTCTAGAACCTTTGGGCACAACATCTTAGGTCCTCTCTTACATCTGATTTTTCATTAAAATCACCAAGCATTAACGTGTGTGTTTACTTAGTTTAGAGGATCTTGTCAAGTTCTTTGTAGAATTTCTCTATCCTTCTGCAATAGACATGGGAATGTCTACACTTTTTTCAGTGTTTATTTTGCTCATATCCAACATAACTGCTGCAGAATGAGATGACTGAGTGTCTTCTTTTGTTAAAAACATATTACAAATTTGGCATTATCACTATAGAATCTAAAAGGGGTCACATGGAACTGAGGGCTATTTTGCATTTTTCTTTATTGTTTGTTTTATGTACTGCCATATCCAAAGAATTCATTAGTTAGTGGATAATTTATTGGTGATCAGCCTTCAAACTTAATTCACCTGGTCCTTGGACAACAGACTCAGTCTGCCCCTGAAAAAACCACTCTAAGCCTTCCCAGCTTGGCAGAAACACGAGAGCTTATAATCTATCTGCATAGTCTTTGAGAATTCAGGGCCACTTCCATAGCCTGATGGGGCATCAAAGTAGGACTTATGTGCTCTTCTTTGAATTCCTTTATACAATATATTACAGAAATGGGTTCAAATTCTACACTTGTTCTTCTGCACTAATTCCTGTGCAATGTAGTTTTTAGCGGGGGTTTTGCTGCCCTTATCATCTGGAACCTTTGTTATTCCTCTAGCCATTGGTCATTACCTACACTCTAAGTCACTGTAAGAAGAGACAGAACCAGGAATTTTAATAATTGATTTTTGTGTACACATTGCCTTAAGCATACAGAGTTATAGTTCAGAGCACTACCAAAATTGGGGTAGGGAACATGATCAGAGAACTTAAAATCTCAAAGTAAGACTTATTACTTTTTAATTTTCTTTCTTTATTCTGGGAAGTTGTGGAATAGTTTTAAAAAGAATTCGATTATCACTTCCTGCTGAATATGGGCAAGCTTAGGCAATATTCTACAACTCCTGTGAAATTGAATATAATATAAATACTTTTCGTTGAATGATAATTTTGCTATTCCAATCCTACCCCTAAAGATGTCAATAAACATAGCTAGGACTTTCCAATAACAGCGGTGTCCATGTTTTAAGAGTTGACTAAATCTCATAAAATTCTGGTCTTTGTTATGACACATTTCAAGTTTATCTGTGCTCAGAAGTGAAATGTAGAAACTAATATCCCACAAGTGTCTCTCAATACATTTTTCTGCTTTTTAAATTTCCCCTTCTGTTTTTTCCTGTGGGATTTATCTAATCTTTAATGACCTGTTTTCAAAACAAGACTTTGTAACCGTGGACATGGGTATGCAGTATGCATCACTGGGTTTGAATCTTTCCACCTACAATTTTGAATTAAAATAATATATAAATATGATCTGAAGTGTACTGAAAAACACACTCAGCAGAGGAATCACTATTCTTTTATGGGCTTTCATTGTGTCCACATTGTTCTAAAGTACTTTTTCTGTATTATATACTCATCAATTACAGTGGAGACAAATTCATTGTGCTCTGAAAATCATACTTACATGTAGCATATACGTCTCCCCTTCTTCCTTTTCCTTCATAATTATGGTTTTTACCTCATTACATTATAATTTTAAGTGACAAAAAAGAATTAACATTGACCCTTTTGTCTTTTAAATATGCTAATTAATTGAGTTATTCCTTTTGCAGCTTTGTCATTTTACAGTTTGCATGCTTATAAAATGGTAATGGGTCAGAGATCTTCAATGTAATTAATTCGCTAACATGATACTGAGTGGCATTAATTGTCATTTAATTCTGGAGTTTCTGCTACATCATAAATGCCACACTGATTTGCCAAAATAAGAAGAAAATGGAACCTATAAACCATAGGCCAGTGAGGTTAAGTTAATTTTTTTTAGCAAAATCCCCCCAAAATCAATAAACTAGAGATGATTAATGAATATATAGAAAAAAAATCGATGATTACAGAGGCAGCATTGCTTTGTCAATACTCATTCTATTTCCTTTTCTGATAGTACTACTAAATTGATAGATCAGGGGAATGTTGAAAATATAATTTTCACCTAGGTAGTACAGTTGATAGCATGCTGGAACTGGAAGAGCTGAGTTCAAATCCAGTTTCATATACTTGCTAGCTGAGTGACCCTGAGCAAGTGACTTAACCTCTTCCTCCTTCTGTTTCCTCATCTGAACAATGGGATAATAATAGCACCTTCCTCCTTGGGTTGTTGTGAGGATCAGATGGGATAAGTGTTTATTAAACCATAAAGCACTATGTAAATGTTATTATTATCATTTTTGCTAAATTTTAGGAAAATATTTGATAGAATGTTATATTCTTTTTGTGGGAAAGATGGGAAAATGTTGGCTAGATTTCTATTACTTAATTTTAGAACTAGTTAGGTGGTGAGATCAAATAGTCAAAGAATTATACAATTTCAGAGATGGAATGGAATACAACAGTCATCTATTCCAACCTATGCCTGAAAGTCAATCCCCATTATGGCCTCTGACAGTCTGTTAGCTAGTCTTTTCTTAAAGAATGTGCACATGTGTGTGTCTGTGTGCATGCTTACATGTGTGAGTATATGTGTTTATGGAAGTGGGCGAGGGAAAGACCCTGTCCCTCCCACCTGATCCATTCATCTCAATTGTTGGGAAGTTTTTCTGAAATTTATGATTTTCCACCTTTAGCCTATGGCTCCTAGTTCTGACCTCTAGAAACAAGAAGAAACCTAATTCTTTCACCATATGACAGCCCTTCAAAGTAATTTAACAAAGACATTTAACATGCTCCCCTTAATCTTCTCTTTTCTTTTTTTGGCAGGGCAATTGGGGTTAAGTGACTTATCCAAAGTCACACAGCTAGTACATGTGTCAAGTGTCTGAGGCCGGATTTGAACTCAGGTCCTCCTGACTCCAGGGCCAGTGCTCTACTCACTGTGCCACCTAACTTCCCCAATCTTCTCTCTTCTAGACTAAACATCCCCTGTTCTCTCACTTTCTCTTCATATGGCATTAACTCAGGGCCCATCATCTACCAGCTCTCTGTTCTCTTTTCACTCTCCTTTTAAATCTTCCTACACTGTGCTAACCAGAACTGAACCTAACCCATACACCTGTTGTGATCTGACCAGAGTAGAATACAAGAAAATAGCTTCTCATACACAACTTGCATTTTTATAGCACATTAAGGTTTGTAAGTTGCTACACATAGATATTACCTCATTTTATCTTTGTAACCATGTGAGGAAGGTAGCATTAACATTTTTAATTTATAGCAGAGAGAACTGAGACTGAGAAAGGTTAAATGATTTGCCTAGGGTCACACAGCCAGTAAGTATCTTTAGCAGGATTCAAACCGAGGTCTTCTTGGCTCCAAATCCAATGCTGTTCACTGAGATACCCAGTTGCCCTGGAATACGTGATTCTCTTTATGCAGTCTAAAGCTACACTAGCCTTTTTGGACTACCACATCATATTGATGCTTCATACTGAACTTGCAATGCAGTAAACCCCCCAGACCTGTCTGTCTAAGCAGACTTCCTCCGTTTTGTACTGGTGCAGTTACTTTTTTGAATCAAACTGTGACCGTGTTTATTCACACAAATATCTTGTATTTGATGGGCTCATTTGATGGCCTTGTCAAGAACTTTTCATATCCTTAGTTGATCATCCAGACTTTGTGTCATTGGCAGCCTGCATAGGTATGCCATCTTGACTAAAATTGTAAGCAGCATAGAGCCAAGGAATTAATCTTGGGGCACTCTACTGTTTTTGGCATGAAAGAATGCTGGCATAAATCTGAATAACTGATGTTCTTCATGACTACTTTGTTATGTCCCTTGCTAGGCTAATGATTCAATTCCTAATCAACTCATTTATTTTCTTATTCAGTCTAGGTAGTCCAGAATATATGATAATGACAAGTTTGTTTCGGTTTTTCTCTCCTTTGATCTTCACTTAAATACTTTACACGATGCTTCCTCTCTCTGCTTCCTGAATTTTCCTTATTGAGTATGTCTTATTAGTCCGCAATGCTATGCTTCCTCACCTTTTATCTATTTGTTTCTCGAACATGGTCTGCCCATTCAAAGCCTCATTCTAGTCATGGATCTTATCCAACTAAATATTAGGGACACCTTTGCAGTCAAAATTGTATTAGTGCAAACACTTCATCTTTTTTGTTGCCAGTGGGTAGTTCATTTGTGCATAGTTATTAACGATTTCATGCTAATATAGAAAGAGGTATGAGTGAATAACCTGGTGATGTTTGCATGGGTCTTTGCCACTTAATTTTTTCCACAATGATTTGGTCATAGACATATACGACATACTTAAAAACTCACAGATAATTCAAAGCTAGAATTAACATATGACACACTAAGTGAAAGAGTTAGACTACCAAATATCTCAACGGGCTAGAATAATGGACTATAGCTAATATTATGAAATTCAATATTAATAAGTAAGAAGTGAATTATATGTAATTTTAAAAATATAATCTCACAAGTATAAGATAAGGAAACCTGGCTAGAAAAAACATGATCTGGGAGTTTTAGTGGACTTAGGCGCAATATGAGTCAACATTGTGAAATAGCAAGCAAGATGATGAATCTGAAATTCCTAGAGATTATTTGATTAGTTCATGGTCACCAAGTTAATAAGTAAAATTTGAACCCACTTATTTTCGACTCCAAGCCTATTACTCAATCCATTATACCTAAGGTACTCAGATATTAATCTATTCAGTTTATTGTATGGTTGGAAGTGGTTGGAAGTTGGGGATGAAGAAATGAAAAGTATATTTTTTCCATTAAATTCTGTCCCACAAATATTTATTAAGCACCTACTGTTTACAAAGAAATTTATGATATAAAAGTATTCAGTGAGATAATCATACAAGGGATTATTTTAATATTTATTTATAGGACAAGGTACAATGAAGAAAACCTCAAATTAAGCCTTCCTGGTTATGGAATCTGGGAAATGGTGGGGACTAAGAAGTTGTCTCACCTTCTTCACCTTGGAAGATATAAGTTCTGCTGGTCCATACCTCTTTCCTAAGTAACCTCAGAGAGTGGGGTGGAAAACAGTACTGGCCTTAGCTAGGGTGTTAATTTCTGGTGTAATTGCATATATTGGCACCCAGCTGGGTTCCTCCTCCCTTTGCTTTCTGCTTTTCCTTCATATGGTTGAGAAGAGTTGCAGAGTGGGGGTAGGGATCAGTTCCTGTCATTGTGTGACTCCCTATCACAGGGTTGGGACTTACAGGAGTTTCTTAGGTTGCTTGTGAACCTACATGGAAGTAGAGGAAGAAAGGACTGAAGTTTTCATAGAGGATTTTATCTTGTCAGAGATTCTACGTCTTTCTATAGACTTAGTTTTGTGGAGAGGTTGGGAGAAAGGGACTAGTCTTCCATATTACTGGACACATGACCCATTATGCCCCTTTGAAGCACATTGCTATAAGGGGTTTGGGGGAATTTTCTTGTAACTTCATTTGTCAGATTTTTTCTTGAACTAATGTGTCTTGTTGGTTAATGAAAGTGAACACACTGATGTCACTCCATTAAGTAAAGTTTTGAGTGGCTATTGACCCATAGAGTTCCTCAGCAGTTTTCTAGGGCCTCATTTGTGAGATGGACAAAGGATAGCAAACTCAGGCTGAGTAAACGAGCCAACAGTTTCTGAATCACTTGCAAATTTTTTCTCTGTCCCTGAGAGACAGCTCTGTCCTAGGACATTTGGAGAGAAAGGAACAAACTCGTACCATATAGAAAAGTTCCAATATGCACACAGAGAATTGCCAGAATGACACCTGTAAAGTGATATCTCTTTATGAACAATTTTCAAGTGCATCTGGAAGGCCTTTCAAGCACCATAGCCTTTTCCCAATGGCCTGAAGCAGGGGTCGTAATTATTAAGAAAAAAACTGAGCCACAATTTCTTTTTTTCTTTTGATCCAAGGATTCTCTCTTTCTGTATTGATTTTTCCCACCCACCATACTTTTGCCTGAACTTTGTTTCTTCTACTCTCTTATTAGCAAACAGTGTAGACAATGGCAAAAAAACCATTTCTTTCTTCCCTCATATATTGTTCTCTCCTCACATTTCTTGGGCTTAAAACATTCCCCAATCCACTGTCCCCTTTATTACTTTCACTCTATTTCTGTCTTTTTTGTTCATTCCTGAAAACTCAATTTCATACTCTTTAACATTTTCTCTTTTGCACTTTTCTCTTAGCTTCACTGTTCAGGCTCCCTCTTTCATCTTGATAATCCTATTTCATCTTGCCTTTTCCCACTTATTCTGCCTTCCTTAATCAAATTCCTTCTCCAATGACTCATCATGACAGCCAGTATTTACCGCATGACTACCACAGACAAGACATATACTAAAGAATGTGAATGGCCCAATGATGTACCCAAATGGAAATCATAATTTGGCTAGGAAGAAAAGATATAAACTCACGAAAAGTCATGTGACACAGGATTTAAATAACAGTTCAAAACAGCAATAGAAGAATTGTCATAAAGCATTACATGATGTATCAGCCAATGACTCCAAAGCTAAGAGGACCTTAGATAAAGGTGAGACATGTGTCCTCAGTGGTTAAGAACACTGCTGGGTACTAAAGATGAACACATAAAAAGACATGATCCATGGTTCATTTGGACAGCCTCAGCTGGCTCCTTATCTTTTTATATATAATTAATCTATTTATTATGGCATTCCCCAAAGTACTTATTCCAACCTTTCTCTTTGCCTCCCCAAACACATCCTTGACTGCATCATTATCACCAGATGAAATTACTCTCTATTTCTCTGAGACTCTTTAGTCTGGCATTTAAGGCTCTTTCTCAGTTTCAAATCTGACATTTTTCCTCTCTCCATAAACTCTGTAGTCCAGCCACACTGACCTCTTTGCTGTCCCTCAAAATGATTCTCCCTAGGAATATGGCAACTATGGTAGAGGAAGCAGTGTAGTACAGTGGTCACTGAGGTCACTGCCTCTGATGTTTATTATTTACCCATGGGAAAACCATTTTGCCATCCCAAACTTCAGTGTCCTCATCTGTAAAATGAAAGGCTTGGATCAGATGGCTTCTAAAATGCCCTGTAGCTCCAAAGCGATAACAGTGTCAACGCTCATGCTTTGCACAGGCGGAAAATGTGTTCTTTCCTCCACTCTGCCTTTCTAAATATCTGGCTTCCTTTAGGATTCAGCTCAGTCTCCACTTTCTGCAGGAGGCCTTTCCCGATCCCCTTCACTGTGCTAAGCTGCTAAGGCCCTCCCTCCCCAAATTACCTTGTATTTGCTGGGTATGCATTCTACCTTCACATGTTGTATCCTTGGTTAAATGTAAGATCTTTGAAAGTAGAGATGTTTCTTTCCTGTTCTTGTATCCCCATGGCCTTGCCCAGTACCTGGCCAAAAAATAGAGGCAGATCTATGCAAAATCTTGATTGGCTTGAGAAATCACAGCCATCAGCAGGAAGAGAAGTGGAAAAGGACCAGAAGAGGGTTACTTGCTTTCAGCACTGTGCTCCTAGTCACCTGGCTACCCAAAGCTTTCCCATCCCACTTAGCTTAATGAGCAGTGTCTGCCCTATTAGGTGGCAGCAGAAGTGGAAAGAGCCAGTTAAAATCAGTGGAGGCCTTAGATTATTGGGCAGAGGTATGAAATGGGTATCCTAGAACCTAGAATCCAGGCTATAGATGAAGCAGACATCCAAGGAATCTAACAGAGATGAGCATGGTAAACAATGAGTTTGCATGGAGGATTTGTGACATCTTTGACAAATTTTTAAGAACTCACATCTGCTTTTATCTGTAACTGCCTGCCTTCTCTCATATTAGTGCATGAACTATTAATATTTATTCATTTAAACACAGAAGATACCAACTTCTAGATTAAATCAACCAATCATTCAAAGGTGGAAATTAGGTACAAACAAGTCCCTAATCGCTTTTCCCTGATCATTGGATAAAACAGATAATAGCACACAGGAAATGTTTTTTTGAGAGGGTGAAAGAATCAGACATACCTCAAGGTTTACTGTATAATAAGTCAGCTCAGGATCTCCCATTTGAACATCAGGCCATTCTGGTTGTGATCTAATCAAGGGGTGAAGTACTCATTGTCTTCAAGGGCATCAAATCTAGTTGGTCTCCTACTTTCTCTCTCTCCGTTGACTTATGTTATGATCTTATGGACTTCCAAAGGTAAAGCGATCTGGAATAGCCAATAAAGATAAGAGTCAAGTCAACCAGCAATTATTAAGTGCTTTGTGTGCTAGACAATATATTGGGGAAGCAAATGGAAGCAAAAAGAAAGATACCCCTGGCCTCAAGTTTCTTACATTCCAATGGTAGAAGACAACACATCAAAGTGGTCTGAAAATCAGAGAGCCAGGAATGGGCAGGAAGAGAAAATGTCCATTTTGAGTACTGTGGGAAAGACCAGAGAGTCAGAAGTTGACATAGGAAAGGAATGAAGGATGACCAGCTTGGGCCCTTTCCCAAAGTGTAGGTTGGAGGAGAAATTCATCAATGGAAGAAAGGGGCTTCAGGCTGGGGGATGTTTTAGTGTGGGAAGGCTATAGGTCTTGAGAGAACTTTCAAGGTGAGAAGGCATGAGAGTTAGAAGCAAATCCAGGAGAGGAATAACATTGTCCCCAGAGCAGCTGAGGTTGACTCAGGGTGTTCTTTGGGAATAGATTGACACACCAAGGAGAGATGGCTTCAGAACTTTGTAAGCTCTATGTAAAACACACTTTATAAGGATTTCATGAGGAGACCAAAGGACTTCAGATAACTAGGAATTGCGAGCTTATCCTTTGGCCTTATGTGCTCTTAACCATACTCCCTGGAGATCCTGTGTGTGTGAGGGGAGAGTGCATTCCCAGTTTGGTGGAAAGTTTCTATAATAGGTCTTGCTATACCTTCTCAGTAAATCCCCTTACTAAAAGCTATTTAATTCTACTTGAAAATTAATTGGGGGTAACTTAATGGGGGCAAATGAATGTCAGCATTAGAGACCTCTAGTCCTTCATAGTTACCCCTAAAATTGGTCAGCCACCCTCTGCAGACTTAGATTGCCAGTGGAACTTCGAGTTGAAGAATGAATTGTATTTTTGTTGAATTTTTTTGGCATGTCCGACACTCTGTGATCCCTTACGGGGTTTTCTTGGCAAAGATACTATAGTGGTTTGCCATTTTCTTCTCCAGCTCATTTTATAAATGAGGAAACTGAGGCAAATAGGGTTAAGTGACTTGTCCAGGGGCACACAGCTAGTGTCTGAAAATCTGAACTCAGGTCTTCCTGACTGTGGGCTCTATTGCTCTATTCACTGTACCACCCTACCTGCCCATATGAATTAGGTAGAGTGATAGATCTCTCTCTTGCCTCTCAAATCTACCTCCCCCCAATTGCCTCCTTCTCTTCTATTTAAGAATCCCCTATTTAAAAGGAACAACATCCCCTCCTTTGACTCTAACATACTTTCAAACTCCCATTCCATTTTTCTTCCACTACCTTTCTTTTTAAAAATAAAGCTCACTGATACCTGGTGTTTTTTTT
>CM053626.1:27858043-27873971 GCA_028646595.1 Phalanger gymnotis | reverse complement strand
TTCCCTCTGCCACTTTGTGGGTTCTGCAGTTCTAGAATTGGTTCAGAGCCATTTTTTTATAGGTTTTTGGAGGGACTTGGTGGGGAGCTCACGCCAGTTACTGTTTTCCAGTCGCCATCTTGGCTCCGCCCCTGATAATGATACCTGGTGTTTTTATATTAGCTATATTCTCCACTTTCTCTCTCCCTCCCTCCTAGAGAGTCTCTCTTACAATAAAGTAGAAGAAAAGTTTATCAAGTTTAGAAAACTTATCAAATATGTTTATCAAATATATGTAGTGTTCCACATCCATTGTCCCCACATCTTTAAAGAAGTGCAGTATGGTTATCCCTTCCACATCATGACTCTCTCCTTTGTGGTTTTGATATATAGCAGGTTGGCATGAGAAATAAAATGGGATTTTTTGGAGAGTTTTGCAGAAGCTGAAGCTGACAAGTGACAGAGAAAAAATTTGAAAACTCAGAAACACATAAAATATATGTATAGTATTATATAATTTAAACACATTTCATCTGTTAATACCATAATAATTCAGACTTATTCTCTGGCACAAAGGGAGGGACAAAAAACTTCAAGTGGATTTTCCAGATTGTGGGGGCACTGCACCTTTCCATGATGTGGAAAGGATAACTCAGTCACTTATTTGGGGTCAAGCAGGGTCATTATATCTCATCATTCAGTTTCAATTGTTTTATTTTTGCTTTTCCTTCATTTACATTGTTACCATCATAGCTTCATATACTGTTACCCTTGTTTTGGTTAGTTTGCATCAGATCATATAGCTCTTTCTATACTTCTCTGTATTCATCATGTTTATAATTTTTTATAGCATAAGTAATATTCTCTTACATTCATATGCCAAAATTTGTTTAGACATTCTTCAATCGTTGTTCATTTATTGTTTCCATGTCTTTCCTTTCACAACACATACCACTATAAATATTTTATTGTATATAGGGTCTTTATTTTTTCAATATCAACCTCTTTAGGATAAGCTTAGCATTCTGGATTATAAAGCATTTTAATTATTCTCTTAGCATAATTCTAAAATGTTTTTCAGAATGATCAGGAGGGTTCAATTCTACCAATAATGCATCTACCTTTCTATAACTCCTTCAACATTGACTATTTATATTTTTCTCATCTTTGTTAATTTTCTAAGTCTAAGATGAAGACTCAGAGCTATTTTGATTTACATTTCTCTTATTGTTAATGACTTGTATTGATTTTTCAATTGATTGTCAACTTTGCTGTTCTTCTTTGGACTATATGCCTTGTATACAGTGGGATTGCAATAAATATTGGTTGCTTTGCTAATTTGATTCAATATCAGTTTAATTGGCATAGTGAGAAAATTTGCCAGATGTAGAGGTTAAGTATAGATAGGTCGCCATGGTAAAAAAAAAAATCATCATCTGATAGCCTGCTATTGGTGAGTTTTCTTTAACTTAGCTCTGCTGGTCTCCAGGGCCTGTCTTTGAAGGCTTTCTAGCTTGCTAATACATTTTGGAGGTTGTGCTCTACTAGAATAGATTACTATAATGAAGGGTGATGCTTATGCCATGGTGAGGCTTGGAGGAGGAGTTCAGTGAAGGAAAGAAGAATAAGTGGGAAAATCAAGGGAAGTGGTATTATGAAGATAAAAAATGAAAACTGATGAATCAGACTAAGAAAAGTTCAAAAAACCCAGAAGATAAAGAGGAAAGCTGAGCTTTCAGGGGCAAGCAGAAAAGAGACATAGACAAAGGGAGAAGTATTTGCATCCTTTGACCCCTTATCTCTTGGATAATGGATGTATTTCTGAGTATTGCCTATATATATATTGGATCATAGACCCTTATCAGAGATATTTGATACAACAAATTTTCCCTAAACTAGCTGCTTCTTTTATACTAGTTGCACTAACTTTTAAAATGCAAAATCCTTTTAATTTCATACAATAATTTTTTTTTCTAATTTATTTTTGTGATCACCCCTATCCTTTGTTTGGCTAAAAATTCACCCTATTGTCATCCATACCTTCCAAACACACTTCCTATTACTCTTCCTCCTTTACTGTATTCTCTAGACAAGGATGGTTACAACCTACTTATAAACATAATTCTCCTTCCTTCACTGTGTTCTCTAGACAAGTAGCCCACTGGCTGTGTGCTAAACATATCCCACCATTTCCACGTCTCTTTCTTTATTCATGTTCTTCTTCATGCCCAGAGTATCTCTGCACCCATCTCCCCAAGCTCTGCTGACTTTCCATCATTACCCTTGAAATACTACTCATCAAGCAAGAGGGAATTCCATCATAAAACCTTCCTTGATACTCTATTCTCCACCCCCAACTGGAATCAATCTCTTTCAACACTCCACTATGCTGTAAATAAAGCCTTTAACTATGGTCCCAGGAGAAGATGGTTTGCTATCCAAGTTACTAGCTCAGCTGAGAACAGAGAAGTTTATGACCATTACATTTGCCACTGGGTGAGAGATGCTTTGATTATGGAAGCCAAGGAAAGAAATAAAAATAAATGATAACTCCTAGCCTTTCATCTAGTGTTAAGGGAAAGAGTATTTCTCTAACATATTTACCACATTCTAATTTGTATGCATGTCTTATCTTCCTTACACTATCTTATACTACTTGAAGGGGCCACTATTTATTTTTTTACCTTTTTTTTGGTCCCTCTCACCCCCAGTCCATCATAAGCATTCAATAAGTTTTGGCCAATGAATGAATGGATGGATGAGTTGAGGAAATAGGTAGGATAGATTGAAGGATGTTAGCCCTTCATGTCTGACTCCTTGACTGCACATTATCTTTTATCTTCCAGATTTAATCTAGTTTCAGAGCTGCATATTTCTAAATAGCACAGTTCATATTCACACTACTTCTCCATTTTTCCTGAAGTTCTTTATTTCAATCTCAGGTCACCTCTCTTTTTATTTTTTCTCCTTATGTGCCTTCAGATCACCAACTTCCGTTCTATTAATCCAAAATGCCAGTGTTATTTTCCTTCTCAGTAACTTGTGTTAGTTAAATGTCATTCACTGAGCTGCTCCAACCCCCCATTGGCTCTCCATTGTGGTTTCCATCAAATCTAAATTCCTGATTATAAGCTTCAAGTTTCTTTTATCATCCTGCCCTGTCTAACCTAATCTCACTCATTTGTCAAGATTGTCCTGCTTGCTCTCCCTGCACCAATCAGTTTAAAGTCACTTTTCAACTCCCTTTACATGTTTCCCCTTCACTTCAACTTCTAAGACTTTGGATTTCATAAAACTTATACCCACTCTGCCTACCTGAGCTAATTACTCCCCTTGTCATCATTATTCATCCAGACATCTTGAAAAATCTTGGTTTAATAGCCACATTCAACACATACTAGCTGTGTATCCCTGGGAAAGTAATTTAATTTCTCTGGACTATAGCTTCCTCATTGATAAAATGGGGATAAGAAAAGTATTTCTCTTGAAAGGTTGTTGTGAGGCTAGTTCTACATGATTTTAGACATTAGAAAGACAACTGCTTACACCCAGTTCTTACCCTGAAGCCCATAGTCTACTTCCCTTTCTTCAACAAATATCTGTAAATAAGATATTTAAATTTATTCTTAATCTGATGCCTTCTTGTGGCATGGAGGTGGCCATGATGTCTATAAGGCAATGTATTCAAGGAAGGTATGGATCAATCTACTCTGCTGTAATCAGTCTTTCACCATGATCCCAGGAGAAGACTCAGTTTGCTGTCCAAGTACCAGCTCATCTGAGAGCAGAGGAGAAGTTCATGGTCAGTGGGTTGGCTACCACATGATTGATACTTTAACAATGGTAGGCTAGGAAAGGAATAAGATAGCTCCTTGCCATATGTGTGCTCCTTTTATTTCCATATGGAAATATGATGGAAAAGAGGTTTAGAGCAGCTGGGGCAACGAGGAGGCCCAAAGATATCAGAAATCACCTTAGCCAGCTAACATGATTTTATGGCCAGACAGAGATGGAGGACACCGGCAATGTAGGATGATCAATGAAACAATCAGTGCATCAACCAGCAAGTGTTTATTAAGCATTTACTATGTGGCCGACACTGTGTTATATTATGGAGATACAAAGAAATGAAAAAATAATTTCTGCCCTTATGGACCTTGCACTTTACTGGGAAGATACTATATGAGCACAGGTAAGTAAATTATGTATACAAAATAAATTGGCATTGATTTTAAGCTGGGGATATGATTTAAGTGTGCAATGTAAATTCCTTGAAAAGAGGAATTGCTTCATTCTTGGTATTTGTATCCCTGATACCTGGCACACTGCATGGCACATAGTAGGTACTTCATAAATTCTTTTTTCATGATTGCCTGATGGATCAACTACAAACCAGGGAAATGCCTCTTATATGAAGTGTCACTTGAGCATAGTGTTGAAGGAATATCTCTGTAGTCTTCAACACTGTTACTCACTCTCTCTCCTCGATACTTTCTTTTTTCACCCTGGAACTTCCCCTCAGCACCTGGAGCCCTTTCATCCTCACCCTCTGTCACCCTAGGCTTCTGCTCCCATTGTGGGATGCCCTCTTCCTTGATTTTCAGCTTCCTTTCATTTTTTGTCTCCTCCCACTGAAATGTGAAATCCTTGAGGGCAGTAACAGTCTTCATTTCTGCTCCTATTTGTGTCCCCAATGCTAGTGCTTAATAAATGCTTGTTGCCTTAATTATGTATATGTTGCACTCTAGAAATGATAAAGCTGTTATCAAAAAGATGCTGTAGATTGATAACATTTGGACAGACTCATGAATTTTCACAGATTTATGGAATCTCAGTTTTAAAATGGACTTCAGTGGCACTAAGTCCATCCTATATCTGAACAATAACCCCCACTAGGTGGGTAGGTAGATAAATAAATGATAGAAAGAAAGATGATAGATAATTAGATGGACAGACAGATAATTAGTTAGACAGGTAGTTAAATTGATACATAGAACATTTATTAAGCACTTACCATGAGCCAAGCACTAGGCTGAGCTCTGGAAACATGAATATAAGAAAGACTTCCTGCCCTAAAGGGGCTTACATTCTAATGAGGAAGGCAATGCACAAAAGAGAGCTGAAAAATGTCGTGGCAGTAGGAAGTTGGAGAAATAGTACGGGGAATCATGGGCTGAGCTAGGTTCGAAGTGAGCATGCCTGATGCGGGTACTTCCTCAAATGGAGATACCAGGGAAAAACTAAACAATTAGATTATAGACTTGGAGCAGCTGCCAGCAAGAGATGGCCAAGAAATAGTCTGGGGAGTCATGGGCTGAGGGAGTGTATCGTTAATGAGATACAAGCAGCTGCTGTATATACATACATATACATATATATATGTATATGTATGTGTATGTATATATATATGTATATGTATGTATGTATGTATGTACATATATGTATATATTCAGGATTGGATCATATAGTATTATAAGCACTCTTCAAACCAAAGTAAGATCAGCATAAGATTTACGCTACACACAAGGATAAAATAAAGCAGTATTAAAGAAACATAGAAAGATAAAGATAAAGCTCAACAGAGTAATAGAAATATTTATATACATCACCCAACCAGGAGAGCACCAACATCTGAGTTCACAGCCAGGGGACCCCTTGATAACAGCTACCTAGAGTCTTGGTCCAGTAATCAAAAATGCTTCGGGGGAAGTATCTTTTCCATGAGTGAGCCCCAACGCATAATGTTAATTTCCCAGAATATATACAGTTTCAAAAAAAAAAAGAAAAAATTAGCCAGGCATATTTCAGCAACTGATAGGCTCAGAGCCAGAAGGCGCCATAACCCACATGACTCAGCACCTGATTGACTCAATGCCAAAAGGCTCTACGTGCTTAGCACAGGATGTATTGCTGCTGCGAGCTGGGCCAGAGTTCAGAGGAGCAAGACATCTGTGATTGATAAGGCAAAATGTCTGTGTTCTAAAGGACACAAGTTTGATTCCATACATTCCTAGAAGGTTGGCCAACTCTTCCAGGAAGAGGAATCAACCAGGTATAAGCTGACCTTTAAGTCCTGGGAATGCGACCCCTGTTCCAATGAGAAAGGACAACATATGTAGTCACATAGGCCTATAAATGCACAGAGAAGATCTTTACATTCCATCAACCTTTAGGGAAGTCATTTAGCTTTTTTCATAAAGCCATCCACTTAGATAGAATCCACTATGTCACAGGGTAGCCCAATCTACTGCAGTCTGTTTTGTATGTTAAAAAGACATAGCCATAAGCTCACCTTAAAGGAACAAAAATGGAAAAAAAAATTTCTTGAAGATTTGTACAACAGGATTGAAAGAATGGTTGCCTCTATCTCTTTTATCTAACCATCATTAGCTTCTTACCAAAGAATAGTAAATATTTGGAAGAATTTGTAAGGTCAATTTTATCTAACATTATTGTTTTTGTTATTTTGAGATTGTGTTGGTAAGCAAAATGGGCTCCTTAGCACTTAGTGCCCTTGAAGAGTTTGGCTTTTGTTTGCTTTGAGTAATTCAGTGTATTTCATTGAGCCTTACTAGGTGCTAAGCCCCAGGCCCAAACCCCTATTAGATGTGGAACCTATGTGGGTGTGGATTGGTGACTGGGGTGGGGCCCAAGGTGGGGTTGGCTAAGGGGAGGTGCTAACTCCAGAGCCGTGCCCTATTAGGTGTTAACCTAACCTATGCGGATGTGAACCTCCCAGGGTCCTAAGGGGAGGGGCTAACTCAAGAACCAATCGTAGCAGCCTAAATTCTGGCCATTCAGATGACATCTGAAGCCCTATAAGAAGGGAGGACAGAGCCATTTGTGCAGGGCTCTCGAGATGGTGTTGATGAGGAGACTGAGCAGCTGTGGCTAAGGAGCCCTCCAGCTTGTAACCCGGATGCTGAGACTTTGTTGAACTCTGGTAACTATGTGTTGGGATTTGAATCAGACAAGGTCTGTCTGTTGATGTCTGTACTTTGTGTTTTGTTCTGAAGTCCAGGGTGCTGGCTTTTTCCTCTGAACTAAGTGAGTGATATTTGTATGCTGAATTAAAGTAAGCTTGTGAACCCCTTCACCTTGCTTTCCTTAGTTAAGCAGATCAAAAGAACCTGTACTGTTGGCGGCTTTCTGGGTGCTGGTTGTGTGTGGATCCTACACCCCCACAGAAGCTGCTAGCCAGATTGTTGAAACAGAGATTCAGTCTTCTGCCTTGTTCACTCTGGAAGTGCAGTGGCCACTCGAAGGTCTCCTCATTGGCCCAGAAGCTTTAACTTCATCAATTTCTGAACTGGGCCTGTTCCACCTTCCTGAGGCGGCCTAGTAGAACTTGGTTCTTGGTGACTTACCACACTGGTTCCTTACAGTGCATCCAGGCTTCCTCCCTATTACAGATCAGAATTTCCAAGGTCTACCAATTCACCAGATTCATCCTCCCCAATATCAGTGATTTCAGGCAGGCACAACCAGGTGTGGCTAATTTTCTGAAAAATGGATCAGAATTTATTAGCCCTCTTGAGGGTCAATATGACCTTTTCCTGAGACAATTAGCATGTAATCCACTGAAGGCAGACAAGTGGTATTTAATGAGTTCACATATCAAGGTCTCTTGGACTTGGATCTGATTCCAACTGGTATTCTTTTCACCCTAATTATCACTCCCCAAATTCAAAACTATTTCACAAATAAGAAAGAGGATTATGATTTGAGGAAACAGCATAGGTTCCCTAAACCTGTTTTTATGGGAATTACTTTTATGCTCTTTTACCTTATAAATATTGGGCCAATCTACTGAGACAATGCAATCATAGAACATCCATGGTTCATCTAGAGATTAAACAGACATCAAAAGGGGCAAAGCGAGTGTTAGCAGAATCCTGGTGGTGTGGACCAGAGGTGTCAAGCAATTCTGACATGCATATGTCATCGGCCATACTGGTTACTGCAACCTGAACCATATAAAAATGGAATTGGGGAAATTAACAAAATAGATAAAATATAATAAAATACACATAACATTGTATTTTAAAACTCAGTCAATATGTGGCCACCAGGGATACTTATGTGCTTATTAGAGGGCCCTGTTTCTATTTGAATTCAATACCATGGCAGTAGACAACATCTAATCTTGGAAGGGGAGAAGAATCAGCATGTATAGCATGTACCATGTGGCACACATTGTGCTAAACTGATTTTTCCTAATGGTATGGATAACCAAGGAAATACTTTTTTGCTTTTGTTGTTGTTGAGTAGTTTCAGGCCTGTCCAACTCTCTGTGAGGTTTAGAGTTTTCTTGGCAAAGATATTGGAGTGGCTTACCATTTACTTCTCCAGCTCATTTTACAGATGAGAAACTGAGGCAAGGAGGGTTAAATGACTTCCCCAGGGTCACATAGCTAGTATATGTTTGAGGCTAGATTTGAACTCATGACAATGAGTCCTCCTGATTCCAAGCCCAGCGCTATCCACTGTGTAACCTTGTTGCCCCAGGAGACACTTTAGGGGCCTTGGTTTTCTTAAAGTTGTAGAATAGGTCTTACAGCTGGACAAGACACAAGAGGTTGAATCCCCTGCCAAAAGAAAACAAGTCTAATCCAGGAATAATTACTTCTATTTTACGGTGAAGTAACCGAAGCCAGAGATGTTTAGTGAGGTTCATAGAATCATAGATTTAGAGCTGTTATCTTTTCATTTTTATAGATGAGGCAAAGGAAGCGCACAGAGGTTCAGTGACTCACTGAAAGCCACTTAACCAGTAAATGAATGAGGTGGGATTTAGTCACCCTGCTGCTGACCTCAACTCCAGTGTCACATCCATTATGCCTCTGGCCGACTCAATCCTGACCTCGTCCTACATTTATGCTACCATGGCAGCTTGAGAGGAGCTTTCTTTGTTGCCATGAAGATGTTGTACAAAGTACATCTTGGAAATATGAACATCTTTATTTAGAAAGTCAGAGCAGATTTGGAGAGGAGGCTCTGGAGCTCATTCAGCAGACACCCTCTGCCATGCCAGCAGGAGTCAGTGGGCACAGCTGTAGTGGGCTTTGCCAGGAACACTTACATTTGTGGTTGAATATTTATGGTTCTCTTTGAATACCTACTCGATTTCTCTTTGCCAAAAAGCCTAGGATGTTATTAATAATCACTCATATGTATACGTATATAAATATAGATGGAGATAGAAAAGTCAGTGTGGTACAGGAAGTGGGAGGGGATACTTGCTTTAGAATCAGAACACCTGGGTTCAAATCCTGCCTCTGGTGCTATCTGTGGAAACTTATACAAGTCTCTTAACCACTTTGGGTCTCAATTTCTTCAATTGTACAAAATGAGGGTTTTGGACTGGGTGGACTCTGAGATTCCCTTCTAAAGCTATGAGTCTCTCCCTTGTTTTTCATGTTTACAAAGCCCTTTCTTCACAACAGACTAGTGAGGAATATTGTGTAATCATGATTATCTAAATTTTACAGATAAAGAATCTGAGACTCAGAAAATTAGACTCTCACCCAAGATCGCAGCACTATTATTAAATATCAGAGTCATGATTCAAGCCTGGGCCATTTCCTTGCCCATTCCCAATTCATCGCTCTTCTCCTTTGACTTAGCATGTTGTTTTGCTACGATGGGTCTGTAGTTAATACACTGCCTTGAGATCATTAAATATGGGGCGAAATAAGATAAAAACTGAGAATTTTCTCCCCACTGGAAAGTGTCTTTGGTAATGTTCTTTTCTTATTTCTAACATCTACTCTGTGAGATAACGTCTATATGAAAGTGAAAGGTACCATTTTTTTATTGCAACAATCACCTCAGTGTGAGGTAATGCATTTTTTTAAACAGAGGACAATTTGCTCTCATTAGCTCTGAAGAATTTTGCCACATTTATTTCCCCTTTTTGACTTTATTCATTTCTTTCGAGCTATGAATTCTGGTTTGATCTTATCTCAATGTAGATGGTCAGCTAGAGGAATGGAATTAGGTTTAAGAGTAGCTATTATACTGAGCTATGTGAAGAAACCTGGGAGGCACTAACAACAGTTGCTTCTCTCATGGAGATTCAGCTCTTTGAGTCTTTAGGCCTGGGAGGAGTACCTGACTGGAGGAGGTCAAGACCAGTGGCATTGGATATTCTATTTACCACTGATAGTGTGGAAACACCAAGAAGGGACCAGGAAGAGCTGGAGAAAGCTGAGAGTTTGTGAAAAAGTAATGCATCATCACATGTAAGCTGAATCAATATTCTTGGTCCACAAGATATGATGGCACTGAGATGATGTATAAGGACTTTATATTGGGGATTATTTAGTTAAACCGAGGCTCAAAGATCATGGAATTAGAGTTTGAGGGACCTTAGATGCCATCAAGTTTAATTTCTTCATTTAAAGGATAAGGAGACCAAGGTGGAGAGTAGTTAAGTGACTTGGCTAAGATCATAGCTAGTAGATGTCTGAAGCCACATTTGCACTCAAGTCTTTCTGACCTCAAGTCCACTGTCCCTATTCACTAGGCTAAGCTACTTACTACAGGCTAGTCAGCTGAGTAGTGGAGTAGGGACCTAGAGCCAAGATCTTGACTTATAGTCAAGGACACCACAAGAATGGTATACTGAAAAGAGTCCTGGATTTTGCCTGAGAGTGGGATTTAGAGAATGTGGGTTCAAATCCCACCTCTTCATTTTACTACTGAGTGACATTGGGCAAGACATTTAATTTTCTTGGACCTCTGTAAAATGAGATTGTTGAACTAGTGACTCTGAGGTTCCTTCTAGTCCTGAGCATTAGGATGTGAGTTTTTTGTGGTTAAAGGTTTTCTTTACATTTCTATTTCTTATTCTAGTGCCCATCACATAGTAGTGAATGCTTAATATATGCCTGCTCCTTCATTCCAGCTCTGATTCTACAGTCCTATGATAATCTACATGAATAATGTTCCATTCCTTTCATTTAGCAAGTATTCATTAAATGTCTACTATGTGCACTAGGGGATGCATAGATTAGTAAGAATCCACTTCCATCCTCAAGAAACTTTAGCATAGCAGAGAGATCATTTATTCACATAGTTAAATATAAAGTGAGGGAACAAGGGAATAAAAGAAATATAAAAGGCTGGATGAAGTAAAAAGAGGAGAGAAAACGAGCTGAGCAAAGGCTTTAAGGAGGAGGAACCATTTGAATTGGGTTTTAAAGGGCGAGCAGGATGTCATTAATTGGAGATTGGTCTAACAGAGGTGGGGAACCTACAGCCTCAAGGCCACATGTGGCCCTCTTGGTCCTCAAGTACTGCCCTCTGATTGAGTCCAAGTTTTACAGAACAAATCCTTTTATGAAGGGGATTTGTTCTGTGGAGTTTGGATTCAGTCAAAAGGCCATACTTGGAGGACCTAGAGGGTCACATGTGGCCTCACAACCAAAGGTTCCCCACCCCTGAAAGTGAACAAAAATTTAAGACACATTTAAGGAAGTCTGTTTTTCAGGTTGGCTGGAACTGGAGGTTGCAAGTATTGGGGTTATTGGATAAAAACACTAGTTTGTAACTAGGTATATGGAGGGCCTTAAATGTCATATTAATGTATCTCATATTTATTTAGAAAGGCAGTAAAGGATTTTGCACAGTGCAAAAATATGATCACAGTAGGAAACCCAGTTTGGTGCTTTTGTGCAATATGAATTGGAAAGGGATGAGACTAGAGGTCTAGGCATCTGATAGAGGCTTTTGAAATAGTCTCAATCAGTAGTGATAAATTCCTGAATTCTCATGGCAGTATAGGAATGGCAAGGAAGGGACATAGCTAGAGATACAAACGATAGTGTTAACAACTGTTTCCTTGTATAAGAGGAATGAATGGGGCCCTGTCAAATATATTCCTACTTTACTACTTTATGCCTAGCATAAAGTAAGTGGTTAATAAATGCTTGTTGACTGACAGATTAATGAGTTTAGAATAAGGGTGATTCCATTTTTAGGGCCAAGGGAATTTGGATGAGGAAGAAAAATCCAGGGAAAATGACGGGCTCACTGTTAGATTTTTTGAATTTGAGGCATTGCATCAGGATGGATAAATATCAGATGCGGAAACTCACTAATGGGGAATTCGAGATTATTTTGAATGAGGGGGCAACAATTTTGTCTTAAAGAATGAGAGTTGAAGTTGGAAGGAGAGGGGAACACATAATTCATTCAGCAAAGGATATTTGGTAACACAGGGTCAGGGTATCAATATGCCACTTATTAACTTGTCATTCAATTTTTCAGCAATAATTTTAGAGTTGGAAACATCTAGTCCAATTTGCATCTGAAACAGTTTTTATTATAACACATCTAACAAATAATCATCCATTATCTATTCAAAAACTGACAGTGAAGGGGAAACCCCTATCTCCCAAGGCAACCTGTTCCACTTTCAGATAACTCTGACAGCTGGGATGTTATTTACATCAATTGAAATTGACCTCTTTGCGGCTTCCACTCACTCGCTCCTGATTCTACCTTTTGGGGCTAAATAGAAGAAATCTAATCTTTGTTTCACATGATAGCCTTTCAAATACTTCAAAACTATTATGCCTAGATCCTTCAATTGATGGTCATGAGTCATTGATTCAAGAGCCTTCGTTACTAGCATAGTCACTCTCCTCTGAATGAAATGCAGCTTTAATGACTTTCTTGTTAATTGCAGTACCTTCAACTATTGATCCCTTGAGCACTTGCCTATTGAAGAATGGTATTAAGTGGAAAGCTCCTAACACTTTTAGATAATAAACAGAGCAGAGATCACAAGAGCAAGGATTTCTTCCCAATGAATAGTTTAGATTTTGGCTTAAGTTATTTTGACTATAAAAAAGCTTTAAAATTTTTTCTATACTAACAATGGTTTGTTTTATCTTTTCTAATCTCTTCTATCTTTTTTCTTTTTGTTTTTTTTCCTCATAGCCATATTGTCAAAGATATAAGATTTGGTTATCCTCTGGTTTATTTATGATGGAACTTTGCATGTAGATCCCTTGTTTATGGGAGCTTATGGTACTATATGGTATAAGATACTCATCTAAACCTATTTTCTGACAAATCACTTTCCAGCTTTTTAGAAAGTTATGTCAATTCTTTTGAATATTGAATCATTTCCCAACTAGTTTTTATTTTTTGGCTTTGCAAACAATATTCTATACTGTTTGCTTATATCTTGTATTTAGCCTGATTTACTTTTCTATCTTTTACCAGTACCAAATAATTTTGATAAATACTGCTTTATAATTTAAAAGCTACTGTTTTAGCCCATTTATTCCTATTTATTTTAATTATATCTCTTGAAATTCTTGACCTTTTGTATCTTCAATTTATTGCTATTTTTTTCTATTTTCCTAGTGCTAAACATGTAGATTAATTCAATATTATTATATTGGTCTGTTCTAGTCATGAGCATTGAATATATCTCCAATTATTTAGTCTTTCCTTTTATTTCTATGATGAGTGTTTTGTATATATATTTATATTAGCTCAGCTGGTGTCTTGATAGGTTAATTCCCAGATATTTAATGCAATTAGTAGTTGTTTTAAACATTTTTCTGTTGGCTCCTCTTGGTTTTTTTTGCTATTTATATGTGTGTGTGTATGTGTGTGTGTGTGTATGTGTGTGTGTGTGTGTGTGTGTATGTTATATATATACAGTTTCTAAACCGTAGTGCCATCATATATTGTGGACCATAACTTGTGGTTTTATTTTGCATCCTGCTGTTTTTTCTAACACTGCTAATTGCCTCAATTAGTTTCTTCACCAATTCTCCAGAATTTTATAAATAAATCAAAATATTGTCCAGAAATAGTGACAATTTTGCCCCCAAATTTCTGCTTTTTCTTTTTTACTTTGAACCATTTCATAAAAATCTTTCTAGATTTCTTTATATTCCTCATAATTTTTGGTCTTAATTGCATTATAAAAGTCCATTACATTAATGGTCTACAATATATGTCACCATTTACTTATTGCTTCTCTCAATAATATTGTTTCTAGTCTGTTATTTCCCCACTCTCCTCACTCCAATTACTTAGAGTGAATGTTTACTGGGAGTCAAAAGATCTTTGAGCAGAGAACTCTTTTTGATGGTTTTTGGTAGCCTTTTTTTTAAAGAGGAGATATGGCCAACAGTGGAAAGATTGGATCAAAGGTATGTTTATTTTTGTAATTTTTCCTGTGAGCTGCTGTTTCTCTCCAAGGTTTTAAAAGCTTGCAATTACACCAGCAATGGATGAGTGTACCTATTCTTCCACAACCACATCAGCATAGAGATTGTAGCTTTAAAGTATATTTTTACCAATATGCTGACTGTCAGATGGTACCTCAAAGTTCTTTTAGTTTGTACCTACTGCTACTACTGTTACTGCTCCCCAAGCACAACTGCATCCAGTCATTAATACCTCATAAAAAGATACTCATAAGCCATTGAAGATAAAACATCCTGAGGCATTTCTGTACCTCAAATAAATTCCAATTTGGCCTAGCCCTTCTGTTACCACCACCTTCACTCCATGGCTGCCTCCTTCTCAGTGGCCTCCCAGTGTCTCCTGAAAGTTTCTCCCCTCCCTGCCTCTTGCATTGGTAACTAAGGTGGGGCCAATGAAGCCAGGTCTGATTATATCTTCGCTCCCAAGTAGGCCCGATGCCCCTAGCTACTAGGTACTAAGCTGATGTGCGTGTGAAGCCCCCAGGGTCCTAAGGGGACTTGCTAAAACCAGAGCCAATAGTAAGAGCTTAAGTTCTTGTCACTCAGATGATGTTTGATGATGGCTAAAGAGTGCAAAAAAGGGAAGACAGAGCTATTTGCTTAGGGCTCTCACTCTTGGTGGTATGCTGATGTGGAGACTCTGGGCAGCTGTAGTTAAGAGCTCTCCAGCTTGTAAACCCGGATATTCGGACTTTGTTAAACTCTGGTAACTATGCATTGAGATTTGAATCAGATAAGGTCTGTCTGTTGATGTTTGTAATTTGTTTGTATTTGCTCTGAAGCTCGGGATGCTGGCTTTCCCCCCTGAGCTGAGTGAATAATATTTGTATGTTGGATAAAAGTAAGATCGTTAACCCCTTAACATTGCTTTCCTTAGTCAAGCAGATCAAAAGAACTCGGGCTTGCAACATTCTGTGTGCTGGTTGTTGGTGGTTTTACATAGCCATAGTAGCTGCTAGCCAAATTGTTGAAACACCTCTCCATATTTACTCTGGAAAACAACAAGAATTTTTACCTATGGGTCTGACTATAAAGGCCTTGGGAATTTACTAGTATAATTCTTTCATTTAATTGTTAAGGAAATTCAGAAAAAGTGAGGTCAAAACACAGAGTCCCACACTTAGTAAACTGTCAGGCCTATTTGAGAACCCATAGTTAGTACTTTTTTCCACTACCCCAAGATGCCTCATACTTTTTAATTATTCAGCTGATTAAATTAATCCTAGATCTTGTTTTCTGTTATTTCTTTGATTTCTAAATTCATCTTTGATGTTGATTTCTATCAAGTTGATAATGGAAGGGAGTAATGAAAAGGCAGAAGGGACTGTAGAAGAAGGGTAGAGAGGAAGTGGGCAGTTTGATAATGGAAAATTAAAGAAAAATTAATGTGGATGTTTTGCTCTCAGCTAGAACACTGAATGCCCAGTCTTTCCTGGAGACTAGTATGAATGGCCGCTAAGAAATACAAATGGCATGTTTTAAGAATCTTTAGTAGACTGATATTCACAGGGCAATTCATTCTTTAATGGCATATATGAGAATAAGAAAAGAAATTGCCATCAGTTGAACTTTTTTTCTCTTTTAATAATTTTCTTAAGGGAGACTGGGAAATCTAAATGACTCACCAGACAGTAGAACAAATCTTAGCCCATCCACAACTAAGCATTCTAGCCCAGTCTTGATTATATTCTCTCAAGAATTCTCCACAAAGA
>CM053626.1:27759492-27850578 GCA_028646595.1 Phalanger gymnotis | reverse complement strand
AAGTCTCTAAGACTATAAATCATATGCTTATCTCAGATAATTTTCTGTCCTCAAAAGAGGCATTCTATTGCTTCATAGGATACTAGATGTTGAGTTGGAAGGATCCTCTCATTTTACAGATGAAAAACTGGAGTCCAGGGAGAAGCGATCATGGTACCAGTATAGAGAGCTAGGATTTGAGCTGTTGTCCTTTGCTTCCAAAACGAGCAGTCAGCCTTCCTAATCTGCCAGATTTCTTCCATCTGTCTGTATCAGTGGAGTTAGTTTCCACACCCCAAATTCACTATACTGATGTAATCATGAGTCCAGACCAAAAAGAATAATTCAATATGGTAAGTTTTATGTGACCTGATCATTTTGTTACAAATGTTATGTGGAAATATTGTCGGGGGAAAAGAACTTTTAGGAAATGGTCATGCTTGTATAATTCATATGGACTTATGAAATTCAAGCATCTTGTCTTTTAGGGATAGCTGAGAGGTTGCCATAGACTAAAGTGGCCTCAGTTTAAATAAGTAAGTGATTATTGTTAACAGCAAAGCTTGTGCGATGTTCCCACCTCTAGAAAAATAACCAGCTTTCCAGAGCAGCCCAAGTCAAATGAAAATGTCATTGAGAAATGTTTAGTAAAATAAATCAAAATACAATACAACACAGATAATGTTAATTTATGGTTTTGTAAGTCAATATGTGGCATGCAGGGATCCATTTCTATTTTGTTGACACCACTGGTATAGTAGACAGGGCTCACCGGACCTGGAGTCAGGAAGACCAGCATCAAATCTCACCTAAAGCACTTACTAGCCATTTTAACGTTTGCTTGCCTCAATTTCCTTATCTGTAAAATTAAGGAATTCAATTCACTGACCTTGAAGGTCCCTTACTGCTGTAGAGCTGTGATCTTATGACAAGAAAAATACAAACACAGCCAGCATCCACATACTTGCTAATAGTGCTTTATTGTTTAGGGACATTAGCCCAAACCCATCACTGTTCCGTGGGCTCTTAGATACAAATGTACGAAATCTAGGAATGTATTCCTCATCTCTCTCCAACACACCAGGGAACACATTCTAGTGTTTGAATTCACATTGAATCTTACCACAATAGGAGGCCAGTATCCAATTATGAATGCTTGACTCCTGTTGGCTTACACCTTAATTTACCTGCAAAAAGGCTATTTTGATAAACTAATATCCTGCTTCAAAGCAAAATAGAGTGGAGATATACGCTACCAGATCAGGAGGCATTCTAGCACTTGATTTGAGGCATCATATTGAACAGTAAAATGCAGTGTAATAAGAGGATCTGCTGTGGAGAGGAAATGAAAAAAAACTGAAAAAAACAAACAGTTCAGGCTACTGCATGGGAGCTCCCAGGGATTTATTTCATTTATGGCTCCAGCCTTTATCTTCAATCAGAGAATCTCTTGTTAGTCTTCAAAGATGGTTTTATAACCCACCTAGGTGAGAAGAAATGGTCTATCTTGATTAGTCCACCAATAGGAGGCTAGCTCAAGGAAACAGTTCTGTGGGGTGAAAGGTGAAAGAGCATCCTTCCACAGGGAATGTGAAAAAGTAGAAGCCATATCTCTTCAGCCAAACGACAACTAGAGGGTGATGGAAGGGCAGAAGAGAAAGTTGGAGACAATATAGAAGAAGGAGGGCAAAACAGTTAGGGGGCCACACAGCATCTTGGTCTACATAGCGTCAATAACAGTTGGTTAGGGGTGAAGGGGAACATGCTTTGAAATTGGTTGTTTTGCATCAGTAGAACACACAAGAAAAGCAGTTGTAGCAATTGAATTTCTCCAGGGGTCAGTTCCTGTCATTTATTTATTGTTTCTACTACTAGTAAAAACAATTGTGACTATAGATACACTCTATGGTGCAATAAGGACTCTCAAATTATTTTTTTCAGCCCTGAGCTCTCTCTTGACCTATAGACTCATGTTTCCAACTGCTTAGATCTCTGAAATTGAATGGCCTATAGGCATCTCAAAACTGACATGTCCAAAACCAAATTCACTTTCTTTTGCCCAAACTCCCCCTTTCCTAACTTCCCTATTACTGTCAAGGGCGGCATCATATTCTCAGTCACCCAGGCTAGCAAACAAGGTATCATTCTGGACTCCACACACTCTCTCACCTCCTCATATCCAACCAGCTGTCCTGCCATTTATGCCTTTGGAACATCTCCTGGGTACCACCCTCCGCCCCTTATCTCCTATGACATTGACACCACCCTTATGCAGGTCCTTATCTCCTCATTATGGGACTATTGCTATAGCCCGCTTATTAGTCTCCTTGCCTTATCTCTTCCCACTCCAGTCCACCTGCACTCAGCTCTCCAATAGATCTTCCTAAAGCACAGGCTTGACCACATCATCCCTCCCATTAAATATACTATGGTGACTCCCTGTGGCCTCCATCATCCAATATAAGATCTTCTGTTTGATTTGTAAAGTCCTTCCAACCTTTCCAGTCTTCTACCTTACTACTTCCACAAATTCTAAGATCCAGTGACACTGGCCTCCTTGCTGATCCCCAAACAAGACACTCGTGACTCCAGGAATTTCCTCTCACTGTTCCCTTCACCTGGAAACTTCTCTCTCCTTATCTCTGCCTCCAGCCTTCCTTCAGATCTCAGTTAAAGATCCACCTTCTTCAAGAAGTCTTTTAATCATGGTGACTTCTCCAATTTATCTTATCTACATACTATTTGTACATAGTTGCTTACATATTGTCTCCCACATTAGACTGTGGACTCCTTAAAAGCAAGTATTATATCTTTGCTTTTCTTTATTCCTGAGATCTCTTTGACTTTTCAAATACAAGATTGGATGTTAGATTCCTTTTCCTGCCTTGAAACTGAATGACTTAGTTTTAAGAGCATCCTAAATCTCTCAATTCTTAGGGACTCCCTGGAGAAAACCTGACTTCACAGTGGCTTGTGATTCTAGCCCATTAGAGGACAGCAGCCCTTTCCCAAGCAGACATCTTTCTATAACAGGAGGCATCCTCATGTCTTCAACAGAACAGAAATAGCAAGGCTATATTTTGGGAGGCTTGCTAAACTGAAGCCTTATCTAGGAGCATCAAGCTGGTATTTAAATAACTCTATGTGGAAATGGAGTCCCATTGCTGCATTTAGCACCATGATGGCAAAGTTCCTTAAGCTACACTGGCTCAAGATGGCTTTGTCATCACCCAAGGCAGGGGGAGGGGAAGATTCAAAATATCAGGCAATGGTAGACATAAGGTGAAGGGTGAATAACTAAAGACAGATCAACCAAACAACATCACCCAATCACTGAAAAAATTTAATACTTCAGGACCCTGATCTAAAATGTGGGGAAGATTCCCTGTTAGAGGGAGACTGAGTTAATTTCTACACAGTTTCTTTCCCTGAGCCCTTTTTCTTTCCTTTCTCATGGCTACATTGCTTTTAGTCTCTACCAGCATCTCATACCTTTGTGCCCTCTGATCCAGAGCAGAAAGGAAATGGATCATCAGCTTATAGATTTGGGACTAGGAGAGATCTTAGAATCCATCTACTACAATCCCTTTGTTTTCCAGATGAGTAACCTGAGGCTTGATATAGACATGGAAAGGATCTTTAAGGCCTCCTATAACTTGAGACAGATACCACATAATCTCACTCCACCAGTATTGGGGGAGGGGGGTTGAGATGTACCATCGAAATCATGCTTTACTGTTTTAGTCATGTTGCCATGGCATTAAATTGATGGATTAGCTAGAACTGTTAAGTGACTATGACATGGCCTCATCTCTATCTCTGCTTTTTGGCATCCCTTTCCTGGTTTAATGACTAGAAAGCTGTTTTTGAATCCAGGAAGATATGGGTTCAATCCCCATCTCTGAAACATAATTGACTCTGTGGCCATGGCTAGTCACCAAACTTCTGAGTGCTCTTGGCATCAATCTCAGTATAAACATTACAAGGAAAGACTTGACTTGCACTGGTAGAAGGAATCCAGTCACCTAGGGTTTCCCTACACCCACGAAGTTACAGGTCCAGCTCCTATCTTCTTCCAAATCTCACTCAGGTACCAGCTTCGTGATAAAATCTTCAAATTCTCCAGTTATAGTTCTTCAAAGTTTTTTTGTTTATTGTTCACATATCATACCACCAGTAGAATGGAACCTCTTAGAATAAAAAACAAACAGGACAGATATTGTCTTTATGTACTAAATGTCTAGCACAGTGCCTTGTGAATTTAGCAGCTACAGAAGGCTTTAACCAGTGCCTGGACCAGAGCAGGTGGTGTTTATTAATCAAGTGCGTATTCTTGCCTGTCAGAACACATCACTCAACACCAGGGGGCACTATGAAATGACTTTCAAATTCTCTCTGGCCCTCAGAGCCTTGGCTGCTGGTGACCCCTTTGCCATGCCATCGCTTTCTTCTCAGTTTGGATGATGTGCAGATTACACAGCTCACTCCAACTCTCATCTAAGGAAAAAAAGAAGAAAACCAATTCCTCCTTTTGATCAAGTTCCCAGCTGTTTCTTAATTACTCAAGTCTCCATGTGTAATTAAAATAAACACTTAATCAAAATAATAGAAGTATGTAAAACAAAAGTATCAGCGAGGGCCAGCATCAACTCTTATTTATTTGTTCCCATCATAACAGGGCCTAATCTCTCAATTCAAGCTATGTTGTTATATAATCTCTCAGAATCTTAGAGCATGGATGGGAGGGGGGTATGTAGACCCCCCCCCCATTTCCTCACTGTATGTGAAATCTACATGGTCTGAGTGTCACTAGAACTGTGCTCCAGAAGATCCCCAACCAACATTTCCTCTAGCTCAGCTCCTGAGTCCGATCTACTTCAACTCCTATACTACTTGCTACCATGGGCTCCTCGTTAGTCTAACTGCACAAAACCTCTCACTGGTATTTGCCATGCTTATGAGAGAGTCTGATCTTGATTTTACAACCTGAGCAAAGGAGAAGAACACCTGCAGTCTGTCTCTATTCTGATCACCATTTTTACCTTAAAAGTTCCAGGACTCCCTTCTTGTGATCTCATACCTATGGTTCATCTATCTGGGTAGGTCAATCTGCTGACATGGAAGAAAGCAAAATCCACATCAGATGCTTGCTAAGTGTGTGACCTTGGTATAGTACAGGGGAGTTTGGATGAAAAGTGGCAGCCCATGCAGAGATAGCTTTAACCAACTTTCTTGCGGCTCACAAGGAGAGAAGAACAGCTGCTAACAGACAGTCTCAGTGTGTGGCCTCCATGCCTGCAGTGGAGGGAGGGTTGGTGGTGATATTATCCATGAGCCAATCAAAATCCTAGAGTTCTTCAGGGATCAAACTCAATTGGAAACAAAGAGGCTTGTATGATACCAATGGAAGACTACCCTTTTACCTATAGGACCAATAAAGTAAGGATATTTTCTAAATGACCTAATCAGGAGAGAAAAATTTAACTAGAGAAGTGGAAGCTTAACCCTACTGTACCCATTCCAGCAAGAAGCTGAGTGTTTATTAGCTGTGACATACATGCATCATGGGGGGCTGGGATCGCTCTGGTCAAGTCAATTTTCATAGAGATGCTTAGTAATTCCCTAATTCTGCCCCATTTTTTTGAGTGGCAATGCTAGTATCTTGAGTTCTGTAGGTGTGGCATTTAGGGATTTATTCAATTAAAATCTTGACTCAAGCCCCCCAAACACTAGGAAAACTGCCTTCTTCTACTCCCTCCTGTATTTTCTTTGTTTCTTCTCTTTTAGATGTTCTTGTCTTATAAACTTTAAAACATTAACAAACATGAATATTTCTATATACAAATCAGAGAGAAAAAAGAGGATTACATATGAAGCCACGGATCTATTATATACAGCCAGTTTTTAAACATATATCACACCATAAATATATATAACACAATAATACCAGCCTAGTACTGCTCGTATAGGTTCCCTTTTGACCTTCCCAATCTTCTTCATTCTATATTCCCTTTCAAAGGATACTGATAATGTTAAAAAAAACTATAATGCTTTAACTATAGAAGCCTGGCATTATTGTATATCATTTCTTTTCTCATACCCAAAGAATTATAATAAAATAAACAGCATCAAAATATATCAAAACAATTCCTCTTAGGCTTGACCAAAACTTAGGCGTTCCTAGACACAATTTAGTTGCTTAGATTTAGCCTCCCCATTCGATACTTTCAAAGGGAATGGGCACATCTGCACTAATATTATTGTGCTCACAGTGTCCACAGGAGTGGTGGTGGTGGTGGTCAATGTCCAGTCAAACCATTTTGGACAGTTTTCAGGTGGCTATTTTTTTTGCTCTCCCTTAAGGACAGCGACCCTCAATCTGGATCGAGATTTTGATTTCATTTTTCCTTGCTCCTAGCTGCTTTGTTCTACCCATACCTCTAGCTTCTATTGCCTCACTACCTACCTTATGAGCCTTCTCTTACACAGAGGCACAGCCTTGATATCATGGTCTCACCATGAAAAAAGTTTGTTGTTGTTCATCCTTTGTTTAGAAGAGGACCAATGACATCACAAGGTAATGTCTTGACTTGCTCATGATTTGGACTTAAGGGAGGCAGAGTTGCACAAAATTGTCAACCTCACTCTCTCTTCCAGAGTCACTGAAGTTCAGTGGCATGACAAAAGTCAGAATAACTGGTAATACCCAGGATGTAGTAAATGACCTTAGTGTCTTCAATATCTGACCAAATTCTAAGTACTCCGCAGCACCTGCTGCAGCTGCCTTCATGGCCTTTGCAACAAATTGTTCTCATTTGCCCGTTCCAATAGGGAAGTTTTCACATGCTTGGAGTAGACATCCCCCTGACTCACCAACGGTCTGAGGCCTGTCAGTCACCCTTAGTCTAGTTTATCCCATCTGCTGGGATGGTTTGCCAGGATGTGGCCTCTCTACATGCTACAGCTTTTTGGAGCCACAGGTGAGAGTTGGATGAAAGGTAGGCACCAAAGATGGACGAAAAGGGCTTCTCAAGCCCTCATATGAGGTTCTAGTCTTCCCTGAACACCCCATACACCTCAAGAAAAAGTAAAGAGTTAGAGCAACACTCTGTCCATGATGGTGCCATCTTGTCTTCACTTTGCTTCTCTTTCTCCTAACATTTTTTGTGGTGGCTGCCCATACTTCATTTCTGTCTGTGGCTAATCTTCAGCCCTTTTTTTTTGACTTACCTAAGCTTTACAGGCAAGGCCAACTTGAAACAGCTCACCAGATAAGGCTTAATTACAGTCCATGCACAAAACATATACGAAGTAATGCAAATTGGTTTTGATAGGGAGAGAATATTGATAGCTGAGGAGGATCAAGAAAGGAAATGGTAGGATTTGACTCCTGGATTGTGCTTTGAAGGAAGTGAGGGATTTTAATAGGTAGAGGTGAAGAGGGAGTGCATTCCATACATGGGGCACTGCCAATGTAAAGACTGAGAAGCAAAAGACAGAATAATTGGACTTGAGTACAGACTAACTCAAAAAATGTAAAACAAATAAGTCCAGACTGAGATATGCCTGGGATAATAGATGGGAGTCATCTTATGGAGGACTTTAAGTGCTAGCCTTCAAATTTTATAGTTTTTTCCTTAAAGGCGATAGGCAATAATTGAATTTTGAGCATGGGAGTGACATGGTGAGATATATGTTTTTAGTAGTACCATTTTAAAATTATGTAAAAGAGAAGTTGTTGATTCATGGAGACCAATTAAGCACCTATTGCAATAATCTAGTTCAATTAGGTCCAATTCAAAAGGGATTTACTAAGCACCTACTGTGGATCTGGGATAGGCACTGGGGATAAAAAATTATAATGACATCATGCTAGCCTTCGAGGACCTTATACTCTGCTGAGCCAAGGTGAGAGGTGATGGGGGTTGAACTAGGTTAGAAGCTGTGAGAGGCTACAAAGGGAAAAGAATGGAGACAACTGAGGTTTTGTGGAAGAAGAACCAGTAAGATTTGGTAACATTAGATAATGAAGGTTAGGAAGAGTGAAGAGTTGAGGGTTATTCCAAGGTTATGAGTCTAGATGGCTCAAAGGATCATAATACAAAAATTTGGAGGAGAAAATGTGCGTGTTGGAGGGGGGCAAGGGATATGTATGTTGGATTTTGCATTTTTGGAAATATAATGAGCACAGTTTTAGATGGATTGCTTTTCAGAAGCCTACAGGACAACAAGATGGTGTAATGTTAATGGAATAGGAAGATTTTCCTGGCCCATTAATAGGTCTCATATGGAGCTCATTAAGGGAAGCTTGCTTAGGAGAAGCTTGCTTATAGGAAAGCCTTCACACCTTTTGGTACTAAGCTAATTAGGCACTGAGTCAAGAGGGTTGTGATGCCTTCTGACTCTGAGCCTATTAGCCAGAAGTATATATATTATTTTGAGGTGAGATTTTGCTTTGGGGGTTTACTAATGAGAAAGACCTTGTGATTCCCTGGTTGAGATTCTGTGCAGCCGTACATTCAGACCCTCGACTGCTCAGATGTAAAGGCTCTCTTGATCCAGTGGTGTATGTAAAGTGTATAGCAATACTGCTGTGATTCAGGCAGTCAAAACCCTGTCTGTTGGTCTTTATGCTAATTTCTCCACTGGTGTTCTCCCTGTATTTTCTCTGCTTGTATTTCCTCTGACATTCAGGGTGCTGACTCTTCCCCTGAACTAGTGAATGTAATTAAAAGCAGGATTCCCTTTTTTGAGAAGTCTTTCTCAGAAAAGCAGATCTAAGAACCTGTGCTAGCAGGCCATCTTAGGTATACTAGGGTGCTTGCTGCTACATATGGATAAATAGCAACAGTAATAATGACAACAACAGTTAGCACTTGTATGGCACTCAGACATTAGTACGGTGCTGTACGTATTCTATCTACCTTGAACCTCACACTAACCCTGTGAGTTAGGTGCTATCATTACCTCATTTACAAATGTGGAAACCGAGACAGATAAAGGCTAACTGACTTGGCCAGTATCACAGAACTGGTGTCTGAGATGAGATTTTAATTCAGGTCTTTCCGACCCTGTAAGGTTAATGGGGAATAAGATCTTTCCCACCCATCAATAGGCCTCATGTGGAGCCCATTAAGGGAAGTTTGCTTGCTTGTAGGAAGGCTTACGCATCTTTTGCTAATTTCTAATTAGTCACTGAGTCAGGAGGGTTCTGACTCTGAGCCTATTAGCTGAAAGAGCATATATTCTGAGATGTGAGCTTTTGCTTTGGGGTCTCGCTTACAAAAAGGATTTTGTGATTCCCTGGTTCAGACTCTGAGTGGCCATATGTTCAGAGCTCGCTGACTGCTCAGATGTAAAGGCTCCCTCAATCCCATGGTGAATGTAAAGTATATATAGCGGTATTGTTTTGATTCAGGCAGTAGAGCCCTGTCTGTTGGTCTTTATTCCTCTTTTCTGTATTTTCTCTGTATTTTACATAGAGAAGATTGCTGACCCCTCAAACATCTATCTTTCTTAGTAAAGCAGATAAAAGAACCTGCACTCGCAGCCATTCCTGGGTATGCCAGTGTGGTTGCCATTATAGACCCCAAATACAAGGTTCTTACCCACTGTGCTACCTAGCTACCTCTTATAGAGATGTCCAACATCTGCATCTTTTAGCTACAGCCTATTGAGGTATCAGGGGGAGTGCAGTTGGAAGGGAGGAGTACAAGGGTCCCACGATCATTGGCAAAATTGATTTCCTCTTATTTCTTTCTTGACTGATGCATGACAGACAATCTAGTCGTGCCAGTTATTCCTATATTTCATTGCAAGAACACTTATCCACAATTGCTGTCTAGAAATGTGTCAAGTAAGTCTGTTATTGCCATGACAGCTCATGAGCTACAAAGTGTTTTTATGAAGTCAGGATTTGATGCAGCTAGAGATGAATGGTACCAGTTGGAACATTTTTCAGCAACAATTTCAATAGTGACAAATGTAACTGGGATAAAACAAAAATCATGGATGTTAGAGTTGCTGTTGCTTAGTCATTTTCAGTTGTGTCTAATCTTTGTGACCCCACTTGGGGTTTTCTTGGAGAAGAAATTGGAGTGCTTTGCCATTTCCTTCTCCAGCTCATTTTATAGATGAGGAAATTGAGGCAAACAGGGTAAAGCGACTTGCCTCAGGTCACACAGCTAGTGAGTGCCTGAAGCCAGGTTTGAAATCAGGAAGATGAATCTTCCTGACTCCAGGTCTCTCTGCAACCTAGCTTCCCCTCAGCTGGACTGTCTAGTCAAGGGGTGAGGAACCTGTGGCCAAGGCAGAATTAAAACTAATGGTTTCATATCCAGGTCTCTTTCCATAGATTCACACAAGCCAAGCTTCAAAAGATGAGATAGATGAGGCATACATGCATAAAAAATAACTAAGGATGCAAGACAAGATTTTGATGTGAAAACAGAGCGCTAGTCTTCTGACCTCCATTCTTGTGCTCTTTCTACTACTAGATTCTGGGTTATTTATTTTTATTGTCTTGCATGTAAATGAGGTCATTGGACTGGCTGAACTCAGGTTCTCTCAGCTTTTGAGCTGCAACAATGATCAGCTTACATCGTTTCATTGTATAGCTAAACTCACATTCTTTTTGTTCATTAATCATTCATTTGGCCTTTTGGGAAAGAACTCTGTTCACTTCTCTAAATTTTCCATTTTCAACTCCATCTTGAAATTGGACCGCTCTTTAGTCCTAGGCCAACTGGTGAACTCAACTGTAGTTTCAGTACATTGTGAAGTATTCTGTGGGATGCAGTAGAAAGAAATCTGGACTGGAAGTCTAGTGACCTGGGTTCAAATCTCTCCTTAGCCACTTACTGACTGTGTGACATTGGGAAAGTCACTTAACTTCTTTGTAACACTATGAGGTTGGACCAGATGGTCTCTGAGGCCCCTTTCCACCTCTAAAACCATGATGATATGATGCAGACAACATTTCTAGTCATTTCTAATGGCACTGCAGCTGAAAACAGAAAGCTCTTCAATTATGTTGCTTAAATAGAACTCAACGCTATCTTATGGGTTGCTATTTGCCCTGCTTGACTTCAATTAGAAGGCAAAGGATTGACACTTTTGGAGACACAGAATTGGAAGTGGGGGTTGTTAATGTGTGTGTGGGGGGGAGGCTTAATTAGCCTTTCACTAATTAAGTTATTTTGCAGATGTTTTCTTTATACTTGCATAACTTCCAATCGCTCTCCTTCAAGTTTCTAACTGGTGTAGGGACAACGGTTTCAATGAAGACAAGTGCCTGAGGCATATTTGTTACTTGAAAACAAATTTCTTCACAGTAATAAACACTTGAAAATAGGGTGATTTATGTGCAACTCCCTTCCCCCTCCCCCAACTAGAAATCTCAAATTGAAAGAAAATCTGGTTGTGTTTATTTCAATGATTATACAGTCTTCATTCCTGAGAATATGTGATTACCACAGCTGGAAAGCTGGAGCACTAACCAAGAATTAAATATGATGATGTCCCACTTCCCACAACAGGGGAGATGTCTCATGAAGGATCTGGTAGAGTCAGTTAGGGAATGGTCCTTTATGTTAAAATGCCAAGATTGGCATTGACCCAGGGAGATTCTGAAGTGCAGACCCTTTTGGTATTCTGCTAATCACAGGAATTTGGAGATCAAACGAGTCATGGTAGAATTACAGGACGTCGAATTTGGTAGGGCCTTCAGCAGCCATCCGCTCCAATTTGTTTTTGGGAAAAAATGCCCATTACAGCATATTTAATAAGTGGTCATCCAGACTTTGTCTGGAGAGGACGAGTGAAAGGGAACCCAAGGCAAAGCATCCTACCTTCTATTTTTTAGGAAGATTTCTTCTTTATATCAATCCCAAAACATTATCTCTGGAACTTCTACCGGTTGCTTTTGACCTCGGGCTCTCAGGCCAAATAGAACAAACCGACTCCCTTTCCTCTGATGGCAATTCAAATACTTGAAGATAACTTTTGTGCCCTGTCCCTCGTAAGTCTTCTCTGCTACAGACTATTCCTTCAACTGATCCATACATAGCATGATCTTAAGAGCTTTCCCCATATGGGTTGCCTTCCCTTGGACAGTCTCTACCTCTCAACATCCATCCTAAAATGCAGTGGATTAGATGGCCTCTGAGGTCCCTTCCAGCTCTCCAGTTATGATCTTTTTATGCTGTCTTTGATTTAGATTCCAGCTCTTCCATTACTCACTATGTGACCTTAGGTAAGTCACTTCTTATCTGGGTCTGTTTCCTCACCTAGGAACTAAATGGGTTAGGAAAATTGGCCATAAAAGTGCCTACTGACTCCAAATAAGTTTGTTGTGATTTCACCTGATTCATTTTTTATATTATCCATTTGATTTTTCTCCCTCATCTTTTTAAACAGGTTAAGTGAAGGTTTATCTATCTGCTGAGTTTGATTTTTTTCCCCAAAGAGGCAACTAATGAGGTTAATAGGAACAATTATCTATTCACCTAACCGGTGCTGTGGATGGAGCACTGGGTCTGGAGTCAGTAAGACCTGAATTCAAAGCTGGCCTCAGTCCCTTACTAGCTGTGAAACCCTGGGAATGTCAAACTCATTTGCCTCAGTTTTCTCATATGTTAAATGTGGATAATAATAGAACCTATCTCCCAGTGTTGTTGTGAGGATCAAATGAGATTATGTTTTTAAAGCACTTTGCAAGCCTTAGAGGGCTGCATAAATATATATTGGCTCTTCTGAGGATCACATGACATAATGCATGCAAAGCACTTTGTAAATGTTAGATCTTAGCTTCATGTGATCAATGCCAGTCCTTGTATGTTAGTTTTATCTCATTAAAGCAGCCTAAGATTGGCTTCACTTTCTTAACTTCTATAACTGTAGCAACAATCTTGCTAGCAGCCACTGTGGCTGTGTAAAACCAACAACAACCGGCACACAGAGGGCTGCCAACACAGGTTCCTTCATCTGCTTTTCTAAGGAAAGCAACTTTAAAGGATTAACAGTCTCAGTTTAATTAAGCAAACATATATCAATCACTTAGTTCAGGGGGAAAAAGATCAGCCCCTGAACTTCAAGGCAAATACAAACAGAAATTACAAACGTCAACAGACAGACCTTGTCTGATCAAATCACAATACATAGTTACCAGAGAAGCATCAACATGTGTCTCGGGGGGCAGTTACATGACTTGTCCAGAGTCTCAACACTCCTTCCATGAGTGAGCCCCAAAAGTCAAATGCCAAGCTCCCCTCGATTACATCCTGTTTGGAGCCCTGAGGGCCCTGACCTCGCCCAGGCTGGGTGAGTGAAAGTTCCCCATCGCCAGTATCACATCATATACAAGTCAATGACTCCCCATCCTCTTAATGTTGAGAAATACTCCAAGGCAAAAGATCCCACTGTACCTGCCCCATTCAAACAAAGAACAGTGAAAAGTCCCATTTTGCTTGCCATTACATTTGAAAGGCAAGAATCCTTAAAAGCACTTAAGAAAAGAACAGCAAAAAGCCCCGCCCTGATTACTATCACAATAACACTCTTCATGTATTGACTTATATGGAGCTTACAGTTGAGTAAAACCTAGGGATCTTTCACAAATGGATATCTATTTATTCTCTTTTTCTTTATTCTCCATCTACTTACCTATTTACTCCTTGGATTTACCACTAAGATGTAAGCATTTGGAGAGTAGGGATTGTTTCCTTCATTGTATTAGTAACCCCATTTCCTTCCACAGTGCCTGGCACATAGTAGGTCCACTTGTCGACTGATCGATTGATGATTAGGTCTCAGTTTCCTCTTCTTTAAAATGAGACGATTGGACTAGATGATGTGCAGGTCCTTTCCATCACCTCTTTGGGTCTCATTTTCTTCACCTTTAAAATGGTAAAATTAGACAAGATGATCCTTCAGATTCTTTCTTTTACCCTTCTAGGATTCTAAGAGAAATTTCCTAATTTCAATCAAAGAGGGCTTCCCAAGTCAGACAAGCTTCAGAATCACATGAAATTGAGTGTTGTTTATTTTCTTTCTTTCAAATGTAGGATTTTTGTGGGATTGTGCAATAGGCATCTGATTAGTGTACAAAACAGCAATCTGAGGCTGCAAACCCAGCTACACCTGACTGGTGCCAATGCTCCTGGTTTGCAAGGAGCTCATCCAGGCTATGGAAATTGCATTTAAAAAACATTTCTACCTGGATGTTCTTCTTAAAGACAAATTATTTGGGAAGTGGCTAACCTGGAGATTAACCTCCTTGGCCTGGGGAGGCAAGAAGAATCAAAACTTGATGGAATGAGCAAAGTTTAGACAAATGAGCCTTCCTTGAGGATTCCAAAGATTCCTTTGAGATCTTGAGGGAAAGCAAATGCATTAATTCCTCTGTTCAATTTTAATAGCAAAAGAAGCCTTTTCATTACAGATCCTTTTTTTACAGTTTTCAAAATGAAAGTGGACAAAAAATCTCAATGTTATCTATTTATCTTCGAACAAAAAGTCAAAGTGATTGATTTAAAAAATTTATTCTATTCCACATTCCTTTAGTTTCCTGAAGAAAATAAGCACCTCTTGAGACTATTCACCTTAGATTATGAGAAAAAGAAACAACTTGGACACGTAGGCATTCAGATAAGAAGACCAAATATATTAATAATGAATATTTTTGCTTGCAATGATCAAAGTATCTGGGGATCAAAAGCTTGGATTGGATTTTTATTCAATAATTTTAATTTTCAATAACAAAAATCACTGTCTAAGGCCTCTGTCACTTCCAGATTTATCTTTTTCCAATTGTGCTTGTCCAGGGCAGACTAAAAAGATAAAATAATTTGCCAGTTTGGTGCCGCTAACTTTGTTTTTTTAGTTTAAATTCGAAACTTCCAAGCTGTTGGACTCTACATTTAATGGATTTAATTAGCTAAGTGAGCTGCAGAAAAAATCAGTTCTACAAATACAAGATAGGAGAGATATGTTTAGAAAGCAACTAATATGGAAAAAAAACCATACCTCTTCATAATGGGCCCATATTATGCTGCCACCACCAGCACCAACTACTAAGCAAGTATTATCTATGAACAAGTAAAACCAAGAGCCTTGGGATGGCAGTGTCCCCAGACTGCTGGTCCTGCTTTTAGCTTGCACCCCTACCACAAGGGGAGCTGTCCTTCTGAAGATGGCAACTGGCAACTCCCTATGCAAGCCTGGCAGCCCCTACCTCCTTAGTAGTGATAACTATGGAAGAACTATGGACAATCATGTTTACACCCCCAAAGTTCTTTGCAAAGTCAAATAGCTCAACATCAAAAATAGATATGGTTTTATTAATGGAATCAACACTAAAGAAATGTACTACCATCTACTTTGCTGGTGTACCCTAAGGACCACTGGGCCTTTCCATTGGATTTGCTACTGAAAACTCCTATGTGTTGTTTACCACACTAGAGAGTTATCATGAAATGTCTTGTTTATTGGTTTCTAAACCTAGTGCTTAGCATGGTGTTGTGCATGTAAGAAGTGTTTAATCATTTTTTTATTCATTTTATTCATTTTTATTCATAGTTAAATGAATAACTGTGCAAGCGTCCTATGAATTAACACTGTGGTGTGGCAGTGGTTAATTTGTACAGATTTCTTTGCTTGTTATCTCCCCCCTTGACTATGAGCTTTTTGAGGACATGGACAGTCTTTTACCTCTTTTTGTGTCCTCAGGGCTAAAAGCTTATTGACTTACTGATTGAGGATCAAATAGATTTTAGGTGGCCCTGATGGAAATGTAGTGTCCAGAGAAAGTAAGATCATACTGCCAATGAATGCACATTTAAAGACTGGCACAAAAGATCTTGGAAACCTAGAAATTTGTACTGAATCCAACAAGATGGAATTCTGTAAGAATTAGGGAAATTGTCACATGTGAGTTCAAAATAATCACACATATAACAGATTAGAAGTATGGTAAAGTTGAAGTTGGTAGGATTGGGGTGGGGGGAGTAAATGGACTGCAAGCTGATTATGAGCCAACAATGTTACGTAACAGCCAAACAAGCTAATAAGATCTCAGGTATCATAAATGGAAACACAGGGTCCAGGACTAGGCACAGGATACTCCCTCTCCTACCAAGTCTGGAATGTACTTTTAAAAACTCAAGGCCCCTTAAAAGTTCAGTTCTAGTTCCCCATGCATATGAGGAGTTTTTCCTAAACTTCCCTACTCCATTTTCCTCCTTGCCCAATGGTTATGTTTTTCAATTCTCATGAAATTACTTCTTCTTTTGTCTTTATTTGATTTATAATTTCACTTATATAGGGAATTTCCATGTGAGGACACCTCCTCTGTCAATGCAGTTTGGCCCCTACTTTGCATCTTAGTTTAAGAGAATTACCTGGGACCTTTGGGAAACTGTCAGTCAGCCAATTTACTGATATCATCCTCTTCCTCCTCCTCCTCCTCCTCCTCATCATCATCTGTTGATCAATTTTTTCAGTCACCTCTGACTCTTTATGACCCCTTTGGGGTTTTTTTTTGGCAAAGATACTGGAGTAGTTTCTCATTTCCTTTTCCAGCTAATTTTATAGATGAGGAACTGAGGCAAACAGGGTTAAATGACTTGCCAGGAACACACAACTAAGAAATATCTGACGCTAGATTTGAACTCAGAAAGCCAAGTCTTCCTGACTCTAGGGCACTCTATTCATTGTGCCTCTTCCTACCCAAATACTTAAATCCCTCCCTAATTTGGCCCCAAGAATACTTTTTCAGAGATTTCATATTATACTGCTTCATGCACTCTATGCTACAACAAACCTAGTCAGCTAGCCTTTCCCTGAATTTGACTTTTCATTTCTCTTGTCTGGATGCCTAAGCATTGGCCATGCCTTGTCTTGGAATTACAACAACCTGTGCTCCATCTCCTAACTACCTTCAAGATGTAGCCCGGATGTCCCTCTGAAGCAAAACCTTTCTGGATTGCTCCAGCAGTTAGGATTGTCATGCATTTGATTATGTGCGAACATGCTGTATACTCTCAATGGACATAAGCTCCTTGAGAGCAGAGAATGTTTTGTTTCCTTTCTGCTTTTGTCTTTGCATCTTTGATGCCGAGCATATTGGAGGCATTTGGTAAATGTCTGGTTTTTTTTAAAGTACAGTAGTATTGGAGGACAGTGAGGATCAATGAGTAGAGTTTGAGGGAAGGGTGATTTTGCCCGATTCTTTTGTCGCTGAAGATCTTCCTACAGAGTTTGTGTCTCCACTTGCTGAAATTATTTATGAATTCGTGAGCAACTGACTGACAGATGAATGACCTTTGAAATACCTTCTGGCTCTCAGATTCTGGCATATGAACTTCGCGCTTAGAATGGAGTCTAAGAAGAGGAAGCTAAGCACAGCTGCATCAAACGTTATTCCAATAAGTGTTTGTTGAATAAATGACTGGATCTTTTCCATACCTGTGAAATTATAGAACATATAGTGATATGATGTGATATAATGACATAATGCTATCTCATGATGATGGATAATTCCTTTTCTTTTCCTTTTTAGATATCCATGTAAAACGCTTTTCATTGGCAAGGCATTATCTATCTAGGGTATGTGAACTCATACTACTGTTTTTGAGTGTAGTTATTATGTTCATCCATAAGTATGAGACTTTCTATCCAATTTTTGTGAATTTGCTTGAATGACTAAAATATACTACAGAGATTTTCTCAAAGAAGTGGCCTTTATTCAGATGCCAGTATCCACCCCTGTGGGAAAAGAGTATAAGCTTGATAAATTATTTGGAAGGTAGGACAATGGCATACTTTTTATTACTGTGTTCAAATACTTCTATCACATTCAAATCACGTTTTATCAAGGTTAGAACAAAAATAGGAAAATGTCCCCTTAGGAGGCTAGGAATAAGCTAAAATGTAATTTTTATTTCTTATGGTCAAAATATCTTGATATGAAAGCTGTAACTGAATTGCATCATCCATTAATACAATTGTCAATAACATTTAGAATTCTATGAAAAAAAATATTCCTGACCATAGTTGGAATCTACTTTCCAAGACCCATTCTAGTGAAATACTAAATATTCCCTTGGATAAAGTATTGCTCATGATATCCCATGGAACAAATAAAAAATCATTAATGACTATCAGTCCTCACTAGTCCCTTTCCTCTTTTATAGTTTCAGGGAAAGGAGGGGAAAGAAAAGAATAGGCATTTATTAAGCTCCTACTATGTGCCAGGATGTGCTAAATGCTTTATGAATATTATCTCCTTTGACTCTCACAACAGGCAAGTGCTATTATTATCCCCATTTGACAGTCGAGGAAACTGAGGCAGAGACAGGTTAAGTGCCCAGGGTCACACAGCTAGTGTTTGATCCAGATTTGACTTCAGTTTTTTTTACCACAGACCTAGTACTCACTGTGCCACCAGGAGCAAAAAAGGGGATAGAGGGTCCCCTAAAAAAATCACATTATTTTTGGACCTAGCTATTGGCATTCTAAATGTGAGATTTTTGACCAACAAACTATAAGTAGACGTGCTATCAAAAATAACTGAATGAATAAGCTTTTATTAAGCTGTCATTATTTGCTCAGTAAACAAAATCAGAAGCCAGAAAGTAGGAGTCTGGCTTCCAGATTCTCTTTGGCCAGCCCAAAATAAAGGACTGCATTTGGTTTTATCATGTGTCCAAAGGTAAAAAGAAACAGAATTAAATAGACAAGGGTGGGGTGGGGGACAAATATTTATTTAGCACCTACAATGTGCTAAGCACTCTACTAAGCACTTTACAAATATTATCTCATTTGATTCTCACAACAACCATGGGAGGCAGGTACTATTATTTCCCCATTTTACAATTGAGGAAACTGAGGCAAACAGCTGCCTAAGGTCACACAGCTAATAAGTGTCTGAGGCTGGATATGAACTCTAGCCCCAGCATTCTGTCTATTGCATTGCTTAGTTACCTGAAGGAACTAGTAGATAGGGAGAGATTGAAATTTCAAGACAGAGGAGATGATTGAGGATGTTCCAAAAGGATCTTGACAGGCTGAATCTGATTGAAACTAAAGGTGAAATTCAATAGAGCTAAACCTAAAGTCTTGGTCACGGGTGAAAAAAATCAACTTCATAAGTAAAAGATAGGCAATGCATGATTGGACAGCAGGAGTTTTAGAAATATCTAGAGCTTGGAGGGTTACTGGATTGCATGTTTAATATGAATCAGAAATGATATGGAAGCCAAAAAATCTGATTTGATCTTGGGCTACATGAAAGGAGGCCTAGCTCTAGGAAGAGGGAACTCATGTTTCCATTCATTGTACTGTGCTGTCATCAAACCTCATGAGATTATTGTCTTCAGCTCAGGACACCATGGTAGGAAAAGAACATTGATGAGCTGGAGGACGATGATAAGAGAAGGACGATCAGGACCTTGAGTCCATGTCATATGAATATCAACTGAAAAAAAAGCACAAATGTTTAGCCATAAGAGGGTGTGGGGATGCTTGGCCAGAATAAGAGAAGACTGGAGGGAAGGGGCATAATAATTCTCTTCATAAATCTGAAAGGCTCTTGTGTGGAAGAACAATCAGACTTCTCTTTCTCACTCACTCTGTCTCTCTGTCTCTCTGTCTCTCTCTCTCTCTCTGTCTCTCTCTCACTCACACACACACACACACACACACACAGACATCCTCTTGTGTTTGTCCTCAGAGGTCAGAATCAGGGGTCAATGTGTGGAAGCCATAGAGATTGATTTAAGGTCGATGTCAGGAAATAAAAAAAAAACGACCTATCAAACAACAGAACTGTCCAAAAGTGGGATGCATTGACAAGAGGTGGTGAGCTGCCTTTCCTTGGAGATCTTCAGCTAGAGACATAGGTGAACACTTATTTAGTATATTATTGCGAGGCTTTCTTTTGTACATGTGTTCGACTACATAGCCAGCGAGGTACCTTCCAACTTTCAGATTTTGTGATTCAAAAGCCAGTTTTCTTTCTATTTTGCCCATAGCCTCAATCTCTGAGGAAGCAAATGTCAAGAGAAAGAAGAAAAGGTTTCAGCTTTGAGCTTAAACTTTGAGACTGGTAATTCTAAACAATTTCAATTTGATTTTTAGATTTGTGTAGGAATGTGCACTGTTCTACAATATGTTTTCCTCCAAAATGCACACAAATTAAGACTAAAGCACAACAGACAAAGATGATAGGCTTCACAGCTGGAGGCACTCACCTTTGAATGTCATGAGCTAAATGGCAAATTTGGGAGTAAAAGCTGTTTTCAGATGCCAACATCTACTGTGAAGTTCACAGATGCGCCGCCAATGTGAACAATGCAGGTTTCAGACATAGATAATCAGAGAGTCAACATGCAATGAGATTGCCAAGGCAACATTCAGCATGTGAATATTGGTGGTTGCTTAACACTAATGTTGTTACATAAGGGCTCTTGGGTAGGTGGACAAATGAGGACAAAATTAAAGGCTTACAATTTCAAGAAAGAGAAACTTGTTTGGATTCTGTGATTGCAGATGAGTATTTAATTACATCTTGCTTCATATGATTAATGCATAAGTATATAATTTCATATCAAAGATTTATGAATAGAATGTGAAGACACCAGGTTAACTTACTAAAATCAATGTTATTTTGCCTCAGTGAAGACAAAAAATTCTTAAGACAAGGTGTTTAAATCTGGGAGTTTTTGCAACTTTGGCTGACAAGTCTAAATTTTACTGTGTTTATTGGGAACAAAATTCCAGTGATCTGACACATGGTGCGGATGGATATTGTCATGGGTTACTATGGCCAAAGAATTCATTGCCTCTTGGACAACCCGCTAATGCAAAGCTGTTTAACACTTGATCTTGCATAGGGTCTGTCTATCTGGTACTGCATTAAAGACTTCCAGGAATGATGGAATCTGCCTAAAGCCTGGGTTGTCCCAGCATAGCCTTTGATAAACCTTTACAATCTGATTCTACCCTATTTTTCTAGGTAAATTGCACATTAATCAATCAACAAGCATTTTATTAAGCATACACTAAATGCCAGTCCCCACAATTCCTAGCCTTGAGGAGCTTGCATTCTAATGGAAGAGATATGTAAACACAAAAGTACATATAAAAATGTATTCTCAAAATGTGTAAAAATATTTTTGGGGGGATGGCACTAGGAATTAGGGATAATGTATGAGCTTTGAAGAAACTAGGAATTCTAAAAGTTGGAGGTGAGGAGAGTGTGTAATCTAGGATATTTAATATAAAGGCATAGAGATAGGGAATCGTGTTAGGTGTGTGAACAGAAACATGGTTGTCATTTTTTTTTAACAACCTATACATTCTAATCAAACTAGCCTTCTCTCTTGTGCTCTCTCTCTCTCTCTCTCTCTCTCTCTCTCTCTCTCTCTCTCTCACATACACACACATACACACACACACACGAATGCACACAGACATATCACATCATCCTTCTATGTGTGGGTACATATATATGTATATATATATATATGTATATGTATATACACCATTCAATATTTCCCCTCTGTGTCTTTGCCTAGGCTGACACCTATGCCTGGAATTGTTTTTTTCCTTATTTTTTATTTTCTGTGGCTACTATTTGAGAAGTCGAGATTTAGAAATACTACCACTGTTGATGTAACATATACGATTATCGATAAATTCAATCTAAATTACCAAAGAGGGATACTCTGGAATCCCCAGTGGAAGCGAACAGTAGGATTTCAAGATGTGTCTGATTCTCATCACTGGTTATTGCGGCTTTAGGATTTGGGGCAGTAATATGAAAATAAGTAGTCAATGCCTCTCCTCTGTAGTTAATGACTTTATAATAAAGACAAGAGAAATACCCTTGGCTTTAAAGTATGCAGACCTCCGGATAATATAGAAACCTACAATTTGGCTAGTGCTTCTCATGTCTAGTATGCTATATTTGTAAGAGATGTCAAAGTTCCTGCTTCATAGGTAGACCATCAGCTCCCTCAAGGTTGGTACCATGTAATAATTAATATTTGTATCTCCCTTGTAGTCTAAGGATGTGATCTGCACATAGTAGATGCTTAAAATATTTGCTAATTCAAATTAGTTCACCCAGTCCATAAAGTGCCATGCTTACATGTGGAATTGGCTTTCATGCAGAGAAGAGTAGGATTCATTTGGATTCTAAGAAAGAACAATACAAATAATGACAATAAACAAAGCCCATAATATCCTCAGTTAAAGTTTCCCAACTCCGTTGACTCATCTTTTAGCACAACCCTGGACTCCAATATCTTCTTTAAAAAGAATTTAATTAAATGTTTTATTGTAAATATAACATTGACTATGAATATAGACCATGAAATTTGCTCAGTAACTATTTACATTTAAATTACTTAATTTCAATGTTTCATGGAGAAAAGTAGTAGATAGAGGGCTAGCCTTGGAGTTAGGAAGACCTGGTTTCATATCCTGCTGTTGATATAGACTGGCTGCTCAGCTACAGTCAACTTATTCAACTCTAAGACTATAAATTACAGAGAAGTTGCATATTTGCAGTGAAATCTACAACTTTATGTTAAAAAAGTATCATGAGACTTTTTCAGTTACTCCAAATCCACATCAAGGGACCATGCATTCTCATCCTCTTTTTCTTGTGGTGTTGATCATGGTGTTAATGTTTTTTATACTTTGCATTACTTCATAAAGGTTGTTCCATATTTTCCTATATTCCTCATATTTTTCCATTTTAAAAGCAGAACAATATTCCATTAGAATACCCCCATTTAAGTAAGCACTCCCTGTACTGATGTTCATAGGTCGTTTTCTTTTTTTTTTTTTTTGCAACTCTGCAATTCTGTCATCATTTTTCATTTTTTGACCTGAGGGCAGCTGCTTTTCAAGTGTCCATACCGGTGAATATCTCGAATTTATTCAAAATCAAAAGAAGTAGGGGATAAGAAAAAAGTTTCCTTCATTATTATTGATGAGGAAATTCTCCCTTCTCTGTGCTCCCTGAGCAGAATATTGTGTGCATGGAATATAATAGGGAAGAGTTGGCATGGAACGGAAACCAAATACTCCGTAGAGGTTTGCATTAACTCGACTCAAATTGCTATCAAAGAAACCAGTTCTAATTGCTGTTCTTCATCAAAATAATTCATTTTTATAAACTTAAGCTTTTAGAGGCTGCATTAATGAGATCCAAAGCAATCTAACGAGAAGCCCAGGAAGCAATTAAAGTTTAGTGCAGCTAGCATGCAAGAGAATCGTTGATGAAATAAAAGTTATCTCTAAAGGAGACAAAAATCAGTTCAAATGGTGGGAGAGCCCAATATACTGACAAGCATCTTCTGGTAGAAATATGGAGGGATAAAAATGAACTGTAGAACCATCCAGAAGTATCTCCATTTCATCAGTTCTGGCTCAGGAGCAAAAACAATGCCTTATCCTTTTAAAAATATGTATATTCAGAACAGAACAGAATTTCAGCATTGGGAAGGGTTGAAGCTGACATTCTATGTACTATGTTGCATAATCACATTTTATCCTCATAACCACTCTGGGAGGTAAATAATAAAGACATTGTTATCCCCATTTTATAGATTAGGAGACAAGGGCAAAGAGTAGTTAAATGAATTGCTCAAGGTTGCACAGCTAGTAAATGGTAATACTGGAATCAAGTTTATGACTCCAATATTAAGGCCATGACAATAAGATATTTTCTATTGGGATTTCCCGATGTCAAGAAGGTTAAGGAGGCTCTTCCCTTTTACTTCCAATTAATTCATTGAATCACAATCACAACATTTTAGATTTGGAAGGTGCCTCAGTGACTATCCTAACATACACTTGCAAATATAACAATATAACAAGATACATTTCATCTAGCCTCTGCTTAAATCCCCTAAATAATTGGAAACCCATCACTTCCTAGAGAAGTCCATTCCACTTATGGATAACTCTGATCATTGGGAAGTCTTTCCTGATGCTGAACCCAAATTTGCTTTGCCCATGGGTCAGAGATCCCGCAATGATTCTGGGTTCACACAGACTTGGATCTTATCTTGGAGGTAGATCTCCAAGGGACCCATTTATCACTTTGGCCTTTTGTTCCTACACTGGTGACAATCTGCTAAAGAAACCTGAAGAATCTAGCTTTCCTCATATGTTGGTAACAGTGTCCCTCAAATCCTACACAGCCATTTGATATGCAATATGAGTGTTTGGTATGGGGCAATGTTTATTTTACTGACCTCAGAAAATTGATTGGATGCAAAGGCATCATAGGAACCCATGAAGAAATACAGGAACAGAAAGCATAGCCCTTTGAATCATTAGATTCCTCACAGGAAGGTAAAGATATCTTGGGGATTGATAAACAAATATTGTGCATTCACTTTGAATTTTCCCCATCAAAACAACTCACAGCAAATATAAGGAAAGGCTGACAAGTTCTAGATCTCCTGGACCTTCATGCCATTCTTTAATTCTCAAGCTTCAAGCTGATCTTCTGTGAGCAGTTATCTTTTCCTTTTCTGAAAAGTAGACTGTTAAGGAAATCTTACCCCTCCTCCATTCCCCCCCCCACACCTTTATAAGGCTAGTATTTGAACCTCAAACTCAGGAATTCTCAAATTTTGGAACTCAGGACTTCCCAGGAGGTTACCTCCAACTCTGCAAATATCCATTCAAAATTTCTAGTCTCGGACCTATGACTAGAAACAGAAAGGAGATATCCACTAATTTGAGGGCCAAGAATTCCCCTCTTAGGAAGCTGAGTGATCAAAGGCTATTCACCATGTGCTTCTCCTTCAATTAATCATATTCTGTTCCCGAGGGAAGAAAAAGTGGAGGAGGCAGGGCAGGAAAAGAAAAACAAAAGAAAGTGGACAATCCCTCTCACAGCTCCCTCTTATATCCCACAAATGGGATATTGCCTCCAGTAAGAGTCAATCAATAATTAAAGACCGATCGAAAAAATGTTACCTATAAGGAATAATGAAAAATTGAATGTCATCAATGGAAGGCATAAGCCAAAAGAGGTGAGAACAAGGTGATAGCCTATAGATGGAAAGCCCATGTGTCCTACTGGTATCCTTCCACAATTATGGTAATGAGGACTATCCCTAGCAGTTTCAGTGAAACTCTTGGCATGATTTATGGGATGGCATAGAGTTGTAGGATGGACAGGCGTATGTAGATTGCAATCTGCATCATTACAAAGCCTACCCAAATTACTGATATTGCGATCCACTGGGAGCATCGGGGTACACATACAATGAAAGCTTTATATGACATTTTAAGATTTTTAAAATACTTGCTCATATTATCTCATTTTATCCTCACAGCAACCCTATCATTATCCCTATTTTACACATGAAAAAACTGAGGTAAACAGAGGCTAAGTGACTTGCCTAGAGCCACATAGCTAGTAACTGTCTGAGGCTGAATTTGAAATCGTCTTCTTTACTCCAAGGCCAATACTGAGCCAATGGCAGTACTTGGTAGGCGTGTGACTGCATGACCCCCTTTTCAGAACTTCTCAGCTTGTCAGGATTTCATCAACATGAGTTGGAAACGACTGATTTTGTTCATCCCTGCTCATTTTACAAATGACGAAACTGATGCCCTAAGAGGTCAATTGACTTGTCTGAGAGCCAACCTGGAGCTTCGTATTAGCAAGGTGAGACTTTTCCTCAGAACAGTTGCTTCTCTAAAGGGAGCTAATTTCTTTCTCAGACATTCTGCTCAAGCCTCATCCTCAGAGTGAGGCTTTGTGCATGGCTCCAAGCTGCTTCCTCAGATCAGATCATGGCAGCCATTGAGGAGATGCCGATTTTTCTTTTCTATTTAGTATTTTCCCCTAAACTTGCCCTAGCAGAGTGTCTTTGCCCAGGCAAAGTCACGGTTGATACTACGGCCATTTTCTCTTTTCCTTCTCTGTAACTACTTTTCAGTTTCCATCTAAATCTTCAGATTTCCTCTGGTTAACTGGACATGATTCACAAAGCGTCAGCTGCTGCTGACTTTCAACATCTAGGAAACAACACGAGCATCACTATGGACCCTCTGTGCCCTCTCTTCCCTATGTGAATTATGGGGGGCTGGCAGGTATTTGGCACCAAAATCCATCCTTCCTTACTGCAGAGGGACCTTTTAGCCCAACTTTAGAGCTGCCTGTAGTAAAGCAGATAATGCCTAACCCTGGTGTTGACTTAGGAACTCTGGGAACAAGGAACATCTTATTCCTTGAATGAAAGACACTAGCTGTTAAAGGGTATTTTTTTTAATATTCAAAAAGTTCAGTTGAGCACATATAAGTATATGTATATGTGCTAACATGCATACGTATAACACACATGCATACATGCATGTAGATACATATGTAACAACTATACATGCCTATATATACTCACCAACATATATAGATACATATATAACATATATAGATATAACATGCAGATAGATTGTATATTATATACACAATGCATATAGGTGTACACACATATACATGTGTATATATAAATATATGCATATTTCAATATACTATGTATATTATATATGTATGCGTGTATATCTTTTGTAAGTGTAGACAATAAAAAACTCCAATAAATCCAACCCTTATTTGTTGCCTTTGCTCATTTCTCAGTTCTTGTTAGCTGGTTTAAGATGGCTCCCACATACCCCTGATCCATGCACAAAGACTTTCCACTGTGTCTTGTAGTCTTCTGGAATACCATTTGAGGAACCTCACTCTAAGATGAGGAAGAGCACCATATAGTAAGACTCTTTCCCACATATATGTAAATAAAATGAGTCCTCTTTAGCAACCATTACATAATGCAAAATATGGGCTATTATGTTTACCCAAAATATTTTTTATTGGCCTTGTTTTTCTGTTTCTTTTTTTTTAATGAAATAGCTATTCATCATGATCTAAGCATGGAAAATGCTAATACATTCTTATTACAGTTACCAGTATATGAATTATATATGAAAGAAATCCAGGATTTGCTGCCCTTTTATTAGTGCTGCAACTCATTTTCATATTACTCTGGCAGGAACATCCAATAAATAAAGCATGAATAGCAACTTCTTTCATTTAATTAAGTCCCTCCATTGTAGCCCAAGAGCAGGGGCTAGACTAGCCACCCAAGTTCATTGCTATCAGCACCTAATTGTGCAGTCGTTTTTCAAAGGTTTTAAAAGTGGGTTTTAATGAAATCTCTTCTGCTAACTCACCCTCACCCCATTGTTCTTTGGCATATTTAATTCCTTACATTTTAACTTAACCTGTCTACCATTAAGTGGATAATGGAGGCTAAGACTTCTCTTCATTTAGAATGCAATACATCTATTATTAAATGAAGAATAAAACCAGCCCAAAGCAATATACCCCTAAATCAAATAATTAGCAATATGCAGCTATGCAGAAATATTCTATACCAAATAAATAAAAGTTGAATAATTTATCCTTTCCCTATCCCATAAGAGCAGAGAAGAACCATCCAGTTGGAGCTAGGAGGATCCACAGGGATCATCTACTCCAACTTCTTCAAGTTGTAGATAAGGAAACTGATTTTCCAAGATATAGGTATCAAATTTTAGGACTGGGATTCAGATCCAGCTCATCTTACTCCAAATACACTACTATTGCCTTTGAAGAGAGTCAAATTAGGCACTTTCTCAGTATGCCACTTCCTTTTGGAAGAATATGATCTATCGGATAAACTGAGAAAACACATCAGAGATGTCCTCTTTCATTTCCAGCTTGAAAGGAAGGATTAGAAATTCCTAATGCAGAACAGAATTTTAGACCCAGAAAGAGTAATATTTGGGGTATATTGAAAATCAAGCTGGATTTGAAGTCTGAGTTCAGATTCCAACTCTGCTACTTGATACCTATGTGACCTTGGGGAAGTCATTTTATCTCTGTTGGGTCTCAGTTTCCACATTTATAAAATGAGAGATTGTACTAGCTACTCTCAAAGGGGTTTTCTATCTCCAAATCTATGATCTTTGAGAAGGGATCTCTAAGGCCATATAGTGTAACTGGTGCCTGAACAAGAGACTGTCTTCTATAACAGCCCTGATAATTGGGTACCCAGGCTCTTTCTGAAGACATAACATAGGGGGAGCCCACTACTCTCCACCCCCAGGGAGCTCACTCCACTTCAGAGTCACTCTAATTGTTAAGAAATCTTTCCTTACATTCAGCCAATGTGAGCAAGAGGATGTTATACCCCTTTTTTCTCCTTTGTTTTACAGAGGGAAAATAAAGGGTTAAAGAGGTGAAATACTTTGCCCAGTGTCACAACATAAATTAATGACAGAAGCCAGGTCTCTGGATTCCAAGGCCAGTATGGCTTTGCTCTATGTTGGCTCCATTTTTTTTCACCTTCGTATTTATTAAACTCTGCTCTGAATAAGCAGGTGCCAGTGGCCATGTTATACAGAAGCTGGCATTCCATTGTGGCTTCTTTCTCATAATAAATGTTGATTATCTCCGTCAGTGGAGGGGAGCACCGGCAGCAGTTAATAGAATGCATCTCATGATAAGAAGTTGACTGTAAATTCAGATACCGCATAATGGTACATTGTTCAATTTCAATGATTAATTTTAGCTCTTTTGTTACTGCTCCAGCCCCCTCAATTAACTCATTTCAGGTATTCTCTCTGTCCACCCATCTACAGAACTGGAATCAGAAATTAATGAAGGCTGATTAGCCTATAAGGCTAAATTAACTCAACAGCAAGTAAAGTCTGTAGTGATTAATTCTAATGTTGATCCTAAAGTCAATCCTCTCTGAGAAATGACAGAGAGATGGCTGAAAAGATGGGCAAGGTATTGGGGAGGGCTAAGGTTTGAGGCCCAAGACCTGCGCCCTGTGGGAATTAGAACATCAGGATCTGTTGAACAGAAGGCTGAAGATTCTGGTGGATTAAAGGTTTGAATGAGAGGTGTCATCTCATTATTACTTCTACTACCCTTGATGCTTTGTAATAGAGCCACCATAGCTGTGAAGGTTTCTTCACTAGTCTGTAATTTCAAATATTAAGACTGTTTTCTCCACAGACCAGGGGTTTTAATCTTGTTTGACTCTTACTCCTTTGGTAATCTGATGAAGCCTCTGAACTTATCGGAATAATTTTTTTTCTAATTCATAATAATTGTGTTGAAATAAAGATGTAAGGTTTTTTACCATCCAAGTATATCAATCCTTTGAAATCTATGCATAGACCTCTTGTGGTGCTATGGATCCAGGCTGAGAAACTCTGAAATAGACCAAATAACAAAAAATAATTAATCAAACTAAATATTCTGATTTTTAATATGGAGAACATTTTCATCCTAATCAGGGCAGCAGTCAGAAAGGATAGAGGTGAGAGATCCTTCTTAGAACTCACTCATTCACCTCCGAAAGGATATAGTAAGGCATTAGTTGGAGCATATCTCTACAAACTGTGGTGCACAAATGTGATGGAATATCACTGTTGTTAAGAAGCAATAAACATAAAGAGTAAAGAGGGCTTGCCCTACTTTTCATGGCCACCTTTTCTGCTTTTTACCACCATTGACTTTTCTACTGGTTCAATATGCAGGAGTAAAGCCATCCTTGTGAAATTTTTAATTTTTTAAAAAAAATTTGCATATCATAGTACAATAAAATTTTTAGCACAAAAATTTGGGTACAAAATAGTACAATTTTTAAAAATTTCCATATCATAGTAAAATAAAAAAAAGATTGCATATGAAACTGCAAATCTACTGTGCACAATTTGCTATTTCATTCAAATATACAACAAAATCATCATATAAATTTTTCCCTCATATGTTCACCCTAGAGATGGCTACCACTGACTATTATTAGACACAAGTATGTTATATGTGTGTGTGTAAAATATGTATGTAAAATTTTTGTGTACATACTTCTATTTATCAGTTCTTTCTCTGGATGCAAATAGTGTCTTTCTTCATATATCCTTTATAGTTAATTCGGGTATTTATATAGACAAAATAACTTATTTGCTCAATGTTATTCTTTATGTTTTTGGAGAGGGGAAGGCGGCGCAATTGGGGTTAAGTGGCTTGCCCAAGTTCACACAGCTAGTAAGTGTGTCAACTGTTGGAGGCTAGATTTGAACTCAGGTCCTCCTGATTCCAGGGCTGGTGCTCTACTCACTGTACCACCTAGCTGCCCCCAAAGTTATTCTTAAAACAACATTGCTGTTATTGTTTACAATATTCTCTTGGTTCTGTTCATTTCACTCTTCATTGTTTCATGCAAGTCTTTCCAACTTTTTCTAAAATCATTGAACTTTATCATTTCATTACACAATAAATTTTGTCAGGGATTATAATGGCCACCCCTGCCTTTTTTGCAACAGCCGAAGCATAATAAATTTTACCCTAACTCTCCATTTTAGCTCTGTGTGTATCTCTCATTTTAAAATGTATTTCTTCTAAACAATATAGTGTTTGGATTCTGATTTTTAATCCACTTTATGGGTGAATTCATTCCATTCACATTCAAAGTTATAATTGGTATTTGTGAATTTCCCTGCATCTTATTTTTACTCACTGTTTTCCTTCAGAGACTCTTTGTTCAACTTATCCCTTTTATTCCTTATTTTACCCTCCCCTGTAAAACACCCCTACCTAATCTATTTACCCCTTTCTCCTAATCTTAATCAGTATATCTTTCCAAAAGTCCCTCCTCCATCTTATCCTCCAATTTTCTCACCTCTTTAGAAGTTCAGAAGGCATCTTCAGGTATATACACTGTTTCCTCTTCAATCCAGATGAGAGTAATGTTCTAATAGTACCAGACCTCCACCCTCACCTGCTTTCTCTGTATTAGTTCTTCCTTCCATGCCCTGTTTTTATGAGATAATTTCTCCTTTTAACCTTTTCCTATACAGTTTTGTTTTTTGGAATCACCTTGTTATACACAACTCAGCCCCAACCTTTCTTTCAAACTACCTTAGTAATGATAACATTTTTAAGAAGATGATTACTACCAATAATAACTAATAATTATTAATACTAGTAACATTTTCATGTATCATAAGTTAACAATTTGACCTTAATCAGCACTTTATAATTAGTCTTTAATGATTTTCTTATATTTATTTCTGGAGCTTTTATTTTCCATTGAGTTCTGGTTTTTTTGTCACAAATATCTGAAAGTCTTTCAGTTCATCAAATGAATATTCAGGATCATATGAATTGTCCAGGGTCATACAGGCAGTAAATTATCAGAGACAAGATTTGAATCCAGGTCCTCTGACTTCAGAGTCAGAGCTTTTTTTTGAACATTGTATTTCTTTGTAGGAGTGAGAGAAATAGAATTTGAATAGTCTCCCCAGCCCCACCTTCATTATGCTGGATGTCTGTTAACAAGGAAGATGGAAAAGATCACATCTATGATCCTAGATGTTATGGAGCCCCTTGGGTCTAAATGAATACTCATCTATGAAATTATAATTGGGACAACAGAGAAGACCTTCTCAGTTGGTTTTAGGGGTGAAAGCAAGAAAATAAAAAGAAACTAAAACTGCTTAGGAATAGAATATAGTAATTGTTTACATAGGCCTGAGTGTTCTCAACTCTAAATTATCTAGATATAGCTAGGAGGATGTCCTTGGTCCATGTTTTTGAAAAACTCACCTGTATAGGCAGTCCTGTATTGATGCAAAGAACAAAGGTGCTCAAATTTGTTCATGGCCTGACTTTCTGATTTAATTCAGCAATCCTCTGCTAGTCTCAAGATTTTATGCCACAAAGTTAGGACAATGAATGGGTTAACATTTACACAGGTCTTTTATATTCTTCATGAGCCTAATATTTTGTATCCTGGGGAATCTTTCATTCATGAGATAATACAGAAAGAAATTGCCTGGAGCTAGATAAAATAGGCCCTAACTTGGAGAAGGGGGAGAAAATTTGGAACTCAAAAATTGTGGAATTGAGGGTCACAAACTAAAAGTAAAAAATAAATAAAATAAAATAAAGTAAAATAAAATAGGCCCTAACCCATGTGAATATGAACTACTTGGAGAAGAAGCTGAAGGGTCCTCCCAAGCCATATGCTGCCACAGCACTGACTTAGTGGGATTCATTAGGAGGACTGGCCCTGAAATCAGAGAATAGGGGTAATCACAGCTCTGCCTCTGACTACCTCTATGTTCAGTCATTTCAGTCATGTCTGATTCTTCATAACCCCATTTCAGGTTTTCTTGGCAGAGACACTGGAGTGATTTGCCGTTTTCTTCTCCATCTCATTTTACAGATGAGGAAATTGAAGCAAACAGGGTTAAGTGACTTGCCCAGGGTCATACAGCTAGTGTGTCTGAGGCCAAATTTGAACTCAGGGAGATAAGTCATCCTGATTCCAGGCCCAGCACTCTGTCCACTGCACCACAACTGCCCTACTACATCTATGTCCTTGAGCAAATCAATAAATCTCCTTGGATCTCAGATCTAATTTCTAGAGAATTAGATTATCCCTGTGGTGACTTCTAGTTCTATATCTATGATTCTTTGATCCTAGATTATTTAACCTACCCAGGTCTCCATTTCCCAATTTATAAAATGGAGTAGTTGGTTAGCTTAGATAGCCTCTGAGGTTCCTTCCACCTCCAGGTCTGCTTTTCCATGAACTTTCAATAAGAAAGAAAAGGTCACTATGGAGAAACTCTTTGATTTGGAATCATAGGAACTGGGTTCTAATTCTACCTTTGCCACCATGGTCATATATTTTCACCTTTTTGGATATTAAATTCCGTATCTATGAAGTGCAGAGGCTTGCACTAGAGGACCTCTGTGGTCCTTTCTACCTCTGAAACTATTATTCTCTCCTACTTCCCCTACCTTGGTGGTAAATGAGCTAGGGACTAATGAATGATACTGGTCCTTATAGCTTCCATTGGCATCCAGGATGTCACCTAAACAAATAGACAGATTCATGACTGTTAATGATCACAGAGGACACCTTAGGAACAGAGAAGCATGGCATTAGCTTTTATCAGCCCTATAACCTATGCACTCTAGAATTCTGGCAACAACAAGGCCCTTGAGGATGAGCCACAAAAGGGCCTTATTTTTTTCACTGATGCCAAAGCTTAAAGGTCAAGGTAGCTCAGTTTTTGTAAAAGCTAGAGAGTGGGAAGGGGGTCATTTATAATTTAGCTTAAAGTCCCTTTGAATCCATATGCATTTCCTTCTGTTCAAGAATCTTCATTTCCTGGCCTAGCAATGCCATCTCTGCTGGAAGATAGCCAAGCAATCCTCTTGGGGATGCAGCCATTAGTTTTCCATTGTAGTTGTCTTCTTTTCTTTCTGCTTTTTTATGTCATTAGTTTCTACTCTTTGCTACTTTCATTGGCTGAAGCATAGTCCAGCAAAACTTAAAATGACCTAAGGGAAACATGATTATGTAAAGAAATCACTGTTTGGGAATCAAGATAACAGTGGAAATTTTGCCATCTTCAAAGTGCTTATCAAAATGTTTTGAATATTTCAGGCTAAAATCTTTGTGCAATTTAGCTCTAATCCTTACACTATAAAATATGCTTAGAGGCATTTATTTGTCGTTACCACCATTTATCTTCTCCTTGAGGTAAGGACTCAGCCCAAAACCATCACTGAAAAATTGGACATGGGATAGGCGGGTTAGATTGGGAACAACAGTGGCTTCAAGCTACTTAGCACTCACTAACATACTTCCATCATCAATGGATAAACATTTATTAATAACTGTAAAGCACTTAGCACAGTGTCTGACATATAATAAATGTTATATAAATATTTGGTATTATCATTATTATGTCTGTAATCTCATCAGATAGGTGGCTTAGTGGATACAGCACTGGGCCTGGAGTCAGAAAGAATCATCTTCCTGAGTTCAAATCCAGCCTCATACACTTACTAGCAGTGTGACCTTGGGCAAGTCACTTAACACTATTTGCCTCAGTTTCCTCATCTGTAAATGAACTGGAGAAGGAAATGGCAGTATCTCTCCAGTATCTCTCAAGAAAACCGAAAATGGGTCATGAAGGGTTGGACATGACCAAAAAAAGTATTAGGTGCTATGATAAGTACTAGTGATTCAAAAGACAGAAATGAAACATTTATTTGCCCTCAAAGAGCATGCATTCTCTTGGGAGAAACTATGTATAATATACACATATATATATGTATGCATATATCTACATGTATGTATATCTGCATAGGTTTATATTTCTATATAAGCATATATGTTAATGAAAGAGGTAACTAAATATATAACTATAAGAGGGATTTTTGTTTTGTTCCTTTTTTGAATAGGATAGAAACCAGTAGCCAGAAGGAATCAGCAAAGGCCTCATATAGAAGCTTATGCTTGAGCTGAGCTTTACAGGAAGCTCAGAATTCTAAGAGGCAGAATGGAGGAAATGAGGCATGGACCACAGCCTGTGTAAAGTCACAAGGTGAGATATGGAGTGTCATGTGAAGGAACAGTATTAAGGTATTAATGGTATTACATTTGGCTGTACCATGGAGGACAGAAATACATAATAAGGCTACAAAGGCAACTTGGGGCTAAGTTGTGAAGGGCTTTAAATGTCAAACAGGAAACCTGGTATTTGACCCTAGAGGCAATAAGTTTTTACTGAAGTTTCCTGAGTAATGGTGTGGAGTGACTAGACCTGTGCTTTGGGGAAATCAGTTTGATGATTGTGTAGAAGATGGATTAGAGTAGAGGGAAGACTTGGGGTAAGAAGACTATTTAGGAGGCTATTGCAGTAGTCCTGGTGAGAGGTGATAAGAGTCTGAAGAAGGATGCTGTATGTGTGGACAGAGAGAGGAATAGAGTTGAGACAGATGTTGTGGACGTAGAATTGACAAGACATAGCAATTGACTGACTATGAGGGTCAAGGAAGGAAGACATCAAGGCTGATTCTAAGAATCCCACCCTCATTGCCTGCCAATTCCTTCTAGCATCTCTATTGTTAGAACAGGTGTTCTAAAGCTGAGGTCCTGGACTCACAAGGGGTCTGTAGATAGATTTCAGGGGCTCCATGAACTTGGATGTGAAAAAAATATTCTTCTAATTGCATTTTAATGTAATTGCTTTCCTTAGTAATCCTATGTAATTTGCTTTATGCTTTAAGAAAACAACATTACTCTTAGAAGTGGTCCAAAGATTTCACCAGATTCCTCACGACACACAAAAAGTGGGGAACCTCTGTGCTAGAGGGTCTGTGGGGAGAAAGGAAAGATAATGTTAAGATAATGAATAGAAAATTGTGATCGATGATCCGGGATGATGGCGGTACTAAGTTTAGAATAGCCACGGCTCCTCAAAAAGGATCATCAGCATGGGTGATGGTGACTTCACTTGACCTGCAGCGAGACACTTAGCTTTGAACGATGGATGTGACATTTAGCCGCAGGACCCTGAGCGAGTCATGCCCTGTATCTGAGCCTCTCTTTCTTCATGTGAAAAATTGAGATCACATACCTCACTAACCAGTCAAGAATATTCTTTTTTTAAACCTTAAAAAAAGCATGTAAATGATTTTTATTATTGCTGTTATTTTATTGTTATGATCACAACTACCATCACCACCGCCGCCATCATCATTTAAGGTCGGGCTGACAGGCTCTAGCATCTTCTATGCCACCATCACCAGGAACGTCAGGTTTCAAGAGCTGAAACAGAGAAGTGATGGGGAGGAAATCTCACTCAATAGTGCAACAAAATAAGTTTGTGCAGTATCTTTGGAGAAACAGCAAAAATAATGGGAGGGAAAGTTCTATGTTGGATGGTAATGACAATAATCGTTCACATTTAGATCACACTTTAAAGTTCATAAAACACTTTGCGTGTATTATCTCACTTGAGTCTCTTAATGCTGTAAGGTTGTTGTTGCTATTATTCACATTTTAAAGGTGAAGAAACTAAGCCTGACAGAGGTTAAGTGACTTGACTAGAGTCACGCAGCTAGTGTCTGAGGTACGATTTGAACTCTAACTCCAAGTAAAGCAATCTATTGTAATTACCTAAAGCATGATATGAAGCTGATACAAGAAATAGAAGATTTCCTAATAAAATGATCACCAGTGGACTTTAACAGAGGCACCATGGCAGAGTGGACAGAGAGCCGGCCTTTGAGTCCAGAAGACCCAAGTTCAAATTCTGCCTGAGTTCTGCCTGAGTTAGCTAGAGATCCTGTTGGAACATAAACATATCTGCATTGGGATTTTGCTTCCTTTTAAATCTTGACTGATTTAATTTGCAAAGTCCAATCCAGTATGCGAATCAACACATGCTCGTTATATGACCGTAGACAAGACCCTCATTCTTTCAGTCCCCCAAGCAAGCTCTAAAACTATCCACTACATATGGTGCAGATCTCTTTAAGGGAGGTAGTTCCCCCACTTGGACTTCACTAAACTGATGAAATCATAGCTCCAGATTAAAAAAGAAAAGAATTCAAATAATTATATCTATGTACACATAGAAACATACCTATGCAGATTGATGGAAGGTATTACACGCATGTATATTTATACACACATATATGCAAATGTGCAAATAAGTATATATGTATGTTTCCATAGAAATATTTACATCAATATCTATCTAGAGAGAGAGATGAAGAGAGAAAGGAAGAGAGGTGGAAAGAAAGATGAAGAAAGAGAGGGAGAAGAAGAAGAGGAAGAGAGAGACAGACACACAGAGACACACAGATCAACATAGAGACAGAGACAGAGAGATAAAGAGAGACAGAGAGAGAGACAGAGACAGAGACACAGAGACACAGAGAGACTGAGAGAATAGAGACTACATCTGTGATTTCCCGAATATAAGACATTCCTGGATGAGGAAACTCGCTCTACCAATGCAGGATGCACTTTTCAGGAACTTTTTAGTCTTAGGTGCCTGGATCATTAAAGAAGTGAAATGACTCGGCCAGGATCACACAACAAGTGAGTGTCAGAGGCTGGACTTGATATGTGCATGTATACATATGCACAAATAAACATACATGTACACACATGTAGATACACACATACAATGTACATATATGTACAACACAGATATATAATATATGCATGTCTACATACATATACACACATGTGTTTGTGTCAAAATAATACCTAGAATGATTGAATTTCTTATTCTTTCTGAGGAGACCTGTCCCTGGGAATATAAATCTGGAGGCTGATGCTGAAAGTAGCAAAACCACAAGAAATCTAGCCTCTATTTAGGTAATAGAAGTGGCAGGATGATTTTCCCTTCAGGAAGACACAAGGGTATTAGAGTTTGAATTTTAAATGAGAAAGAGATTAACACTCATCCTAGTTTCTTAACTGATTTACAATCTAAAGTAAGTAAAAGATCTAGGTATAATTAATTAGAGAAAATTTAGAAAAAAGATCTCCTTAAAATGCTAAAGAATAATTCCATTAGGACCCAGAATCAGGGACTGTACACATTAGACAGAATTCTTCTAGCTGGAAAGGCCATTAGGATCCTCTACCCCAAACCCTTCATTTCACAGATGAGAAAACTGATACTTGGAAAAGGGAAGTAACACAATCATGGTCCCTTCTATCAACACACATTTATTAAGTTCTTACTCTGTAGCAGACCATGCTACACTAGAGGTTAATCTGAGCTCCATAAATTTTCAAAAAAGAAATTGACGACTATTTCACTATTTATTCAGTATCAACTTGCTGCTCTTTACCGCTATTGGCTCTTATTTTTTTAAATAAATTAATTTACTTATTTTTAGTTTTCAACATTAACTTTCATAAGTTTTAAATTTTCTCCTCCTCCCTCCCCTCTCCTTTTCCCAAGACAGCATGCAATCCAACATAGGCTCTCTCTTTACATACATTCTTATTAAACATTTTCACATTAGTCATGTTGTATAGAAGAATTTGAATGGGAGGAACCATGAGAAAGAAAAAAACAAAACAAAACAGAAAGAGAGCAAATAGTATGATCTGATCTGTATTCAGACTCCATAGTTCTTTCTCTGGATGTGGATGGCATTTCCCCTCATGAGTCTTTTGGAGTTGTTTTAGATCCTTGCATTGCTGAGAAGAGCTAAATCTATCAAAATCAGTCATCATGCAATGTGGCTGTGACTGTGTTCTGCTCACTTCACTCAATATCAGTTCATATAAGTCTTTCCAGGTTTTTCTGAAGCCTGCCTGTTCATCATTTCTTATAGCACAATAGTATTCCATTACATTCATTTACAACTTGTTCAGCCATTCCCCAACTGATGGGAATCCCCTCAATTTCCATTTCTCGGCCACCACAAAAAGAGCCGCTATAAATATTTTTGTACATGTGGGTCTGACTCTCTTATTTTTGAAGGCAAATGCATGCAATATATTCCCAAATATTAATTACTGTGTGCTTTTTGAGAAAGGAGACTCTGGGCTTTTTCTTGAAAAACTAAACCATTCTCTTTCCCATATTCCCTCCCTTCCTTTAAGATTCAGCTCCAATCCAGCCTTCAGCAGGAGGACCATCCTAACCCCATCCTCCCCATCTGGGGCCTTCCTCTCTACTTTCCATCTAATCTAAACATTATCTGGAGCAAACCTAGCTGTTTATATGGTATTTTCCCCAATGCTCCTTGAGAGCAGGGACCTGTGTTTTTGTCTCCCTTTGTATTCTCAGGGCTCAGCATAGTTCCAAGCATATAGCAAGCACTTAATGAATACTTGTTGACTGAATGATGCTGAAAGAAAGTGGATCTTATTTCATTCTCTCCAGAGAAAAGAGAAAACAGTGCAAGAGAGGTGGTTTTTGTTGCCTTTAGCAGGTTCAGGTGAATTGGATACTCACAGATTGTAGGTGTGAGGTTGTCACGACAAGAATCCTTCCTGGGAAACAGCTTGGCTTGCCTCTCTGTGCCAGACCTCAGCTAAAGATGTCATTTCCTTGGTTAGTCATCCAGGGAAAGAATTATTTGAGGTAAAAGACAATGATTGCATTGCATTTTGAGCCCCAAGCATGTAAAGGGAGCCTGCCAAGTCTGAGAGGCAGTGCATTCACAGGAACAGAAAATCAGAACCCAGGAGAAAAATGACTTGGGCTTTTCAACATCTCTATTCTCAGCCCTCACTGGTGGGCCCCCAGGACCAGCTCCCACTCAGATCTTTTGGAGTCTTTTCTCTTTTGTTCTCTGCTGGGAGACTTTTTATTCTCACCTGCTCAAGGTACAGAAACATCAAAGATTAGCATCGGCATCAAGACTTATCAAGGGGTCTACACTGTGGATGCAGACCTGGGAACCTTGTTATTCCAGGAAATGAATGCCTACTAGGAAGCAGGGGTACACTATGCGATAAAGAGGAAGATAGACCTGGAAGGAGCTGGGGGATGTCATCTCTGACACCCAGAAGCCTGTCTCAATTTGTACCTATGTCTTTGTAACTTAATTAGAATTCTCTTTCCTTTTGTGCTAACTTGATAGGTATCCGTGTGATCTGGGCAAGAAAGGAAGAAACCACTTGTGGCTGTCAGGCTGGGATGGAAAATATAATGTATGAAGTATTTCTTGTCTTATGCAACATTTCATGTGGATGTGTCCATGGAGAAAAACATTCTCAAAGTGGGAAGTGCAGTGGATTGGGAGGCTTAGGTGCCAAATAACGATAGGGCAATGAACGAGTATGTCATATCACTTGTGGAAACACATTAAATATTTCTTTTTTTAGTTTCTCTATACATATGAAGGAGCAAATATTCTCCCTTTTAAAAACCCTTGTCAGACTTACTCCCTTAGGAAGGTGGGGCATGAAATTGGCCTTTCCTGCAGAAACTAGATTAAGGGTAGAAACCAATATGTAGGACAAAAATATCTCTAGTTTAGTTAAGATCATTACCTTCCTCATTCCTTAAAGAAGTTGGTCTCTAATTCACCTCTTTTATTTAGAGAGGATTAAGGTAACAAACACAGGGAGGATCCTTTGAATCCTTCTACATATTTGTTCAGTCATTTCACTTGTGTCCAACTACTTGTTATCCCATTTGAAGTTGCCATTTCCTTCTCTAGTTCATTTTACAGATGAGGAAACTGAGGAAAACTGACACAACTAGTCAATATCTGAGACTAGATTTGAAGTCAGGTCTTCCTGACTCCAGACCCCGTGCTCTATCCACTGCACCACCTAACCGTCCTTGAGAGAGCTATGCAAAGAGACGATTGAGTAGTTCTACTAGAAGATTAAGTGACTATTGTTCTGGAATATTAACCTCAAACTGTAATTTTAAATACGTGGCTTTTTTTTTCAAGATTCCAACAGTGTCATTTCAACTCGTCTTGTGCTACAATGTCCAAAGGGATGTGGGTGGGGCGGTGGTGGTCTATGACAGTTTAGACATTTTAATCTAAAACTCAGTATAATATCAATACTTTTTCTTCAACATAATTAATCAACTAATCAATAAGCCCTCATTAAGTACCTACAGTATACTCAACACTGTGATAGTCCCTGGTTATATGAAGACAAAAAGTCATACTGTTTATGCTCTTAAGGAGTGAGCATTCCAACAGGAGAAAGCAGCACACACAAAATGAATGCAACTCATCCTGGCATGATGTTTAGCATAGGGCTTACTACATAGTAAGTACTTAATACATTCTTTTTCATTCATTTATTAATTCATTGGAGGAAACAACACATAAATTATGTTTAATAAACGTATACAGATATAATATTCAATTATGAAATACACATATGTGTGTTTGCACATGCATGTGTATGTGTATATAATGCCAATTCAAGAAATCACTAAAATGTCTTTATGTGTTATTTTATCTAGCAGTCATCTACTGAGCATATACCCCAGGAGATTAGAAAGAAAAAAAGGTTCTGACATGTGCCCCACTAATTATAATAGCATACTTTTAAAAGAATGAGTAACAGAAAGCTGAGTGTCCACCAAGTAGGGAATGTCTAAAGAAATTATGGCATTAGAATATAACAGAAGATTATTGCACTTTAAGCAATGACACCATGGCAACAAAGTAAAGCCAGCCTCAGAGCCCAGACCTAGGTTCAGGTTCTGTCTCTAATATCTACTGCCCATGTAACTCTAAGGCCAATCATTTAACTTTTCAGTGATCTGTTTTAGGCAATTCTCTGAGATTTCAAGTTGTAGAGAAGGTACCAACCTTAACTGGTAGAAGAAGTTTCCTCCTCCAAGAGTTCTATTCCAATTAAATTACAGGTCCAATCTCTATCCCTAAGAAATGTCAGATGCAAGGAATTCAATAAAATCTGGTAAGACTTAAATTAACTGCTGCATAATGAAGAAACAGAACCAGGGGGACAATAGGCAAAATGATCATAATGATATAGATTTTTAAAAAAACACACACATTGAAAGGAAGCAGAAATCTGATTGATTTTAATGGCTAGTCTTACTCCCAGAGAATACATGTTGAAACATAATTCCTTTCTTTGGGTAGAGGGGTGAAGGACTATAGCAGGGAAATGTTTCACGGGTTGTCAGACATGGTCCTTGTGCTGGTCACTTTTGCTTAGCTCAGAGGTTCCCAAGCTTATTGGGCCTACTATCCCCTATTCAGAAAAAAAAAAAACTTACCCAGCACTTACCGAAAATCTACTTTCTTTAACCCTTTAATTTTTTTTTAACTTTGCATCATTTCAAAAAATAATTTGTTAAAACAATGGCATCTTGAATTTAATAATTTGTTGAAAAATTTGTTGTTTTTTTCCTGCATTGAAATTTTGATGATGCAATAGCATCATGTAACTGTATAGTATTATATTGTCAACAATTAATTACCTGCACATATTCCTGCCAACGCATGCTGGAAGTCCTGACAGTGCGCAACACTCTCACCTGCCAACATTTGCTTGTTAAGACCTGTTGGTGAACTTGACCACTGATTGGTTATAGCTTGCATTTTTAGTGTTTATTTGGAAAATAGTGTAATCACCATGGTTTTAACTGTGTTACACCACAGATGAAACATGTATGAATGGATTTTCAAAATTTTCTTATCTTCTCTTTTTTCCTTATGCTTCTACTGCCCCCTTGTTTTTATTCAATGCACCCAATTGCACCTGAGGTCACTATTGCCCCCCCAAGATCTTTCCAGTGCCCCCAGGGAGTGATATCACCCCCTTTGGGAACCTATGACTTAGATGTTTGTTGTTGATATAAAGGAGAGTTCAATGGTGGCAAGAGGTATGTAATGGGTTGTGTTATGATTATAGCATAAAATCAAGTCATTAATAAACCATAAAACTGTAATAATAGGAACTCATTTTAATAGTCTTCTAAGATCTGCAAAATACCTTCCTCACAACAACTCTGTGGGGACAAATGGTTCAAATGCTGCTAAATCCATTTTACATATCAGGAAAACTGAAGCTTATGCAAGATCACTTGATATGAAGGGATTGGACTGAATGATCTCTAAGGTCCCTTTCAGATTTGCTTTCAGGAACAAATTTCTAAGATTTCAAAGTGTTATTATAGCACATTTCTAGAATGTGAAATTGTGGCAGTTTGGCAACCAATGTCTTAGAAGCTGAGAATCAACACATATTTGATCCCTGTATTGCATTTTATCCATCTACCCCGCAGACTCAGAAGTCAAAAGCCATGCCAAAAACAATGTCAATATTTTTAAAAACCTCTTATGTGTACCAACAGAATTTCCAAGTAACATTTCTTACCAGCACAGATTCTAGTAGTGATATGGGGCCATCTCAAAGACTGACCTAGGTCAAAAGAAGCCAGTCTTATAAATAGCACTGTATCTAGGTTTTTATACTTAGAGACACAATCAACTTATAACTTGACAAAAAGCTTTTACCGAATGCTATTTGAAGGGATTCTCTGGAAGACCTCATCCCTAAAATAGCTTCCTTCACTCTCTTCCTCAACCATCATTGAATCAATTTTTGTAAAACTTATATTTATAGTTTTTGTTCTTATATTGCCTTCATTTCCCAATATATCCTTTTCCCTTCCCTCACCCAGAAAGCCATGCCTTATTGCAAAGAATAAGAAAAAAGAAATAAAACTTATTCAACAAAATTAACTAAACATACCAACCAAATAAGAAATGTATCATTTTATATCTCTTCTTTGGTGCCAAATTTACTCGTTATAATTACACAGTATTCAGGTGTGTGTGTGTGTTGTTGCTGTTGTTGTTGTTTGGGGGGTGTGGGTTCTTTCCATTTACATTGTTACTAGTGAGTACACTTTTATCCTGACTTAATTTACATTGCTTGAGTCCCTATCCTATCATTATGTTTTCTGTCCTTTGGATTGTGAATGTTATCCTGTCTGAGACTTCTTCCTTCGAAATTCAAATATCCCTGGGAATGGGAGACCATCACAAAAGGAATTATCCTTTTCCACCAGATGTAGGTTACCAGGATGGTGAGAGGCCCATGCTATATGAGTATTAATTGGAATAACTGGGGAAGTTTATCCTGAAGAAAAGATTAAGGCACAACAGGCTGAATATGATAGTTGTATTCAATTATCTGGAAGGTTGTCTTATGGAAGTCTTAATCTGTTAGGTCTCAAAAAGCAACAGATACTTTTCCAATAGACAAATTTCAGTTTGATGACTTAACAATTGGAATTATTCCCAAAGTGAATGGGCTTCTGCAGGAGGTTTCATTTGGAGGTTAACAAAGGTTGGGTAAATACATCTCTCATGTGGTAAAGAGAAGCATCTTTTTTAAATCTAGCTTGAACCAGGGGCCACTGAGATCCTGTCAAATTCTGTGATTCTGTAATTACTTTAAGTACTGTCAAAGAGAAGAGATTTTTGACATGGACTGCTTGAGCCTATAGGGAAAGATGGGTAGAAGTCATGGAAAAGAAGATTTAGGTTCAACATAAGGAAGACTTCCTTAACAATTACAGGTGTCCTCCTAAATGGGAGCATTAAAGAATATACATGTATATTCTTTACCTTTATCAACAACAAAGGTAACATTACCAAAAAATAGGTATATACTAGGGCACAGAGAAATAACAAATAATTTTTAAAAGAAGTAGAAGATGCATTAATTTAGCATCTACCATGTGCCAGGCACTGTCCTAAGAGCTTTTTATAAATATTATCTCATTTGATCCTCAGAAAAATCCCTGAGAGGAAGATGAGAGGAATTATCCCAATTTTACAGATGAGGAGACTAAAGCAAACAGAAGTTAAGTGACTTTCCCAGAGTCATACAGCTACAGTCTGAGGGCCAACTTTCAATTCAGGTCTTTCTGACTCCAGAACTAGTGTGTTATCCACTGAGCCACTTGAAAAAGCCAGATTAAACACATCCTTAACAGGTCTATCATAACAATTGATTCAGGGAATACAGATGGTGTTCTCCAAAAGCAGAATGTGTTGCCTGGAATGGTATCAGGTATCCCTGAAGTGGTGATAGGGACAGAGACTAGAATCAAGTTCTCCAAGTGGGGAACCTACAGCCTTGAGGTGTGGCCTTTTGACTGAGACCAAGTTTTATGGAACAAACATTTTTATTAAGGGTATTTGTTCTGTGAAGTTTGGATTCAGTCAAAGTACCATACTTGAGGACCTAGAGAGCCACATGTGGCTTTGAGGCCACAGGTTCCCACCCCTGGATCTATGATTGCATTGGTATAAGGAACTCCCAGATCAAAAAAATATCTCTCTAGCAACGCAAGTTAGCACATTCTCTCCAAATCTTGGAGAGGCGCCATGAACACTGAAAGACTAACTGGTTTTCTTAGGATCACATAGCCTTTATGTGTCAGAAAAAGCATTTGAACCCAGCTTCTCCTAGCTTCAAGGTTAGCTTTTGACCTACTAGACTTCCTGTCTACACCTTCAATCACTATCATTAATCAATGGCTTGATGTTCATTTGTTTGAGATATTATAAAAGGAATCCCTATATCAGCATAGTTTGGGATTTACATCTCTATGGTCCCTTCCAACTCAAAGGTTCTGTGACTCTATAATTTATGACCTAAAATTTGAAAAGGGGTTATTTAGCAACCAACTGAAAGTAAGAAAAAAACATACAGTAAGCACCAGGATGGGATGGTGCATCTAGAGTCGAGAAGAAAACATGGGTAAGGAGAAGTGAGATTCTGACTAAAGAAGATGCTGAGATAAACTTTAACGTCACGAATCTGGCCAGCAACAGTTCTACTTTGTTCAATGTTGAACAGAGAATTGGACAGGGTGCCTCCTTGGCATGCCATCTCAACTTATGCCCAACAATACTGACGATGTATCTACTCCTTTAAAAAAGAATCATGAAATCAGAGGAAAGGTACTAAGTTTCTGACATCCTGACTAACCTAATCACATAAAAAGCTGGATTCTCTTGTTTTAGCCAGATGCCAAGAACTACAACAGACATTTGGAGAAAAATGTTCTTTAGTATAAAGTTCCCCACGGCCCAGCTCTTGGAAGTCCATGGAACAGATGGCCTTAACTTGAAGGACAGATGTGATAATGTACAAAAGGAAAACAATCTCTCTGGGCACTAGAACATTGAGTACTTGCCCAAGAGGTTTCTGGGGCTTTTTTCATCATCCACTGGTCTCTTCTGGAATTTCTATGCAAAGGCAAATGTTCCTCATTCATGAAACTAAATAGTTTTTTTTTTAAAACTAGGCATTAGTTTCTGTTTGTGCGTGTTCTGTGTGTGTGTGTGTGTGTGTGTGTGTGTTACTTCTCAAAAGTGCTTGACCTAGAGACCAAGAGAGAATGGTACAGAAAGGCATTGATCCCTCAGCTGTGTAGAACTTGGAGGCAATATTTAATTTTGCATATCACAGATTATTAAAAAAAACTATTTGGCTTCCATGTTTATACCACAACCCTGGACTATATTTGATTGGCACATTTACAAGTCAAAAAAAAGACTATAAATAGGGATTAATGCTATTTCTGTTCCTGTACACTGGATTTGGAGTCAGAAGGCTTTAATTCAAACCATACTGTCTACAAATCTCTATTTTTCTCTTAAGATAAAGCATGCCTCCTTTCTCATCCTCAGTTCCCTTAATTGGAAAATGGAGGAGGGGCTTAGATTAGATAGTCTTTTAGGTCCCTTATAAATCCTGTGATTCTATGAAATATTTCATAGTCTGTCAAAAAAAAAATGGTCTGTCAAACTGCCTCACTACTCTCCCTAATTTGTTTAAGAAAAATCTAATAATAGCAAAGTGTTTGATTTGGAAATAGCATTGATATAGAGTCAATATGCATCTACATATTTTGAAAATATTGACATTTTTATGCATAGATTCTTATGTCTAATTCTATAAGCTGTAAGGATAAAATACAAACTATGATTAAGTGTAGTGGCAAATCATTATTATCACAATAAAATAGTAATTGATAGAGGCAATGCAATTGTTTTTTAGTCATTTTTTAGTTGTGTTCAACATTTCATGATCCCATTTGGGGTTTTCTTTACAAAGATGTTGAAGTGATTTGCCATTTCCTTCTCCAGCTCATTTCAAATGAGGAAACTGGAGCAAACAAGGTTAAGTGACTCACTCAGGGTCACACAGTATCTGAAGCCAGATTTGGACTCAGGAAGCTGATTCTTCTTCATTCCAGACTTAGCACTCTCTCCACTGTGTCACCTAGCTTTCCTTGGGAACACAGTTAAGACTGCCCAAATGTGGAATGGGTTGAGTCGAACGAGCAAATAGCTGCCGAGGTAAAGAGCCTTGGATTTCTCATGTGTGAACTAATGAAGTAGAATTAGATGCCCTTTGAGGACCCTGACGGTTGAAGTAGATGATCCTATGAACTTCCTCTTGGCAGAGAGGTAAGAGACTTTAGGAGGCAGAATGTTGCATACCTTGTCATACTTGGTTGATAAATCTGTTGTTACTTAATTGTTTTTCTTTACTATAAAGGAGGGTTGTGTTCTAAGGCAGGAGGTAGGACAGTATATACAGAAATACCTGTAAATTCAAAACAAAAAATATATGTATATACATTTTTTAAAATAAGCTTTAATGTTGAAATCTTGATCTCACTATCCTGGAGATTTTGTGATTGAATGTTATCTTTTTTTGCATATATTGCCAACGGTTTCTTTAAAAATATCTATTTATTTCTATCATCTGTAATAAGGGTTTTAAAAGGGATTAGGATTCTGGGATTTGCACTTCAGAGAGGAACAAGCATTCTATTTCAGACATGGGAACAAATTGTACTGTCGTGATCTTTAAGCTGAAAGTTAGACTTGAATCTTATAAGGAAGTTTTTGGGGAGCAGCTAGGTGGTTCAGTGAATACAGCATCCAGCCCTGGAATCAGTAGGACTGAAGTTCAAATCCAGCCTCAGATATTTACTAGCTCTGTGACCCTGGGAAAATCACTTAACTCCAATTGCCTTTCCTCCAAAAAAAAGGAATATGGAAAAAGATTCACTCAAATAACAAACTTAGATGAAGGAGTTCACCCATGAGGTGAGCAGCAGTGGCAATGGAGGAGATGAAATCTTCACCTCAAGTATGGCTTTATGAGCTGAGATATAGAGAGAAGCAGAGACACGGGGCAATGGGCAAATAAGGAGAGAAAAGTGTAACTGAGCTGTGGCAGAGAAGGTGGAGGTCAGGTATCTCGGAGCAAAAACTTGGAAAGAAGCTACCAACTATAGTCACCTGTTCAACAACTGAGGGAAATTCCAAGAGGTCTACATCTTTCACCTTTTTATTGATGGGTGCTATTCTATACCATTATTGAGCTTTTTATCTTTTTTTTTGTTTTAGTCCTGTAAACAGATTTTGCTTCTTCTATATAGAAATCTGGGATTGGTCAAAACGACAATGACCAAAAGCAAACCAAAACAAAAAAAATGTACAGTCCGTCTCTATTCAGCAAAGTGAAATAGAGGAAAACAGGAGATAGAAATTAAAAGGCATTAAATGAGGTCAACAAGTCAAACCTCTGTCCAAATGTTAGAGATTTCCAAACTGGGAGCTCTGAGTTACTACAACTGTAGTAAGAACTTTTTATCTAGTATAAATAGTGGATAAAGTGACCACTTGGACCCAAGGCCCATTATATTGTCCCTAGGCTAAAAGAATGCTAAATGTTTGCAACAGGAAGCAGTTGATTAAATTTCTGGAGAGGAAGGGTGCGAATAGGTGAGGGTGGTGACTGAAGAAAAGAACATGAGATAGAAGTTCTCTCTGTGTCCATATATAACATTTCTTTATTCTACACAAATAGATTTTTCTGAGGTCCAATATGATCTAGACATTGAAAATAGTAAAGCCATAATGCATTAGTCTTAGGATCATCCCTAAGATAGCATTCTGGTGAAGGGAATGTCCACCTGGGACATTGGACAGTTGAGCAAGAGGGTTAAAAAGAAAGTAAAGTAGGAAGGGACCAACCACACATTAAACATGAGAAAGAAAAAAAAAGAACAAGGAAAGAAAGGCCCAGGAGGGATGAAAACAAAGCAACTTTTAAAAATTTCTATTCTTCAGTTATATCCTGGTGTAGTTCAGTAAAGTTACTCATAAGGGGACATGTTTGAAGTTTTCTTCTCTCCAAAGATTTCATCTCTAAGAGGAAAATGATAAAAGAAGACAGGAAAATGCTAAAATTTCACACTACTTAAAACAAAAGAAATAAGATCATTATTTATCCTTTTTAAATAATTAGACCTACAATTGACTGTAAGCTGTGTTAGGACATGGATTTTGGGAGGAAGTCACTCAAGTCATATCATTCATTTATTTGGCATTTACCTCAGAGTTGCTTGAGTAGATGTAATTATCTAGAACCAGTCAAGCAAGCAAAGAGCATTATTAAACATTATATGCCAGGAACTGAGCTAAAAGCTGGGGATACAAATAAAATAAAAAATAAATATCGTCCCTCCCCTAAAGGATCTTACATTTTAATGGGGAAAGACAACGCAAAAAAGGGAACTGAAAAGCAGAGGTGGGGGATGTGCTTGAGAGAGGCATGATGGAAAAGTCAAGTGTCAGAAGCAGAGGCTGGAGGGGAATGGAGCATAACTAGCGTGAACCTATCTTTAAAATGGAGGCCCCAGTAAGAAGTCATCCATTGAAAAAGGGGGTTCAGGGGCAAAGACAATGCCAATGACAATGTATAGATGCAGGCTTAGAGTCATTGATGGAGAGGTTATAGACTTATAGTACAGGAACATTGGATAGTATCTGCTAATAGAATCCTTGACTTAGGAGGGGGTAGAAATCATCTTTTCCAAGGCCCTCATTTTGTCACTGAGGGTCCTGATGTTCAGAACCATCAAGCGACTTGTCAAACATCATGTAAGTCATCAATAGCAGAGTCAGCATTTGAATCCAGGACTTCTGACTTCAGATCTAGAATTCTTTCCTCAGCTGTCAAGTGCTCAAGAGAGGTGGGTCAAAGGAATCTCTTATTAATGTTCAGAGTTCCACTAACCAAGTTGGTAAGATAACAGGACCTGGGTCATTGGTTATAGGCCAACAAAGAGCACAAGTGTATCAGTAATTAAGGCAGGCTTTTAGCACTTATTTAATCAAGTGCCCTTGAAGAGTTTGGTCTTTGTTTCTTTGATTAAATTAGGAGTCTTTGATGTCTTTCTTGCCTCAGGGGAAAGCCTAGTTTATATAGGTTTGAGTCACGTATTTGTGATATCAGAAGATTTAGGCCATGTGGGTTTAAGATACATGTTTGTGACCCTTTTGGGTCACATGGGTGAGTCACTTGTTGGTGACTCACCTTTGACCCTGAACAAGATATATAAACCCAGAGGTTGACGTTCTCCTTTTGAGTTCTCAGCCACTGGAAGGGTGGGCAGTGACTCTGGGCCAGCTGTCGTTAAGAGCCCCCCAGCTTCTCAACCAAGATGTTGATGCTTTCCTGGTAACTATGAATTGTATTTGGTCTGTTTATAACGTATGTTTGTAATTTGTTTGTATTTGCTTTGTAGTTCAGGTTGCTGGCTTTTCCTCCTGAACTAACTGAGTGATATTTGTGTATTGGATTAAAGTAAGATTGTTAACTCCCTAATGTCACTTTCCTTAGTAAAGCAGATCAAAAGAACCTGCGCAATCAGCTCTTGTTGGTTTTATTGGATCTTACACCTCAACAACAGCTGCTAGCCAAATTGTTGTTACAGCAAGGTACTTAAAATGATTGAGTGAGGATCACCCCTCCCTCAAAGTTTCTCATACTCCAACTGTGCAGAATTTCCGGTTTCCTTTTTTCCTTTGTGCCTCTTCCCAAGTTTGGGCATGGATGGGTGGGGACGTTGTATGTGTGTGTATGGAGGGGAGGGCTTCTCTCCTTTCCTCCTCTTCTAACAGAAAATTATGACTAGCAGGAGGACATAATATATGTTGGTATATGAACAAGAAGTACAAGGCCGCTGTTCTTGAGCCCCAAATTCCTATACAGAAGACATGGTCAAAGTCGGGGGAGGAGGGAGCAGAGATTAATTCCCAGGGTGGCATGATCCCAGAATCTAGATTCTTAGCTATAGAAGGGAAATTTCCTGGGTAGCACTACTTCTGGGCATTGCCTTCTGGGTAACCCCAAGTTTAATAGTTCTTGCATCCAACTAGCAGAACTTCTATTAAAAAAATAATCCTGATATAGCTGATACTTAGAGAATAAAGCCAATGAGCTACTCAGACAGTGCAGGGCTGATAAAAAAAAAGGTTGTTTTTTTTCATTTTTAAACTATATTTCTACTTTACTTCAATTATAAAGCATTGGTTTTTTCTTCCTCGTCATTGAGGGAAAAAAAATCCCAAATGCTTGTAACAAGTAAAACACAGCCAAGCAAAATCAATTTCCACATCAGTCATATCCAAAATTTTGTATCTCATTCCACATACTGATCTGTCACGACTCTGTCATGAGGAAGTGGGCAGCGATCTTTATTACCGGTCTTCGGGAGCTATGCTTGATCATTGTCTTGATCAGAGTTCATAAGCAGAATTGCTTGTTTTTTATGATATTCATCTAATAAGATAAATTTCTCCTGGTTCTGCTCACTTCACTCTACATCAGTCTTCCCAGGTTTTTCTGAAACTTTCTCTTCATTTCTAGCATAACAGCATTCCAATACATTTCCGTAGCAAATTTGTTCAGCCATTTCCCACTTAATGGGCATCCCTTGAATCACAAATTCTTTGCCAATATAAAAAGAACATAAACTATACATATTTTTGTATGTGCAGGACCTTTTCTTCTTTCTTTGACATCTTTGAGATACCTAGTAGTTATACTATGAGAACAATGGTATTCACAGTTTAATAACTTTTGGGACATGATTCCAAATTACTTTCCAGATGAGCTGAACCAATTTACAGCTCCCCTAACAGTACATTAATGTGCCTGTTTTCCCAAACGCCCTCTAACACTTGTCATTTCTCTTTATTGTCAACTTTGCCAATCATATGAGGTCGAACCTCAGAGTTATAATCTTTTTTTTTCTAATTATTAGTAATTTAGAGCATTTTTTTCACTTGACTGTTGATACATTTAATTTTTTCCTTTGAAAACTGCCTTTTTCATAATCTTTGACCATATTAATGTTAATTGAAAAATGTTAATTGAAAAAATGTTAAATTGAAAAAATGACATCCTTATAAATTTATAACATACATACATATATATACATGTATATACATATGCATATATATATATGTACATACATAATGTATGTGTGTATGTTGGAAATGAGACCTTTATCAGAGAAAGTTGCTACAAAGATTTTTTTCCTCATCTTAATGGTTGCCCTTCTATTTTAGTTACATGCATTTGTTTGTACAGAAACATTTTAAATTCATGTAATCAAAAGGGTTCATGTTAATTTCTACGATCCTCTCTACATGTCATTTGATCATGAACTCTTCACTCATCCATAGATCTGAAAAATAATTTTACCCATTCCTCTCATTTGTTCCTAATATTCCTTCCTTTGCCCTAGACCTTATTGGAGAGAACTGTATTCTGTTCCCATTATATATAATGCTGACTCTTGGTTTTAGATATTTATTATTTACTATATTAGGGAAGGTTTATAACATTTATCTAAGTCATATACACAATTAGAGCTTATGTTGACATATGGTGGGAGGTATTGGTCTAAACCTAATTTCTTCCACATTGCTGTACAATTTTCCCAGCAGTTTTTATCAAATAATGAGCCCTTACTCCAGCAGCTGGGATTTTTGATTTATTCAACACTGAGCTACATTTGCTTACGTATATTGTGTAGCTAATTTATTCCAGTTTAATACCTCAGAATTTTCCACCAGTACCAAATTGTTTGGGCAGTGATGGCTTTTTAGTATAGTTTGAGATCTAACTTCATTGCAACATTTTTAAAAAAATAATTTCTCTTATGTTTCTTAAAGGTAAATTTCACTATTTGGTAGTCTATTAGAATGACCCTGAATAAGTAAATTATTTTAGATGATATTATTATTTTTTATTATTTTTGACTGGTCTACCCATCAGTAATTAATATTCCTTCAAATTATTAGGCTTGTCCTTATATCTGTAAATACTGTTTTATATTTATATACATATAGCTACTGTTAAATAAACTCCTCTAAGTACTTTCTACATGGCTTTAAATGAAATTTCTCTTCATGTCTCTTCATGCTGAATTTTATTTATTTATAAAGAAATGCTGATAAGTCATGTGGATTTATTTTATACCTGCAAACTTTTCTGGCTATTAATGATTTTCATTAATTTTAGTTGATTTTTTTCAGGTTCTCTAAGTACATGACCATTATCAGAAAAAGCAATAATTTTATTTCTCCTTTATCTAGCCACATTACTTAAATATTTTTTCTTATTGCTTATAGCTGGCATTTTGAGTGTCATCAAATAGAAGAAGTAACAATGGACATCCTTCTTTCACCCTAGACTTTATTAGAGAGAACTCTATCCCATCCCCATTATACATAATGCTGATTCTTGGTTTTAGATATTTACTATTTACTGTATTAGGGAAGGCTTATTTATTTCTAAATTTTTTAGTGTTTTCAAAACAAATAGATGGCATGTTTCATCAAAAGCATTTCTTGTACTGATTGAGGCAATCATGTGATTTTTGTTCTTGTTGTTAATATAGTCAATTATATTGATAATTTTTCCAACATTAAACTAAACTTGCATTCTTGGTCCAAACTGGGCATAGCACATAATCTTTATGACATATTGGAACATCCTTTTTTGCTAATATTTTACCTAAAATTTTTGTATCATTCATTGTTCATTAAAGATATTGGTCTATAGTTTTCTTTCTTTGTTTTGACTTTACCTGGGTTAGGCATCATGATAACATTTTCATAATAGAAAGAATTTAGTAGCGTATCTTCTTTTGTTATTTTTTCTAACAGATTGTATATGATTATAATTAATTGTTCTTTGAATGTTTGAAAGAATTTGTGAATTCATGTGGTCTTGGGATTTTTTTCTTTGTGAGGCCATTTATAGTTTCTTATAGTTCTTTCAAGTTCTTTTACTGAGATTGGATTTTTAATTCTTTATATTTTGTTCCATTAATATAGTTATTTTATATTTTTAAAATAGTCATCTATTTTATTTAAATGGTCGGGTTTGTTGGCATATAATATGGCAAAATAGCTTTTAAATAATACTACTTATTTTTCTTCAATTGTTGGAGATTCTCCTTTTTCATATTGCTAGGCTGTTTTTCATCTTCTTTCCTAATTTTCAAATTAGCTAATGACTTATCTGTTTTAAGAGCATTTGTATTTTATTGAGCATTATATTATTTTTTAGTTCTTTTTATTTTTTAGTTTCCAGCCTTGCTAATATCATTTAATTTTCAGGATTTCAAATTTGTGTTAAGTGGTGGGTTTCTTAATTTGTTGGTTTTGTCAGATTTTTTCTTTCATTGATTGCTCAATTTGTTGATCTGTTCTTTCTTTTGTTGATTAAAGTGTTATAAAATATCATGTATAAATACAAATAAAATGTAAATTTTCCCCTAAAGACTGCTGTTTCCTGGAAATTTTGGGCTATTTTTCATTATTTTCATTGTCTTTAATGAAATTAGCCATTATTTCTATTATTTGTTCTTTGACCCATTGGTTCTTTAGAATTAAGTTACTTAGTTTCTAGTTGATTTTCAATCCCATTAAGCAACCTTTTTTTGGATATGATTTTATTGCACTGTCATCAGTAAAGGATGTGTTTAATATTGCTAGTTTTCCGCATTCATGTGTGAGTGAAGTTTTTAATGTGCTAATGAATGATAAATCTTTGTCACAGTATCATACATACTAGAAAAATATGTATACTCCTTCATATACCCATTCAACAAATCCCAGAGGTGTATCATATCTGAATTATCTAAAATTCTATTGAAATTATTAGCTTCTGTTTTTGTTTTTTTTTTTATTAGCATTATCTAGGTTTTAAAGGAATATATTGATGTCCCTTGCCGTTGTTGTTTTACTCTCTATTTCTTCTTGCAACTTGTTTAGCTTTTCCTTAATTAGATACTATCCCATTAGATAAATATATGTTGTGGTTTGTAATGAATTAATTTTCTTGGGTGGCTTTAAGCAAAATACAGTTTTCCCATTTTCCCCTTTAAATCAAGTATATTTTTGCTATTGACTTTTCTGAGATCATGTTTTACTCCCCCCCCCACCATTAGATTTTACTTCAAACCCTTATTTTAACTTTCTTTGAGTTGTAGGTTTCAAATATGTTTCTTTTACACACATTTGTTGGGTTCTTTTCCCTTATTAATTCTGCTGTCCTATTCAAAGTCTTGATAATTAATTGTCTAATTTCTCTTATCCCATTACCTTACACTTTAGCCTCTCTTTGCTCCCCACCCCATATTTATCATATAGTCTTACCTATTTTCTTTCCTTTTAAATTTATTTTCTTGATTCCCTTCCCCCCACCAAGTGTCAAGTTTGTTTTGCTTATAAACATCCTCTGAATCTACTTTTTCTTTTATTATCCCTTTCATCTCTTCCCTTGCTCCTTCCTATTTCCATGATGAATTGAATGCAATTCTACATAAAATTCTTTGGTGGGTAGGTGGGGGAAGTGTGTTCTACCTTTTTGAACCAGCTTGGATGAACATGGGGTTCAAGTAATGCCTCTTTCCTCCACCTCTTTTATATTTGCATAGACTTTTACTTGAGCATCCTAAGTATATGTAATAATAAATTCTCCTACCTTTCCTTCCCTTTATTCCTCTAGGGTATCCTTCCCCATCCCTACCCCTCACCCCCACCATCCTTTCATTTTTTCTTTTAAGATCACCAAAACATTACAAAACTATTCCTAGGCCCTTTGTCTTATTTCACTCTCTCTATGATATCTGATAAGAATAGATTTCTGAAGGGTCCCTTGTACCACCTCCTGCCCTTGTTAGAATGTAACATTCATGTTCGTCTTTGCAAAGTCGAATTGCTCACTTATATTTTACATTATGTTGGTATTGACACATTTTCATTTCAAAGTTTCAACTGAGCTTTGGTCTTTTCATTAGGAATGCTTGTAATCCTCTTTTTCATCAAGGATTCATTTTTCCCTCTGTAGGATTATAATCAATATTGCTGGTTAAGTTATTCTTAATTGTAAGTCTATATTTTGGCCTTTGGGAATATCAAATTCTTTTCTCTCCACTTCTTTATTTTGTTTTTAATAGTGGAAACTGCTAACTCTTATGTGATCCTAACTGTGGTCCATTTGAATTGTTTCTTTCTGACTACTTCCAGGTTTTACTTTTTGTTTTTTCTTAGATCAGGAAGCTACAGATTTTGGCTATGATGTTTCTTGGAGTTTTCATTTTGGGATTTCTTTCAGAAAGTTATCTAAGGATTATTTCTATTTTCATGTTGCCCTCTGGTTATAATATCTCTAGTCAGTTTTCTTTCATGATTTTTTGGGATATCACATCCAGACACCCCTTTTTATTTTTTTTGTTGTTTTTTGGAGGGGGAAGGCAGGGCAATTGGGGTTAAGTGACTTGCCCAAGGTCAGACAGCTAATAAGTGTGTCAAGTGTCTGAGGCCAGATTTGAACTTAGGTCCTCCTGACTCCAGGTCTGGTGCTCTACTTACTGCATCACCTAGCTGTCCCTAGACCCCCCCACCTTTTTAATCAAGCTTTTTGAAGTCCAATAACACCTAAATTATCTCTCCTTGATCTGTTTTTCATTTCTATTATTTTATGTGATATCCTATACTTTCTTCTATATTTTTTCAATTTTTTTACTTTGTTTTAATGTTTCTTGTCTAATGTAGTCATCAGGTTATTTTCATTTTATTCTAACTTTCCACTAAAACTCTCATTTCTTTTCCAATGCCTTCCTTGACAGTTCTAATGTTATTTATAATACCATTTAAAATTTTTGCATTTCTTCTAGGAATTTTAATTAAGTGTTTTTCTTTGAGGCATTTCTTGGAGGTATTTTAGAACTATTGTCCTCTCCTGGATTTGTGCCTTGGGCATCCCTGCATTCATAATGATCCAGCCTTACTTCCTATATTAGGATTTTATTTCAAGGCATATCTCTGTGTTGTTCTGGCAGCTGTAAACTTGTATGGTCCTGGCTTGTCTTAACTGGCATTCTGCTGTTAGGGTCAGAGAGACATGTCTCCCTATAGGCCTCTTCATCAGGTCTGGTTCTGAGTTTTCCTCTCCTTGGCAGGTCCCTGTGCCTGGGACCTGAGTTTTTGAGGTTGTTGTCATCATCAGCATTGTTGTTGAAGCATTTGAGTCTTGTTCAGCTCTTTGTGACCCTATTTTGGGATTTTCTTTCAAAGATACTGGAGTGGTTTTCCATTTCCTTCTCCAGCTCATTTTACAGATGAAGAACTGAGGTAAACAGGTTTAAGTGACTTCCCAGGGTCACACAGCTAGTTAAGTGTCCGAGGCCAGATTTGAACTCATGAAGATGAATCTTCCTGATTCCAAGCCCAGCACTGTATCCACTGTGCCACCTGGCTACTTTGAATTCTATATATCTCTCTATCAATCAGAATGAAGATGCTGAGTCTTGGTTCCTCACCTGGAGATCAAATCTTAGATCCTTTCCTTGCCAGTGATAAGAATCTGAATGACAGAATCTTGTTCCCTGCTCCAATAGGGGTGAGTCCTGAAGTGATCTGGGGAGCTTTGCTTTATGCTTTCCTCCGCCTTTGCCACGTTGACTAGTCTCTAAGGAAGCTGACTGACAATCTCTAAAGTGAGAACCAGCATAATCAGTGGAAAGAATCCTGGCTCTGGAGTCAGAACCTGGATTAAAATCTCATCTCTGATGCTTACTATTTGTTGTACTCTCACCAAGTCACTTAACCTCCTGAGGATCAGTATCCTCATCTATAAAATGAAGGAGTTGGATGAGATGACCTTTGAGTTTCCTTTGAGCATTATGATACTAGCCGAATGCTTCATTTTAGAAATTTGAAAACAGAGCTTCATTTGGACCTTCACACCCTCTGTAGTGGCTGGTGATCACTTTCTGGGCCACTAAAAGTTTAAAAAATATTAGCCAGATGAAAATGCATTGGATGACAGAGAATTTACTGCATAGTTGAAACCTTCTGTTTCTTTCTCCTTCTAACGACTCCAGGTGTCAAAACATCTGCCAAAAACAGTCTTAAAATGGGAAAGGTAAGATGGTGTTAAATGAGAAGAGAGTGGCTGAAGGGCTTCAGCTGATGATGTTCCTAATGCAAAGTGAAGGCCAGATCCTTTTGACACCTCCATTTTTAACCTCTTTGACAGGGTAGATCAGGAGACAGACAAAAGCCACTTGTGAACAATTGCAGAGGTGAGAGCTCCAGTGTTTCATCAGCCTCTTGAGTTCAGGCTGCTTCCTCAAACAGTAGGAATAGACAGGTTTTTTCAGGGCTTGAATCAGGCAGTTTTCATCACAAAGGTTGCCACCCTCTCTTGTCATTCAGAGGGAAACATTTTTTATGTTTCATTAACCTGCTGCCTTTCAAGTAAATATGGGGTAGGCTTTAGTGTTTAAATAGGTGTTTAAATCAAGCCAGGGTAATTTGTCAGGAGAATAATCTACCCCAAGGAGTTCAACAGAAGCAAAATGGCAAATTGAGGTTGATGTGGTCCAAGTATTTGTTATGGGGATGTAGGGCAGATTTGAATTATCTCCAATTGATGTTCATTTCAAGTCTGCTTCCCATGTCCTCATTTGTCTTATACCATGAAATGCTCAATGCTTTGAGGAAGGGATGCAAAAAGGCTTTACTCCATACCATAAGGGATTATTTATAAAGGTTTTGGCACAGAACCATAACCAGGAATTCTTGTGTCTGGGGCAAATTCAATTGAGTGGTGCACAGGGGCAGGAAGAAGTCATCATGGAATGGGGGGTAGCCTGTTCCCCTTAACACTGGCAACTTTACCTCAATATCCATCTCCATCAAAGGATGAGGAACTAGGAGAGGGGCACTATGCAGATTGGACCTTAGGGGCAAAGGACTTGGAGTGGTTGTACCAAGTAAAAATTATGAAAATTCTTAGCTTTCACACCACTGAATACAAATGTTCTGAGTCCAAATATGCATCTCCTTACCCTAATTATGGCTCTATTTTATAATGATATACTTAAAAATGTACCTAAAAAGAAGCACAAAGCCTCGCATAGAGTCAGCACTTAATAAATTCTTTATCAATCTATTTGCAATATGACCTTCTATAATCTTTCTCTGTTTGATCATGTGACTATAACAATAATTCTTGCAATTGTAGAGTTAGTTCCAGTCAGCAGACATTTACTAAGCACCTACTTTGTGCTGGGCACTAGAAAGATGAAAGATGATCAGGGTTTATAATATTGCCTCTGATGATTCTTAGCTGTATGACTAGGAGGAAGCCACATAACTTCCCTGGTCCTCAGTTTCTTCACCTGTAAATTGGCTATAATCAGACTTACTTTTCAGAAGTGCTATGAGACTCAAGTGAGATAATATGTGAAAAGAACTTTGTAAATCTTAAAGAGTTCTATAAATGTCAGGCATTCTTAGAAGTTTCTGGAGCAACTGGAACAAGAAAGAACAGAGATAACCAGCACCTAGAGAAGTTAAAAGATAAGACCATCAGCACAACAAAAGAAATGAAGCAGAGGGGACTAGCAAAAAGTCATACAGAATCTCAGAGTTGGATCAGTCCAACTTGTCTACCCTATTTCTAAATGAGAACCCCTTATCCACTATGTGAAGCCAAAATGGTCCTCAAATCTTTGCTTGAGGACCTCCAGTTAGAAGGAACTCAGTGATTCCTCATTCCATTTTTGAAGTAAAAACCTCTAATTGTGAGCATACTTTTACTTACTCTACAGCCACTTCTCTGCAGTTTCCTCCCACTATTCCTTGTTTTGCCCTTGCGGCCAAACTGAACTAAGCTAATCCCTTTTCTACCTGATGAGCTATCAAGCTGACATCTGGACCAGTGGGTAGAAAGTCAAGGCATAGGCAGAGATGCAGGTAAGTCTCCATGAAGGAGGATGGAGCAAGGTATATGGGTAGCTTGCCAGCTGACAGGAAATGGACAGTCAGGCAAGAGGGACTGGCTGATTGTTGATTGGTATTGGAGAGGTTTGGCAGCAGAGGCCTATTCCTAAGAGTTGCGGTTCAAGGCAGGATTCCAAGACTGATAAGAGCAAGGCAGGAGCCCAGTCCCAGGGTTACAGTACAGGGATTCAAGGAAGGGACTTGGGCATAAAGTGACAAGGCAGAGGTCTAGATACTAGACCTGAATTACAAATATATGGACTGATAATGAAGGACCAAGGCATTGATAATTTCAGCAAGTATTTATTAGGTGTCTAGTAGTATACTGCAAAATATTTCATTGAGTGCCAGGGTGACACAGACTAAAAATGATATAGACCTTGGTCTCTAGATCTTACAGTCCACTAGGAGGATAGACATGACATACATACATTGAGGTATAATACAAGGTGAAGTATAATGAGGAACAAAGGAGAGATACATGCAAAGTATTCTATGAGAATCTGAGCAGGCAGTGCTTGGTTGCTGGATTTGGTTACAAAGAGAGTGGTAAGCCCATGTGATACAATGACAAGATTAGTGAACTAGGAGTAAGAGAAGAGAGGTTCAAATCTTGGCTCTGTCACTTACTACCTGGGTACGTTTGGATAGTCACCTCTGCCTCTTAGTTTGCTGGACTTCCTTCAAGATTCAGCTGAAATCTTACCTTCTGCAGGAGGCTTTTCCCAGTTCCTATGCCTTCTCTCAGAATGCCTTCTAACTATTCTCTATATATCTTGTAGATACCTAATTATTCAAACAATGTCTCCTACATTATAAGTTCCATTAGGGCAGAGACCATATTTTTTATGTTATTTGTATTTCTGGGACTTAGCACAATGCTTGGAACAGAATAAGCATTTAATAAATCCCTGTTAACTGACTCACTGGGCTTCTATTTGCTATTCTATAAAAGGAGAGAGTTGAACTAGATGGGTCAAAACCTATGATCCTAAGAATTAGATACCTCTCTTTCCTTTATCAACAAGCCTTATTGGAGGAGGGAGGTTGAGTGGAAGATTCCAGAATAGGGATCTAGTCTATTATAGTCATTCTGTCAATAAGTATTTATTAAGCACCTACTCTGTTCCACTTTGCTAATCACTGGGGATATTAAAAGGGGAAGAGGGAAAGACATCTAGTCCTTGCATTCAAGGGGCTTAATATCCAATGGGAGAGATAACATTCAAACAACTACATACAAACAAGCTACACACAGGATAAATTGGAAATAACACATAGATGGCACATGAATTTAGAGAAATTGGGAAAAATTCTCTGCAGAAGGTGGAATTTTGGCTGAGATTTGAAGGAAACCAGGGATGCCAAGAAGGAGTGATGAGGAAGGAGAACATTTCAGGTATGGGGGACACCCAGAGAAAATGACCAAGCTGAGAGATGAAGTATTTAACAGCAAGGACGCCACCGTCACCTAATTAAAGAGTACCTGGTAGGGTTCAACACATGACCCCATCTTTCCGGTCTTCTTATATTTTGTACCCCAACAAGCACCGGAGAAGATAAGATCGAAGGAATCAATAGTTCAAATAAAAGAGTTTCGCTCAGCAAGACGGGCCACCTCATTGTGTGAGGCTTGAGTAAAAGGAACATTTAGGGAAGACGTGGATGATCTGACATGAGGAAAATGGGAAAATATGGAGCTTGGGGGGAAACGGCTTAATTTTTTTCAGTGAAATATGAGGCATGGTTCAAAGCTGAAAAAGTAGAAGGAAGGGGAACCATGGGAGTCTGAAGAAGGATGAAAACATTTGGAAAAGCTCTTGCGGTGAGTGAGATAGCCACTTAGAGAATGACAACTCGGTGTGAGGGCCCAGTTGAGACTATGCAACATAAATTTTAGTGGATCCGATCACCATAGTTTCCTGATGTTCTCTAGTTCTATTCAGTAACATATAAAAAGGAATGAAGGGGGCTGGCAGTGAAAATAATCCAGGGGTAAGATTTAACAATGTACATTCAATAATAGGACAAGGGGACAAGGGATTCAAAAGTAGAGAATAGTGTAGAATTTAACCAATTGACCAAGAGGTCAAGATAGGGAAGAGATGAGAACTTAACCAGTACATAGGGTGAAGGCGTGGGGAAAAACTGAAGTATGAAAAAATTGAAGGTCACAGAGAGGATGAAGGTCATGGTTAGAGGTTAAAAGGCATTAGGAAAGATGGAATCATGAACTAATTTAATCAGACTGAAGGACTTCAGGGTCCATTAACATAGAACTCTTTGTGAGTCATGGAAAGGTCAAAGATATGAACATTTCTGTGTATAACTGAGGAGGAGTAGAGGACTAAGTCATAGGAAATTAGCTTATAAGCTAAGAAGCTATGCTGTTTGGCATAATATTGATATGTATGTTGAAATCAGGTAATATGAAGGCAGGAATTAGGGTGAAGAGAAAGATGGTGAGCCAGTACCTGAACTGATTAAGGATCTTCCTGAGCTCAAATCTTGCCTCAGACACCTCCTAGCTATGTGACCCTGGGCAAATCATCTAACCCCATTTGCCTCAGTTCCTCATCTGTAAAATGACCTAGATAAGGAAATGTCAAACCCCTTCAATATCTTTACCAAGAAAACTCCAAATGGGGTCACAGAGAGTCAGACATTACTGAAATGACTCAACAGCAACAAACATTCAGATTCTCAATCAGCTATCCTTCCTTCTTGATACATAACCAACAAATCCTCTCATCCAGTCATGCATTTCTTGGCTGACATCCTTTGCCCCTCTTTACCAGCACAGCACTTCATTTATCATATCACCTTTACTCCTTTATTTCCTTTTGGGTAGCCCTTAGCCCAAAGGATATGGAGGATGTGGTATTGTTCCTTGACTTATATCCATACAATGTCACCAGAATTTTGTTGCCAAAGAGATGAGTCTGTTTCTGGGAGAAGCATGGGTTCATGTGAGGCTGGTCTTCTGCTGTTCCTTCTGGATTCAGATCATCGCCCAGCTCAATACCTGTGCAAGATAAATGTATTGATGCACTAAGTCTAGGGTTTTTCTACCCAACTGCATATAAATGTCTGCATAACAGATATCTTTCATCCATTTGTCTTCCCCAGTATGTATTGTCAGTCAGAACTCTTTTTGAATAACTCCAACTCTCACTTTGAAGGCTCTGAAATGTCCCAGATCTTTACTACTAAAATAGAAGTTTTATAGTCAAGATTATTTTATTACCTAATTTATTACCTCACAATCAGAGCTACTCTATTTAGTCCCAATGCTAGCCAGACTAGCCAGTGCAGACATGATCTGAAACATTGATATAATCATTGTTATCCCTCAAAGAAATGGGATTTTTTTTACCTTTAAAACAAATTAAATCCCCTTGTTCCATCCAGCCATCCTCTTCTGATCCTCCCCTCCAGCCATCCTTTTCTGATTTCTACCACTAATTCTTGGGAATTCACTTCTATTCTCTGCAATCTCTTGTATCCAGTGGTTAGAACCATTTTCCTCAAACATCATTTTCATTGTGTTACTCTCCAGCCAGAAAATTACACGGACTGCCTATTACCTGTCTTGTCACATTTGAATTCCTCTGCTTCTCCTATCCAATGCTCTCCTTTCCCTGAGAAAAGAATGTTTGTTATCCCAAGGGAGACAGTATGGAGTGGTGCGAAGGGAACAAGGTTTGCTGTTCAAGTATCTGAGTTCACCTGGTTGACTGGATGAATGATTTAACCCTTCTGCGCCTCAGTTTCTTTCTATATAAAACGGAAGGATTGGAATGGATGACCTCTAACATTGCATCTAGTTTTAAATCTGTGGACCTCAAACACGATTTTGATTACTTGTGCTTCAGGGTCATTTGTCTACCTTTTTTACTCCATTGATCCATGTCCTCTTCCAAAGAGTACCCAGAACTTCGCAAAGATCCTCATATCCCCTTAGGTTACACCCACCAACTTATCAATCACTTTGTAAAAGTTCTTAAATTGTCATGTGCTTGGCCATCCCCAACACAATTATATACTCTTTGAAGACAGGCATTCCTTTTAATTCCTTTGTATATTCTTCAGGAGAGACAAGTACACGACTGTGCACTCAGAGAAACTCAGTCAATATTGATTGATTCCTCCAGGTTACCTTCCTTTGGTTCATTTTTACTAGCATTTCCACTATAATATAGGGAAGAGAAGTAAAAACCAAAGTTAAAACCAAATTAAATCAGTTACTCATTAGCTTATTTCTTTAGTGGTTTTATTGGGGAAAGCAAATGAAGCTAGAGACAAATGAGGCTTAGAGATGAACTGCAGATTTGGTCCAACCATGCCTTTTGGCCTCCTCTGTCTTCCCAGAAAAGTTGGTGGAAGTTTACTCTGAAATAGCTTTGTTCTGCAGTATGTCCACATACTCCACACTTGTAGCTTATTTTTTGTTTTTCCTGAAACATTTCAGATCCTGAATATAGCCCTTGGTTTTGTTTGCATCCTCTTCCTTAAATAATGCACGGATGCTCACTTGGCAGTAGTGTTTGTCAAAGAATAAAAGTCTCCGCTGACCTGGAAAGCAAGTCTGTCAGGTGTATTTTCAGTGAGAAGTATCAAGTTTGCAGTTGAGAGAAGTAAATAGCAGCATGGTTTTACTTGGTGTCAGGTCCCCTGATGAAAGTCTTTTAAAAAAAAAAGGATACTTTAAGTTGAATTATGTAAGGGCATAGTCAGGGTGGGGGCGACACTGGTGAGTGGGACTCAAAAGATGGCCTTGAGACAAGTTTTCCAATTCTAACCTCCAGTGTTGGACTGTCTCAGAGACTTAATGAGCTCAGGAATGCTGTCTAACCATATTCTATTGGGAGAAAAAACTGGATGTCACTCTAGGCCATTAAATGTGTCTCCTCTACAGACAGAAGGCCCTAGGCATTCCTAGATGGAACGTTTAACATAAAATAACAACAATAGTAACTTCATTTATTCCAGGGCCCATATTATAACCTCCTTTATATGCTACTTACTTATTGTGCGTGATTCTCATCCACACTTTTCTCGATAGAGTATCTATCCAACTCACTAAGGCCTTACTCTATTTCAGGAATTCTAAACTTGGGACTTGTGAACTTGTAATTCTACATACATATATACATACACAATACATACAATATATGTGTGCATATGTATGCATGTATACTACATACACACATGTGTGCACATGCACATACATGCATACTTGCATGTGTTCATGTATATATATATACACACACATATACATTTCAACATAATTCGTTGTTTTTCTAAATGGATGCATTTTATTTTCTGTAGCAAAAGAAATTCTGAGAAGCCCCATGGACATGTGATTGGCAATCATTAGAGACAATAAGACATTCGTTTTGTACATACTTAGATGAGAATACTTGTTGTTGGGCCAGGATTGAGATTTCCACTGTGTAAGGAGAGCCTTATGAGGAAATTCTCTCTGCCCATATATGTTAGGACCTGCTCTGCAATTTACAGCGTCCACATCCAAAGCCAAACTGACTTATCTTACAGTGAAGAAACTCTGGCCCAAAGACATCAGATGTCTCATCCAAAGTTTCATGTCAAAGATCATTCCATCAACATTCCTTAGTATAATCAGGTGGCTTTCTGCTCTAATTCTAATTTCTTAGTTTGATTTGGAGAGTTATATGAGGAATTGGTAAGTTAAGTAACTTTCTGGGGGGTGGGAAGGTTACAAAATCAGCAATGAGAATGGCCCAAGGTCAGCAAGGGCTAGAGGGGAAGGCAGAACACACACTGATTAAGTTTTACAGTTGAAGAAACTGACACAGACAGAAATTAAGTGTTTTGATCAGTGTCACAGATCTAGTCTGAACTCACATCTTCCTGACTCCAAACCTAGCACACTATGCACTGTGACACTCTGTCAGAAGTGGCACCTAAACGCAGTTCTTTCTGGCTCTGAAGCCAACTCTCTGTCCTATGCATGCATTAGTACATATGTGTGTTTATCATAAATATACATGCAATGTGTTATATACTACATTATTATAACTACATATAAAACTTGTATGTGTAATACATATGCATATGCATAAATACCTATATAAACATAGATATATACCCCTATAATATACATGTATAAAAATGCACAATACATATAGACATACACATATAACATACACACATAATATACATATCACATACAATTACATATATGTAATACAAGCATACTAATGAAATATACATATACAACCAATGTAATACTTATATTTTATGCATATAAATATAATATGTAAATGTGTTCATGTATATAGTGTATATAATGCATGTGTGTAAGGAGTATATAAATACGTGTGTGCATATTTACACACTTGTGTATATTTATATATAAACACAAATATATGCATACATACTTATTTCATTCCAATAAGTAACGTGAAGGTGGTTTTCTGTAACTCTATCATTGCATAAGCCTGTCCTGCTTCCAACAGAGTTAACAGCTAAGGGTTTTCAAACAAATATTTCTAGTTGTAACAACAATGCTGCTAGCAGCTGCTGTGGAGGTGGTATAAGACCAACAACACCAACACACAGGAGGGCTGCTAGCACACGTTCTTTGATCTGCTTTTCTAAGGAAAGCAACTTTAAGGGGTTAACAATTTTAATTAAGTTAAAAATACATATATTTAATTAAACACACTTACATCATTCACTTAGTTCAGGGGAAAAGTCAGCACCCTGAACCTCAGAGCAAGTACAAACAGAAACTACAAGCAGAGAAAAAACACAAACCAACAGATATTAAATAATTAAACATACATTTGTTCAATTAATTTAATTAAGCATACATATGTTTAATTAATTTAATTAAACATGCATATATTATTCACTTAGTTGAGGTGAAAAAGTCAGCACCCTGAACTTCAGAGCAAATACAAACAGAAATTACAAGCAGAGAAAATAACACAAATTGACACACAGCCTTCTGTCTGACCATAGTAATACATACATAGTCACCAGAGAGAGAAGCATCAACATCTGGGTTTTCAAACTCGGTGGGGGCAGGGCTCCTTAATGGCTACCCAGAGTCTTGTCTGCCCAAATCACAGGAACAGTCTTCCAGTGAGTGAGCTCCCAAAGCAAAATGCTAACCTCAGAGTAAATATACATGCCTTCAGGGTCAGCCCATAGACAGCATCACAACCATGTGACTTGAACTCATTTGATTTAGGTTTTCTTGTGACTTAAGCAGGTCATCGAAGACTCTTGATTCAAACAAAGGCAAGCCTCCATCAAAGGCACTTGATTCCCTGAGTGCTGACTTCTGATTCCTGAGGGCTGATTCTTAGTCTGAGAAGAACTAGAACTCCAAGAGAAAAAAGATCAAAACAAAAAATCTGACTTTGCTTGCCATTACATAAGTTAACCCCAATTAGGAGTAGCACTTCCAAGAAAACCAAAGTCATATTGACCTCACACCTGAAGATTACTGTGAAAAGGGGATGGGAAAGCAATCTGTCATCCAGATATTTGTCCTAAGATCTAGTGCTGAACATCTGGATATTCACAAAGCCCTCGGTTCTGCATTGTTGGTGTTGAATAAACAAAGCATCTGTGCATTCTGGCTTTTCCTTGCTACATCAGGTGCTTTGTAGTAAAGTAGGAAATCTGATAACTAAGCTCAACTCTGAATATTATAAACCAGTGCTTGTTTGTGACAGAACACACTTTGAACCCTGTGGGGATATTCAGAATTGTAGTATTCATTTCTCCTCAAGATCTAGGCCATTCCTTGAATATTTTACTAGGAGAATAAGAGAAAATATCATGGAAAAAATGAGGTTTTTCTTTAAACAGTATTATTTTCCTTTTGGGTTGTTCAAGAAGTAAACATAGACAAAGAAAGCAGAGTTAGAACAAAAAGCTATCTGATAACACTAGGGAAGGTTATGTAGTGTTCTCTGTCCTGGTCTTAATCATATGACTTTGGGCAAGAAATTTGATGTCCTTGGGCCAGAGTTTCTTCACTATAAGAAAATTCAGTTGAGCTCTGAATTTGGAGTCAGAAGACCTGTTCAAATACCAGTTCCATTTTTTTTACTATATGGCCTTGGATAAGTCACTTAATTTTAGTGACAGTAAAATGAGAAGGGAATAGGATGGTAAGACTACTCTAAGGTCCTTGCCTATTCTAAAGGCTTACAGTCCCCTGTGAAGAGATGAGCTCCACCATGTTCGCCACTTCTAAGGTAACATGAACACAAATCATCTAGCTTGTCCATGTTTTTCTAATCTAACTCTTTTGTTCTATCTTCTACTATAGAAAAACCTGGACTAATTCTGAGCATGAGTTATGATGCTGCAGTAAGGCATGAATGTTAAATGAGGTTGGAACTGTCTAAGTTCATTCAATGAAATGAATACTTAAATATTTTTCTTAATGGAACTATTCCAAATAGTCGACACACAGTTGACAACAAAAGACTGGTGATGCTGTTGCTGGGAGTTGTTAAACCTAATTTATTGCCTAATTATATCATTTGAACTGATGTTTCTATGCCCATAACCAAGATGTACATGATTTCTATATAACAGTTACTAAACCTTTAGCAACTGCTTTTTAAAAGCATTTAACTTTTATTTTAATTAGATTTATAGCATCATTAAATCTGTCAAATGTCACTTTCAATTCTTCAAAGGTTATACACAATCACATCTACAAATCAGGATACAGATTGCAAAAATACTGCATCTTTAAGAGCCAGAGATTTTGTGGAAGATAAAATCGAAGGACCAATGTGCAAATGCAATTCCCATGACTATATAGGAATCAGCAGGTACTCTCTATTCTTTTAATTATATCCCATTCAGGCTTCTTATTCTTCCCTGTGCATCTAAATGATTCCAAATTTTCCATGATTTTCTTCATCAAAATCAGCAAGTAAAGGAAATTACTTTAATCACTCACTCTTCATGGAAGAAGTTGTGGGCTGTTGTTTTCAGAGAAAGTTCAAGTTGAAATGAAAAATTCTTGAGTGGGAGAAAGGCAGCCATTGCTGGTGAAGTGGTTCAACAACTCACTTTTTTGTACATATCATCAAGAACTTTCCATCCTGACCTTTCAGATGGTGCCTATTTTGTTGAAAAATTCAAAAGGATCTACCATACAGCTTTGCAAGGTCAACTTTAGGAAGAAAGCTTGATTTTCCTCCTTCATTTTTGGACTTTTGTGTTTTTCTTTCAGATCAAAGTCTTTGTTAGGCTTTTAGGTGAAGGCAGTGGATCCTTTTGCTTTGATTAGATGATTTCTAATTGGCATCTGGATGCTATAGATAAGAAGAAGATTGTTAATATGCATTTGTTCTCAACAGTAAGACATTTGTCTTGGAGGCATCATGGTATAGTAGAAGGAATATGGGAGTTAGAAATATTTGAGCTCAAAACCTGCCTCACATGCTTACCAGCTGTGTGACCCTGTGCAAGTCATTTAACCCTGTCTGTCTCAATTTCCCAAGACAGAAGATGATGCTAGATCCTACCTCATAGGATTATTTATGAGAATCAAATGATACAGCATATGTAAAATGCTTTGCAAGGCTGACGAGTGCTAGATATTATCACTAGCTCTGATTACATCATGTGATGGAAAGAAAACTGGGCTTGGACTCAAGAAGGCCTAAATTCAAACCCTAACTGGTACTAGCTATGTGACCCTAGGCAAATTCTCAGGGTCGCTCTATAAAATAGGGATACAAATAGTACCTACCTCCATGGGTTTTTGTAAGGGCTCAATGAGATAATATATGCAAAATATATGGAATTCTTAAAGCTCTATAGAAATGTTATTAAAAAAACAAGCATATCTATTGCTATTATATGCTGGGCACTATGCCAAGCCCTTTACAAATATTACTGTATTTGATCTTCACAACAGCCCTGAAAAGTGATGCTATTTTACCTCTATTTTACGGATGAGAAAATTGAGATTCATTGACTTGCCTAGAGTCACACAATTAATAAGTATCTGAGACTATATTTGAACTCAGGTCATACTAACTCCAAGCCCAGCAATCTACCCACTAGATAGAGCTATCCATTAGATATGAGCTAGATGCTCATAATAATAATGATTATTAATATTAATATTATAGCCATTAGATACTTAAAATTTTGTTTCTTGGGTTGAATAATGAATATGTCACCTAGTGGCCAAGCTACTGGAGATGTGACTCTCTATATTGAGGGGATATTTAAATTGTAATGTAATATGTGCAAAATGCTTTAAATGAATCTCTTTTGTGTCTCAGCAACTCTATGAGTCAGGGAGGACAGGAGTTACTATCACCATTTCATAGATGAGGAAGGAGGCTCCAAGAGTTGAAGTCATATATTAGTCCTGTTTGTCCCCACATTTTACAGAAAAATGCAGAAAACACAACCCTAAGACATTCCCACTTGCACAAGAGCCAAGACGAGACCATCCTCTGTTTCCAAAATCAGTGCTCTTTCCTTCATATTCCTCATAATCTCTTCTATTAAATGAAAGAATTGAAGTAGAGTGTATTTAATAAACTTTCCAGTTCTTAATCCTATGATTCTCTGTCTTAATTCTTTTTTCTTTAACCTAGTCAAAAAGCATTAGCAGCTTTTTTAAGAAAGCCTAGATTGAGATTTTCTGTGTCTTCTCTTGTCTCTGCAACAGCTAGGCCATGCTTCCAAGAGGAGTTGCATTACCATTTTTGGAATTGATTTTTAACCCTTTAGCATCATTTTACTGATGCAGAAGTTAACTTTGTCTCATGCAAATAGTCTTTGTTCATCCACTTAGTTTTTCTGGTGTGCATAATTAAGGCTAAATTCTTTCAAATAATTATGTACCTCATTTCAGGAGCTCTGAATTACTCTGAGGCTAGATTCAATCAACACAATGCCGCCCATAAACAGGAGAATTTGAAGGACTTCACCATCCACAGAAAGCCCCTCTTTGACTTGGACTCTGCGCAGTAACTCCTCCACAGCACCTTCAGTGGGGGCATGTGTAACCCATAGTTCAAGTTTGGTACATTTGCATAAAACTATTGTCATTGGTGGAGAGAATGATTATTTGATGCTGTGTGCCTGCATAAAAGGCAACATTAGTGAGATCTTTCAAGAGATTTTTTTTCTTGCTTCTAGCTTTGAGAGAAGAGACACTTATTTTTGGGTTCTTTTCATGGAAAGACCCCTGGAGAAAGAGAGGAGACTTTGAAAAGCGGCAGACTTATGGAGGAACCAAACCATAATTTGTCACTGGTTTCTAACTTCCCTCCTTATATACATTGGGAAATTTTTCCTTGGATGAGATCTGATGTATTCTAATCTGTGTATTTATTTTTTTCTGATTTCTGTTAGCTAACTGCTTGAAAAATTGAGTTAATTCATTATTCACTCTTTGTGATGGTCTTTTGTGTAAACAGAGTTTGGTCAGAAGAGAATCATGGGTTGAATATAGCTTGGCACAGTCTTTCTCCATTGAAGGAAAGTGACCAGGAAAGTAGCTTAACATACTGTAATGGCAGCCGGGGAAGGATTTTTTGCTATTCTTCTCTTTTGGGATGCTAAGGCTATCAAGTTCCTTTAATGAGTCTGGCCTTTGTTTGAATGGGGCAGGTGAAGTGGGATCTTTTTGTTTTGGAGAGTTTCTCAGCACTAAGGCAATGGGGAGTCATTGATTGGAAACAATGTGTGTGATGTGGTACTAGTGACTGAACAACTTTCCCACACCCTGGCGTTAGTGACCGACTCTTGGTGGTACACTCATTGAAAGAGTGATGGTGACAAGACTCAGGGTGAGCTGTTGAAACAGCCCCCCTGGCTTTGATAACCTAGATGTTGGTGCTTCTCTGGTAACTATTGTGATTTGATCAGACAAGATCTGTCTATTGATCTGTTTATGATGTATGCTTGTCATTTCTGTTTGTATTTGTCATGAAGTTCAGGGGGGTGATCTTTTCCCCTTGAACTAAGTGAATGATATATGTATAATTGAATTGAGATTGTTAACCCGTTGAAGTTGCTTTCCTTAGAAAAACAGATCAAAGACTCTTTGTTAGCAGCCCTTCTGTGGGCTGATGTTATTGGTCTTACACAGCCACAGTAGCACTAGCAACATTGTTGTTACACATTCTCAACCCCCACAAAATTATTTTTCCTAGTTAACAATATTTAAGGAAACACATAGATATAATTCTAGACTAGTCTTTCACCAATGTGAACAGAGTGGCTGGCCTCATGGCCTCAATCTCCTGTTCTATTCTATTTCTCTTTGCTCATCTAATTTCAGGATAGGTGGGTTAGATTGGGTTTCAATCTATATTTTTGGAAGGAATAGCTGTATCAGCAAAATTACAAATCCATTGCAATATCAGAACATATCATTTTTCTACTTGCCTGTCCTATATTTAACAACTATGGCAAATGTGTCCTTTTTTGAGCAATTCAAATATAGTCTACCTACAGGTGATTAGGTGTTTTTAAAAATAACCTTATTATTAACTTTATTTAACTTTAACCAATGTATATTAAACAGCAGAAACTATGCTAAACACTTATTTTTTAATTTATTGAGACTGAGTTCAGACTAGAAATGCAATGGTCACTCAAGGACCCAGTTCCGCTGCTGCTTATCACAGAAGCCTTGACCTGTTTCATTTCTAACTTGGGACAGTCTATTCTTTAGACAGCTCAGTTTCTTTTTCCTCCTCCCTCCCAGGGGATCACTATCTTAGTGCCAGATTTAGTGAAGACATTACTTCTTACTGAAGTTCAGAACTCCCAAACTCAAGCTATCCACTATCCCAGCTACAGAATTACAAGAATGTGTCAGTACTCCTAGCTATATAAATAACCTCGAGCAAATATAGTGTTAGGAATGTAAATAGAATGTAAATGAAAATTTATACTCTTAGGAGTATAAATGGTTGAAAAAATTAATGATGTTAAGGTGGCTTCTATCTCATCCCCTCTTGTGGCATAGTTGAATTTTTAGAACTAAGTAGAAACCAAAGATATAAATGAAGCCATGCTAGAGCACCTGCCATCCTCCCTTCCTAGAGGAGCAGCAAAAGCCAGACACTTTCAATTTGCTTTAGTGCAGGGAGGATTAAAGTTTAATTGAAATGCTGATATTAAAAATTCTTCTAAGTAAAAAAGAAATACTATTAAGGGTGGGGGAGGGATAGAAACAGAGCAAAAGAAAAACCACTGTTACTTGGGAAATACCGATCACTGCTTACCAAGCTTGGGAGCAGATTAATGTCTCTCTAAGTTGAATTTAATTTTCTTCTGGCCATAAATCTAAATGACCCAAACAACCTGGGACACAGGGAGCAGCCTTTGAAATAATGTGGTCAATTGCAAAGGGGCTTTCTGTCTGCGCCCCTGGAAGAAGCAGCTAAGGAAAGAGTTATAGCCTGCTCTTAGCCCCTTCATTCTCCTGGTCCTGGTCCCCAAAAGGGGGGTGTCTTATTTTCTGGCCTTTATGGAACCATGTATTTTGTGACAATGGGCACCATGAATGCAGTGCTTCCATTTATAGGTGGCTAAAATATAAATACACTCAATTGCTTTGCACTGACCCTGGGCGATCTCAAATTCATTAAAAGGAATGGAAAGGGGTGGGGGAGTCAAGATGGTGGAGAAAAGTCAGCAACTTGCCTGAGCTCTCCCCCAAACCCCTCTGAATACCTTTAAATAATGCCATAAAACAATTCCTGGAGCAGCAGAACCCACAAAAGGATGGTGTGAAATAATTTTCCAGCCAAAGACAACTTAGAAAGTTGGCAGAACAGGTCTGTTGCACTGGATGAGAGTGGAGTGCAGTCTAGTGCAGGCCTTGCCAGCACAGACAGGTCCCAGCAACCCAGAAGAAGTTCTCGATAGCCACTGAATCAGCAGCAGCAGCTGCATCAGGAGCTCTCAACCAAGAGATAGCGAGGGGTTCAAACAACTGATCAGAAGGAGATTATAGGGGTCTTTTTTGCAGCTACAGTGGAGCAAGGACCCTTATCACAATTCCAAGGCAGAAAGGAGTACTTGTGGTCACTCACAGACCAGAACGCAGTCCAGAAGAATAGTAACCACACCCATGCTTAGATCATACCACCTTGGAAGATCTGAAAACTTACAAGTCACTAGAAGTATCTCTGAAAACAGTTGAAAAAAACCTTTGAAGTTTGAGATAGTGCCTCCTACACCCTGGAAGCAGTGCCCCACTTTAGCAAAGAGTTAAAAGTCAAGAAATAGATTGGAAAAATGGGCAAAGAACAGAAAGAATTCTGACCATAGAAAGTTACTATGGTGACAAGAAAGATCAAAACACAAACTCTGAAGAAGACAACAAAGTCAGAGCTCTAACATCTAAATCTTCCAATGAAAGTATGGCTTGGTCTCAGGTCATAGAAAAGCTCAAAAAGAATTTTGAAAATTAAGTAAGAAAGGTAGAAGAAAAAATTGCAAAGAGAAATGAGTGATGCAAGAAAATCATGCAAAAAGTCAACAGCTTGGTGAAGGAGACCCCCAAAATACTGAAGAAAATAACGCCTTAAAAAACAAAGTAAGCCAAATGATAGAAGAAGCACAAAAAGCCAATGAGGAGAGGGATGCCTTGAAAAGCAGGATTGGCCAAATGGAAAAAAGAGGCATGAAAATTCATTGAAAAAAAAAAACTTAAAGAGGAGAAGTGGCCAAATGGAAAAGAGGGACAAAAGCTCCCTGAAGAAAATAATTCCTTAAAAATTAGAATTGAGTAAGTGGAAGCTAATGACTTTATTAGAAATCAAGAAACAATAAAAACAAAACCAAAATAATGAAAAAATAGAACATAATGTGAAATATCTCATTGGAAAAAAACTGACCTGAAAAATGGATCCAAGAGAGATCATTTAATAATTATTAGACTACCTGAAAGATATGATCAAAAAAGGGCCTAGACATCATCTTTCAAGAAATTATTAAGGAAAACTATTTTGATATTCTAGAATCAGAGGGTAAAATAGAAATTTAAAGAACCTACCAATCACCTCCTGAAAGAATTCCCAAAATAAAAACTCCCAGGAATATTATAGCTAAATTCCAAAGTTCCCAGGTCAAGGAGAGAATATTGCAAGCAGCCAGAAAAAGAAAAAAAAACTGTTCAAGTATCATGGAGCCACAGTCAGGATAGCTGTGGATAAAAATTTAGCAACTTCTACATTGAAAGATCAGAGGGCTTAGAATATCCTATTCCAAAGGGCAAAGGAGCTAGGATTACAACCAAGTATCACCTACCCAGCAAAACTGAGTGCAATCCTTCAGGGGGAAAAATGTATATTTAATAAAATAGAAAAAAATCAAGTATCTTGATGAAAAGACCAGAGTGGAATAGAAAGCTTGACTTTCAAATACCAGATTCAGGAGGAGCGTAAAAAGGTCAGCAAGAAAGAGGAATCATAAGGCATTTAATAAGGTTGAACTGTTTACATTCCTACATGAGAAGATACTTGTAACTCATAAAAACTCTCATTATTAGGATAATTAGAAGAAACATACATAGACAGAGGGTACAAATGTGAGTTGAATATAAGGAGATATTATCTAAAAATAAAATTAAGTGGTGAGAAAGAGCAATGCATTGGGAAAGGGAGAGATAGAATGGGGTAAATTTTCTCATGTAAAAGAGGCAAGAAAAAGCTTTCATAGTGGAGGGAGAAGATGGGGGGGGTGAGTGAACCTTATTCTCATCAGAATTGGCTCAAAGAGAGAATAACATACACACTCGGTTGGGTATAGAAATGCTTATTCTACAGGAAAGTAAGAGGGGAAGGGGGTAAGAGGAGGGAGAGAGTATTAGAAGGGAGGACAGATTAAGAGGGGGGTAATCAGAAGTAAAATACTTTTGAGAAGGGACAGGGTGAAAGAAGAGAGAGAATAACATAAAAGGGGGGGAATAAGATGGAAGGAAATACATTTATCAATAGTAACTGTGAAAAAATTTTTTGAAATAAACTTCCCTAATAAAGGCCTCACTTCTCAAACATTTAAAACTGAGTCAAATTTATAAAAATAAGAGCCATTCCCCAACTGATAAATGATCAAAAGATATGAACAGTTTTCAGATGAAGTAATTAAAGCTATCTATAACCATATGAAAAAATGCTCTAAATCACTATTAACTGGAGAAATGCAAATTAAAATAGTTCTGAGGTACTACCTTAAACTTGTTAGATTGGCTAATAGGACAAAAAAGGAAAACGACAACTGTTGGAGGGGATGTGGGAAAAAGGAGACGTTATTGCACTGTTGGTAGAGATGTGAACTGATAAAGCCATTGTTTAGAGCAATTTGGAACTATGCCAAAAAGTTTATAAACCATGCATACCCTTTGACCTAGCAATACCACTACTAGGTTTGTATCCAAAAAGAGATAAAAAACCAAAAGGAAAAGGATCTATATGTACAAGAATATTTATAGCAGAGCTTTCTAGTGGCAAAGAATTGGAAATTGAGGGCATGCCCATCAATTGGGGAACTGCTGAACAAATTGTGCTATGTGGTTGTGATAGAATACCATTGTGCTATAAGAAAAGATGACTAGGATGCTCTCAGAAAAACCTGGAAACACTTACATGAGCCAATGCAAATTGAAATGTACAGTGTACAAAGTAACTAATATTGTAGGAATATCAGCTGTGAATGACTTAGCATTCTTGGCAATACAATGATCTATGACAACTGCGAAGGAATTGGTGCTGTGTGGATACAGATTGAAGCATACTTTTTAAAGTTTCGTTAGTTTTCTGGTCTTTAGTCTTCAGTTTTTTTTAGGGGTGCTATGTTTTCTTTCACAACATGACTAATATGGAAATGTGTTTTGCATGACTACACATGTATATAACCTATACTGAATTGCTTGCCTTCTCAATCAGGGGCTTGGGAGGGAAGAAGGGGAAGAATTTGTAACTTTAACTCTTTTTTTCTTTTTGTTTTTGTTTTTTTTTTAACTCAAAGTTTTTAAAATGAATTTTTAAAATGTTTTTACATACAATTGGGTAAAATAAAATAATGTTTTTTTAAAAAGAAAGAAAGGAATAGAAAAAACCCAACTCTAGACATGAGCATCTGGTACTGATTTAAAAAGCAAATAAAGCAAACTAAGAGATCAGATTTTCTTCCATGTTGATGATTTTTCTTTCAGTGGTGTGGGTCACAACAATGGTCTCCTCTACCCTAGAAATTTAGAACCTTTGAGATAATTCCCACCTCGCTTTTGTGGTACTCTCAAGGTGTCTTCAAGAATTTCTTCAAAACAAATAGTTTGAATTCTCTTTTAAAAATATAAGTTGGTGGGCTTAGGGGCTGCATGTCATGTTTATTTTAGAAAACTACACCTATAATGGGGGCAGCTAAGTGGCACAGTGGGTAGAGCACTGGGCTTGAAATCACAAAGACTCCTTTTCCTGAGTTCAAATCTGGCCTCAGACACTTACTAGCTGGGTGACCCTGGGCAAGTCACTTCACTCTGTTTGCCTCAGTTACTCATCTGTAAAATGAACTGGAGAAAGAAATGGTAAACAACTCCCGTATCTCTGCCCAGAAAACCCCAAATGGGATCGTACAGAGTCAGATACCACTGAAAAAAATAACTCAACAACCATAACAACATCTACAACAAGGCTTTGCATGACTTAGCATTATATATTGTGCCACATTTGAAAAAAAGACAATAGAAAATTTTGGGGGGAGAGGGAACACCATAGGAGTAGTGGCGATCTGTCATATGGAAGACTGGTCAGATGCAGGAGAGCAGTCGCCTAAAGAGACAGAGTGATGAGCAAATGAGAGAATATTAATGGACATTAGTGGACAAAGCAATGTCATCTAAGACTGGAGGCAAGAGCAGAAGCTAAAAGAGCCAGGGGCTGAACTGGAGAGTGAATGAGGGAAGAGTCTGAAGCCATAGGGAGCCCACTAAGCCAGCTTTAAGTGACTATTGTATCCTCCTCCTTCTTTGTTAGAGAGACGCAGAGGTTAATTGGAAGCAAGGCTGGTACTCTCTTGGGAGACACATCTGGGAGGGAGAGATGAAAGTCATTTGGCAATGAGTGCTGGGAGACTTTAATACCTCATTTAATTCCATGTTATTACCTGTAATTATGCTTCAATAAATCCTTTCCTTTGAAACAAGAAGAAGTGTGGTGCAGTGGGAAAAGTGTCAAATTTGTATTTGAAGGAAAGGACCTGGACTCAAAACCCACTTGTATGACCACTGCCACGTTGGCCAAATAACAAACTCTCTGGATCTCGGTTTCAAAATATATAAAATAGGTAGGTGACCTAAATAATTCTCTTTCAGGTCTGAATCCATGATCCTGTGAATCTGTAGTTCATCTTAGAAAAGTCAATCATCCAGCCAATGGTCATTCAACAAGACCCAGAACTGTGCCAGGTGCTGGGGGTAAAAAGAGGAAAATGAAACAATTCTCACTGAGATTACACGCTACCAGAGGAAACGAAATGCACGTAGATTTTTAAAAAGCACAAAATATATAGAAAGTAAAAATCAGGTCATATTAGGGGGAGGATTAGGAAAAGCTTCCTGTAGAAGGTGGCACTTGGGTTGAGCTAAAAACAAAGGATTTTAAAAGCAGAGATGAGAAGGGACTGCATGCCAGGTATGGAGGATGACCTGTGTAAAGTTGTCGAGGGCCCACCCTCTCATTTCCAGTTTCCCTTCATGCGGCCTCCATTAGAATGCAAGCTTTTGGAGGCCAGAGAACATCTTTCTTATTGGTATTTACATCCCCAGCTCATCACAGTTGCTGGCATGTAGAAAGTATTTTATAAATGCTTTATCTATCTATCTATCTATCTATCTATCTATCTATCTATCTATCTATCTATCTATCTAGTTTATCTATTTAGTCCATCTATCTATCTATCCAACAACAATTTCTTAAGTCCTACTATGTGCAGGATTGTATGGGGTGTTCAAGGAGGACTAGTACCACTGGTGTGAGGGCTTGCCACGCCCTTTTCAGGGCTACTCATACACCTTTGGTGTCTACCTGGCACACAATTCTCACCTGTGGTTCCAAAAGCTTTAGCATGTGAAGTGGCCAAATCTCAATAAACTCTCTTGGTAAATGGGCTAAATCAGGTTGAAGATGACTGAGAGGTCTCAAACATACCAATGAGTTGTGGGCATGGTCTACCCCAACCATGTGAAGACTTCCTCCAGTGGAATGGGTGGACGAGAACAATTTGTTCCAATGGCCCTGAAGGCAGCTGAAGCAGGTGCCGTGGAGCTCTCTAGAGCTTGGTCAGACATCAAAGTCTATAAGATCATCCACTGTATTCAGGGCCATGGCCAGTCATCCTGACTTTTCTATTGGACCTCAATGATTCTGCATGACAGTGAGGCTGATGACTTTGTGCAAGTCTGCCTCACCTGAATTCAATTCACTCATGAGTCAAGATATCACCCCATGATGTCATTGGTCCTCTTCAAAAACAAAGGACAAACAACTGTGTGCAAAATGTTGTGATAGGCAGTGGGAATATCTAGATGAAAATGACAGAGTGGGAAAATGACAGGTGGGAAAATACATGCACCTTAGGAAATAAAGAGGAATGCATTACAAAATGAGAGGGAATAGAAAAATGGAAAAATACCATGGGACATTTTGGGAGAGATCAATATTACCTGGTGTGTAGGGGAAATGGGGAGGTAGAAGTAGACTTCTGAGTAGGATTCAAAGAGGAAGTGGCACCTGAGTTGGACCCTGATGTAAGGACAATCCTTCAACAGGTAAAGAGAAGGTTGGCCCATTCCAGGCTGTTCCTGTGGTCCTGTGGGGACAGGAAAGTTAAAAGAGATATTTTTGGCCTAAATGTTTAGGGGGTGAGAGTAGTATGGGGGAAAAAGCTGGAAAAAGTATGTAGAGGGCTAAGCATTTAGAAATCCTTCCATTCCTGATGCTCCTGGTTGTATTTTATTCATTCTTAAGACATGGTACAAAATGGACCCTTCTAATCATTTGAATAATTTTCTCAATTCTTTATTCCACCATTGGGTGAATTGGCAGTCACAGGGTCATCTGAGTTCTGATGTATTTCCTCTAAGACATTTCCTTTGGTGCCCTTGAACCTGGGAACATAAGACAATCATAGCACCAAGAAGGCAGCTTGTGTGTACACTCCTGGATTTTCTGATTTCATTTTAAAGTTTCTGCTGAAGAAATGAGGAGGAGGTAGTGAGGGGGAGGGAGAGCAAAAAGAAATGTTCCATTATTTTGCTTCGACATCACCCCAAAGCTCAGCAATGCCCAGTGTCACTTCCCTCACCAAAGACTCAGGTTCTTTGTGTCTTTGGCTGCACATTCCCTGCTCACTAAACTTTGAACAGTCTCCATGGCAACCATGGCATCACACTTCCCAGACTTCATCCACCAATCCTGGCTCAGAGGAAACACAAAGATTCACAGAGAAATAACATAGGAGTCGATTTTTACAAGAAAATTAACTTCTTTTTCCTCTTGTGAATTAGTTCTGTTTGTAGACGTGGCATCCAAATGTCATTCTCTAAAACAGCAGATAGGAACAAAAATGGAGAATCTTTCTGGGGGGTAAAGAAATTCTGGATTCAAATAGGGCCATGCAGTGTTGTAACCTATAAACTGGTTTCTCCCAATCCCTATCCCTAAACAAGACAAGCCCTGAGATTGTCCATCCCACAGTTTCTTCCATTAACGAGTCATGAATGGCTTAAGGAGACCATAGAAAGAATGTGTATCTAAAGGTAAGGATCATAGATCTGAAACTGGAAGGAACCTCAAATGTCATATAATCTAACCTCTTCATTTTAAGATGAGGACACTGAGGCCAGAGGAGGCAAGTGATTTAGCATCATAAGATTGTAGATATAGAGTGAGAGGAGAATTCCAAGATCACCTGATACAACCAACTGATTTTACAGATGAGGAAACTGAGGCTCAGAGGGGGCAACAACAAAGTCATATAGGTAGCCACAAGAAACCTGGGATTTGAATCCAGGTCTTCTGATTCCAGAATCAGTGCTTCTTCTACTATAACTTGCTGGAGCCAAGAGAAGACTTAGCCTGGTCCTGCTTCATCTGGTCTCTTTGAAACATTCTCTCCATCCAAGTATCCCTAGCTCCTCTCATTTACTTTGTAAAACAAATCACTGCAAACAGCCTGGTTCTGTATTTCTCACAATTTGCTCACTCATGGAAACATATTAAAGTGGCTAACATTTTAGGTTCATAAAAACAAGAGTTTAATGCCCTGAGAAGACTCCTTCTCTCTCTCTCTCTCTCTCTCTCTCTCTCTCGCATACACACACACACACATACACACACGTGTGTATGTATATATAGTATGTATATGTATATTACATATATTAGATAGATAGATATAGATATAGATACACACACATATATGGGGGTGTGTGTGAATGTGGAACGATAAATGATTGATAGATTGATAAAACTCCTTCCCTTCACCCTTGCCCTGACCTGCTTTGACCCAGTCAGCTTATTTTATTCATGCTTAGAGCAAGAAGCCAAATAAGCTCTCTTAAAAGTTTCTCTCTGATGGAGTTGCAACATGAAAAATGCTATTTCTTTTCATTACTTTCATTTTTTCAATCACTCATTTTAGATTCTTCACGAGCACATTTATTGTTTGTTTTAGTAGATAGTTTTGTGTCTACTGTATCACTGGAGCTTGCTTAAGTGAAGAGGATAATTTTTTATAGAGGAGAAATAATGAATGTGTACTTCCAAGGATTATGGATTACCCCCTAAGATGTTCACATGAGGTAGCTAGCTATAGACCATTCCTGCTGATCACCAGGAGGTGGCCTGGGTGGGCCTTATCTCCCATGTTTCACAATGGATACAGGGATGTCCATCAATTGGGAAATGACTGACTAAGTTGAAGTTTATGAATGTGGTGGAATATTACTATGCTGTACAAAATAATGAGCTGAATGATCTTAGAAAAACATGGAAAGATTTGCATGAAATAATGAAGAGTAAAATGAGCATAACCAAGAGAACATTGTATACAATAATAGCAAAATTGTTTTTAAAATGACTTTGAGTAAATAAGTCATTTTGACTATTATAAATGCCCAAATTAACTGTAAAGGACACATAAAAAACACATTATCTACAACCAGAGAAAGAACTGATAAATAGAAGTGTGTTTAGAATAATTTTACTTACACTCACACACACACACACACACACACATACATACATATGCATAAATACCTACCTATTTGTATCCAATGGTGGCCATCTCTAAGGTGGAGGGAGGGAAGAAGAAAAAAAAGAAAAAAAGAAATTTACATGATAACTTTGTTGTACGTTTGAAAGGAATAGCAAATTGTCCATGGTAGATTTGCAGTTTCATGTATAATTATCTTTTTCCCCCTATCTTCTGGAAATGCTTGTTTTATTCCATTAATTAAAAATAAAATAAATGTCTTAAAAGACAGCAATGGATAGAGATGACTACAAATCTACATATTATTATAGAACAAGCCCGGGACTTTGCCCTAGGTTGCTGATATATGGCAAGAGAATATAATTGCTATGACAGCTCCCCTTGTGGTCCTTATTTGGCCAATATTTACACATGGTGTAAATACACCCTGGGAGGTCACAGGTCCGTAAAAAAGACCTCTGGGAAGAGGGAGGATGTTTGGCTCTCCCCTCCATTGGTATTAGGGGTGAAGGTAGACTCCAAAAGAGGGCTGCCCCTCCTGGATCCCAGGTCCATGGTTTTGTCCCATGTTTTACATGCTTTTAAAAGCATAATTGTAATAACTTTCTAACAGGTTTTTCCCACTTTGATTCTTAGTGTCCTCCCATTCATCCTCCATACATTGGTAGATTAGCTTTCCTTATGTACAAATTTGGTCCTAGCATTCTTATGCTTAAAAGTCATTGATGATTCCCTAGTGCCTTCCAAGTAAAGTTCAAATTCATCCTCCTGGCATTCAAGGCCTTCCACAATCTGGGTTCGCCCAACCTTTCCATTCTTATGTTATATTCCTTCCCTCTATGCATTTAATTTTCTACCCAGTTTGAACTACTGTCTCCTAACTACGGCCTGCATTTTCCTACCTCAGTACCCTTGCTCATAAGGCTCTCTAGGCCTGCAGTGCCCTTCTCCCCATGCTTCTCCTCTTAAGTTGCTAATTATCCTTTAAAGTACTTTGCAAATACAAAGCTCCCTCTAGGAAATCTTCCTTGATCTTTCATTGTCAGTAATGAGCTTTTTCCCTTCGGCTCTCTATAGAAATTTGTTTTGTACCTCTCTAATGAACTTATCACATATTTTAGATCATAATTATTTTGTAATATTTCTATATTAAAATATAATTATGTTGTAATTTAACATTTTACTTATTTTGTATTATATTACATACCATATTCCCCTAGTATACTGAAAATTCCATGAGGGTAGGGATCATATGTTATTGTAATTTTGTATCTCCCTCAGCTTCTAGCCCAGAATAGATACTTAATCAATATTTGGTGTATTGAATGGATTTAAGACATATTCCCTGCCCTTCATGTTAAGAAAGAATAACCATAACTCGTATTTATAGGGCAGATCCCTCACAACAGCCCGGTGGATTAGTTTTGTTATGCCCATTTTATAGATGAAGAAACATGTTGGGAGAGATAATACAACTTGCTCAAGACCATACAATTAGCACATGTCAGAACCAGGAACCACAGACCACAGTCAATTGATGCAAAGCAATCTATACATTATGTATACAGTGCTGGACACTGAGTTAGGAAGACCTGGATTCAAATCCAGGCTCAGACATTTACTACCCCTGTGTGATCAGGAACAAATCTTTTAACCTGAGTCTTCACTTATTTTTCTAAAACTCAGGCTTGTGAGGAACAAGTGAGATAGGATAGTCTTTATAGTCTCGTGTCAAGTACTTTCCAAATCTCAAATCATTGTATAAATATGAGCTACTGTTGTTATTTCCCCAACTCTCTTCAAACAATACTTACCTAAAAGGAATATGTAAGGTATCTCATCAAACCTTACAGAAAAGGTGTGGGCCAGCACAGTAAAGGGATTCTTCTCATCAAGAAGTTCCCTCTATTAAGGAAGTTACAGGTTCAGTCTCTATTCCTACGACCTTCAAAGTACCTCAACCTATGCTTCTCTCAAATGAATGGGAGAACTGTGGAGAGGAAGTTGCATCTAGATCTCCTCCCTCTTCTCTAGTCAATCCTCTTTTGTTAGTTCCAATCGTCACTTCCAATTGTGTATCTTCCCTAGCACCAAGGACAGAGCCAAATATATAGTCAATACATAATAAATGCTTCCCCGTAGTTGATTGGTTGGTTGGCTGTTGTCCTTCATTCTCAAAAAGGACCAAAATAACATCACTCTGCTTGTGACAAGATTCAATGTGTCTGACTGTGGCTGATCAGGCCAATACAAGCTCGGAATCTCTGCCACAGGTCAGGCACAAACAGTCCGTGTGAACATGTGGGGTGGATGCTCCAAACTTGTGCATCCTGTATTTCCTTTTAGCTGTTTCAATTCTGCTTTCCCCATACTATTGTAAGTGCATAGGATTATGAATTTAAATCTAAAAGAGATTCTAGGGAATGCCTAGTTCAATGTCCTCATTTTAGAGATGAGGGAACTGAGGTCCAGAGAAGTTAAGGGACTCAACCTAAGTTTTCTTAGAATGTTAGATCCAGAGATCTAAGTCCAGGTACTCTGACTCTGAAAACAGGACTCTTTATAATGTACTGCATTTAATTAAACCTTTCCACCTACAAAATGTGAAATAATCAGTCCTAAGTTATCTGATTTCATGACACAATTTATTCATCTTATATACTTATATTGTAATTTATATTCTGTTTATCCAAGCAGATGTCTTATGGTGCCTCATTTACATTTCTCTTTTTTTCCAAAGCCTGCCAGAGTGTCTTGCATATAGTAATAACCATTTGATGAATGATTGAATGAATATTCTCATATTTACCTTCTCTTCATGTGTCAACTCTTGCTTTTTAAAGCTGCATCTCCAGCCTTGACTTCTCTCTGGAGCTTTAGTACTGCAAATTAACTGCCTATCTGACATTTTCACTTGGATGCTTTGCTGATACTTCCAATTCACCATGTCTAAAAGTTTTCCCTCAACCAATTTCTGCTCTCTACTTCTGTGAATGATACATTAAAATTGATGTTCATAACCACAGATTCAGTCACAAGTGCACATTCTTCTGCATATTTCGTCACTAAGTCCTCTCAACATTTCATTTATTATTTTTTTTTTATTTAGAAGATGGTTTTAGAAAACTTGGAAAAACTTGTGTGAACTGATGCAAAGTGAAGTGAGCAGAGCCATAAGAACAATTTATGCAATAAGAGCAATATTATAGAGATAATCAATCTTTCATTTATAATGCTTTTCCTACTTATCCCTTCTCTCTCATTTCCATTTCAATTACTATAGCTCATCTCCTCATCATATTGTATCTAGATAACTGCAATAGTCTTTGAGGGGACCTCCTTGTCCTAGCCAATCTAACACATAGCCCAAGTCCTCAAATACTGCAATCAGTGTGGATGTTGCCTCTAATGATATAGATCACAACCCATTTATGTTTGCCATTCCTGTTTGACTCCAGTAACCATCTTTCTCTAAGTTCTCCGTGGATCCTGTGTGTTAAAAGCCATCCTTGGTTTTTTCAGGCAGTGTAATCAAGATAATACCATCCCAAAACAACAGGATCTGGAATGCTTTACTACATACAGCAGTTCCCTTTTCAATTTGGATCACGTTCATGACTGGAGTGACTCATTTCATGAACACATACCTCCAGAGTTTATTCTTCACTTGATATCAAGGAAAAGAGGGTTGGTAAACAAGATTACTTCTTTTGTTGTATCTTTTCAAGAGTCTTGCTTACTAATTTTGATATATGGCTGGGAAATGCTTTGTTGGAAAAGAAGCTATCAGGTGGCACTTTGCTTTATGGGATAGAATGCTTTTGAAAAGTCATTTATAAACAACTACAGTAGTACCTTGTAGTCTTTACATATTTTAGTCAATTTTGTCATGTCTAAGTTATGATCTATTGTGGAATATCATTTGTAAGAGCCTAATACTCTCAGAAAGGACGCTCTCCATATATGTATAGATTATTCCCATTAAAATTTATACTATTTGGTTATTGGTGCGCTCACTATGCATTTTGGGGAGATTGGGAGTATTAATAAGGTCTATTCCCCCCAGCCCCATATCTCTGGTATGTTCCCTTCCTTCAACTACCTGGTAATTAAATTCCTCAGTCTCTCTTAGGCTGTCACCTCCAGCATGGATATCTTCTATGTACTTTTGATCTAGTCCAGGTGCTTTTCCTGTCTATACTTTTTTTAAAAAAAATGTCATTTCTGTCTCCTCTACAAGAACATCTAGGACTGTTATTTTTGTTAGAGTGAGTTGAAGGGGGCTGGCTCCACTGTTCTGGGTGGTAGTAGTGGGGAAAATCCATTAATAGTTTTGTGAATCTTTTCAGTTTTTCTGCTTTTTGTTGTCCTCTTTATTTTTCAATGCTCTTGGAATGACTTTGCTTAGTTAGATCTTGAAACTAGTTTTACTCTCTATTGCATCTCTCTGTTTTATGAGATTTATTATCTTGCACCTTCTTCTCCACAGGATTTCACAATTTCATATTCTAAACCTGTATTCTTGGTTGCTGAATCACTCCCCTTGGCATGGAGTCAAGTGTTTACTGACAAAGGGGTTGTTTTTAGTGTCTTTTGGTCTCATTATTAGGGCAATTGATTTATGTGGGTTGAACCTTTCTGGAATTAGTATGGTTGAAGTTTATGGACATATTAGTCATTGTAAATGCCATTTTGAATATATTTCTATGCTCAAGAAAAGTTTAGCAGTTACCATTTGACTAAAGAATGGAGTCCAGATTCTTTAGCCTGACATTCATGTCCTCCAACATTTGGTCCATACCTGCCTCTTTGGTCTCTTATTTTTTTCCTATAGAAATTCCCTAATTCAGGCCAACTGCTCTGGTAGCTATTGCTCACTTCTGCACTCCTGACTCCTCATCTTTGCACATTCCATTTTTTTCCTTCCTGGAATTACCCTCAGTCCCTCTGATTCACTTAAATGAGTTCCCTGATTTTTTAAGATCCATTTATCCATAAGATCTTCCCTCTTTGCCCCAATCCCCAGTGACATTTTCCTTTTCTGAGTACCTCCCAACCATTAATGTCATAACCTTTATTGGGCACATTAATGGTATTTTTAGTTGATGTCTCTTTATGTGTATATCCTGTTTATATGTGTATATCCTGTTCCATAAGCATCTTGAAGTCAAAGGCAATGCCTTATTTTTTAAAAAGAATTAGTGTCAGTACAGACTGTTGAATACATTCAACAAATGTTTACAGATAGATCTAGAGATGAAAAACATCTCAGTCTCTGTCTAGTCCAGTCCCTTCAATTCACAGATAGGGAAACTGAGGCCCAGAAAGGTTAAGTAACTTGCCCAACCTCACAAGTAATAAGATTTAGACCCAAAATTTGAACACAGCTCTTCTAACTCCAAATTCAGTGCTCTTTCCATTGGAAAATGTTGCTTTAGTGGTTATAACAATTAAATTTTCCCCATGGAGAAAGAACATTTCTCCCTCCTTTCCTGCCATAAGACACCATTCCTATTTTTACATTCTCTTGAATTAGATCTAAGTGAATCAGAGGGGCTGAGGGTAATTCCAGGAAGGGAAAAAATGGAATGTACAAAGATGAGGAGTCAGGAGTACAGAAGTGAGAAATAGCTACCAGAGCAGTTGGCCTGATTTGGGAAATTTCTATAGGAAATAAATAAATTCATTCACTCTTTGAAGGAGGAGATAGAAGAGGGGTTGATGCTGGTGAGTACGAGGTGACTCTAGAGATCTTTCCTTCTCTCTTGACCTTTCCTCTATCTCCCTGAGTAGTTCTTCAGCCTATTCACTTGACTGACTTGGGATAATTAGCCCTCAATACTCTGACCTTCCTTATTTTGTCTCAAAGCATTTGAGGATTTGGTAACTGGTACAGGAAATTTATAGTGAAATATTTCCAGATTACAGACTTGTTGGCCTATAATTCTGAAGTAGGAAAAGTCCTGGAACTATTGGTAAACTCACGCACATTAAGAATGGACTCCAAGAGGGCTAGGAGGGCAACCTCACACTTGCTCCTATGTCTATCTGCTGCCTGCCTCTTGACCTGAATCCCACTCTTACAGAAAATTGTTTCTCATGCTTTGATTAATTACTGAGCACTTTCCAAATGATTCAATTTCTTGATTTATTTGCTACTACAAGATATTTTCCCAATAATGGGGCCCAATGACTTTTCCTCAGCTAAATGCCCAAATCAGGGGCAATCCAATGCAATATAGCCTGCTTAGGTCACGCCATTATGATGAATTAAAGACCAGATAAAAAAAGTTAAAATCCTCACAATGAATTTTCATGGTTAACATGTATACATTCTAGCTGGCACAAATTATATGGTAGAATTGTACTTAACAGTTCAGCTAGAAAACACGTGTTTAGCTAAAAATGTTATTAAGTTAATAGTGCAGAAATAATTATAATTTATGCATTATTTGAATCTAATGTTTGTAGCTTTTAAAATTCTACCGCTGAGATATACTTAATTTAATTTCTTAATTTTTTTTTGGAGATGGGAAAAAGAGATCTTCCTTACTGTTGCTTGAAAATGTCAATTAACATCAAAAGTATAGGGGCAATTGCTGAGGAATGATGTGTTTGCAATTTCTATGAAACATTAGCAATTTGGAGCATGTGCAAAGAAGTTTAAGTAAATCAATTCTATTCAACAAACATCTGAGTGAGACACTGTGCTAGACAAAGGCAAAAAGGCAAAAAAAAAAAAAAGAAATGGTCTCTGTCCTCAAGGAGCTCACATTCTACTGGTGAGAGGACACAAGCACAAATAAGTATACAATGAGTAAATTTTAAGGCAATTTTTGAATGGCTCTGGTTCAAAAAAAATGTCTAACTCATCCAAGCCATCCTATATCAGCCTCCAAATCCCCAAATGTTTTGGCTCAGACTATCAAATTAGTTACCTTCTCTCAACTCTACTTTGCATATGCAAATATAGCTTTACAATATAATATTTTACCTGCTATCATTTTGTTTCCAGACAATGAACAAGCCTATTGCCTTGAGGCTAAAATTCAAAAACCAAAAGTCTGGAATTTAAAGCCATCTTTAATCTGACTCCCACCTACCATTCCAGTTTTATTTCATGGGACTATTTTTCATGAACTCTCTGTTCTAGTCACATTGGTCTGCTAGTTCCTCCCTGAATGTCACATGGTATCTCTCACACTAGTAGTCCCCCATGTTTGGAATCTTCATTTTTGTCTTGTAGAATTCTTAGTTTAGTTTAAAACACAGATCTGGTGCTATCTCATCTATGAGGCCATATCTGATGTTTTCTCCCTCATCTACCCACCCCACTGCCATTTATTAGCACTGTGTCTCTCTTAGAATTACTTTGCATTCTCTTACATATGTACATGTTTGATTCTCCTAGTAGAAAATGAAGTTCCTGGGGGCAGGGCTTGTTTCTTTTTCATCTTTATATCTCCCCAGCATTGTAATTTTATTCCTTAAGATACATGATTTCATATTAATTCATGAGGAAATCCTCTCAGTTCAGATTGGCATGGCTTTGCAATTTGGAGTCTTAGAAATCTGTCTCTACTACTGAGAGTGATGACTTGGCCAGGTTTACACACTCTGTATGTTTTAGCTATAGGACTTGAACCCAGGTCTTTCTGACTCTGAGTCTGATTCTCTAAACACTGTGCCACACTGACTTTCATGAATACTGGCTGAATTAAACTGGATCCAATTCTCTTTATGGTCATATGGTCAGTATCAACTAAAATGTCCCCAAATGTTATTAACAATATAATTAACAAATATCAACTCACTGGGGACCATCTGATCCATGACTTTGTGTCATCTTTATGTATCCATTTGTAAGAGAATGGTAACAGCTCTTAGTAACCCCAAAAGAACTCTATATGAAAAAGAAAAACAAAATGATGTAAAATCAGAATGAAAAACATCGGATTTATAAGAACTGTCAACTGGCTTTCAAATTCATATTTCACCTTCATTTTAAAGGTTGGCTTTTAGGGCCTAATGCAAAAAGCTTTTGAAAAATTTCTATGAGTTGATGGTAGTGGGTTTTTTTTTAAGGATTTAAATTGTGGTCTGCAGTGTTAGAAAATCTGGAAAACATGCATCAGACTGCAAAGTAAAATTAACTGTAGGCTGAAAATGAAGGTGACAAGCATCATTTTTTACTCCAAGCAGAGTAAGGAATGGAGGGCATAAATACCAAGAAGTAAATTACATTTTTAAAAAACGAGAAGTAGACATGTGCTTTCAATTATATAATGTTTAAATTAATATGTACTTCCTTGTTCTTCCCTACCCCCTGCCCCATTTTTTTCTTTTAATTTGCTCTCCTCCCTTTCTGAAATCTGATAACTAACATTTCTGGCAAAGGGAGACTTATTTGCCAGCAAGTTTCCAGGAAGGCCTAAAGAAGAGACATTGAAATCTTCAACAACAGCTTTTTCCTCCAATTTGCTTTTTAAATTGTCTTTCCTTTGAAATCAAAGCTAGTGAGTCTTCCTCCTGCACCATGGGAGTCCTTCATTTTTCAGCAAATAGCCCTCCTTGCCAAGTTTCAACCCACAGCAAATTTTTATGATTGAGTTATAAATCCCAGAAAATATAGGTTTATAATGGAAATGGCCAACAGGATTTTCATAAAGTGGCAGTTCGGGCTTTGCTTTAATGATGTTTTCTGCTTTTGTTTTAATTCTTCTAGTGCCTCTGTTTCCTGTCTCCCAAGCTAGGCATTCCCTCACTTCTTCCACCTCCATGCTCCTGAAGAGAAACAATATTTTCCTTTCTTTCTCCTGTGAGAATTCCAGTCACCATTCCTTGGAAGTTCTGCTATCCTTTTCAGATTTCTGAAAGACAAGAGATGTCATGTAAAGATAACATTGCATAGTGAAAGATCAATGGATTTATAGATTGTAAGATCTGGGTTCCTATCAGGGAAATACTATACCCTGTCTATGGGGCATTCATTGGCTAAGTCATTAAGTGGTGATCCCAAGTGGTCATCAAGGTTCTTTCCAAATCTAAAAACATGATTCTAATGGAAATAACAACAGACTTGGAATCTGAAAACTTGAGTCAATCTTGACTTGGCCAACCCTGAACTTCATTGTCCTCATGGTTCATGAAATATGTGGCTAAAACTAATAATGTTGGGGCGGAGCCAAGATAGCGACTGGAAGCAGTAACTGGCATGAGCTCCCCACCAAGTCCCTCCAAAAACCTATAAAAAA
>CM053626.1:27739169-27758992 GCA_028646595.1 Phalanger gymnotis | reverse complement strand
GGCTGACATTGCTAAGAAGCTTTTGCTGGACTATCCTGTTTTTAGACAAATTCATGCCAGGATAGAAGGGGACATTCAAAGGACAGTGCGAAATGCTTCAGCACCATTCTCCAAGTCAGGGCCAGTAGTGCTCCACAGAGGTCAGTATTGGGCTGGGGATTATCACGCTGAATGCTAGAATCTCAGTAAAGTGCAAAATTGACTGATAGAGGGAAGGAGTAACAAAGACCTGGAAGTCTGTCATCCAAGAACCAGACAAGTCAAAGCATCAGTGCCATGGATTGATGACATCTCAGCCTGGCAACTTGTGAGAAGCATCTAAGAAATTATAGAGTTTTTAATTCTATATCAATGATCAGAGTACACAAACTATTATGCTCACATGCTATCATCTTCTCCCCTCTTTCCCACCTCCTCTTTCCAGTACCCTTTGTGTGTTGTCTTCCCCCAGAATAGAGCTGTCTTGTTAGCTTCTGTATATCTCACTCATGTTTAATCCAGCACCCGGAATATAGTAAATGCTTAATAAACCCTCTATGTAGCAATCTTCTATCACCTATTTATCTATCCAGATAAATACATCATTGGTATGAACCCTCTAAAATTAAAACCCTTTGAAAGGAGAAATATATTTTAATAATAATTTTAAAAAGCCAATCAGTCATTTTTCAGTTGTGTCTGACTCTTCATGACCCCATTGGGGGTTTTCTTGGCGAAGATAGTGGAGTGGTTTGCCATTTCCTTCTCCAATTTATCTGACAGATGAAAAAATTAAGGCAAACAGGGTTAAGTGACTTGCCCAGGGTCATACAGCTAGGAAGGGCCTGAGGCTGGATTTGAACTTAGGAAGATGAGTCTTCCTGATTCTGGGACTCTTATCCATTGCACCACCTGGTTGCCCCCAAATAAGCCAAAGAATAACATAGTTTTTTTTTTTTGGTTCAAAACTGTGCTTTCATCAGTGTGGGGCACTGCCAGTGAGGAAAGTTTCTCCATCAGTAAAATAAACAACTATTCTGAAATTTATAGTTCTAGAAAGTTGCACAGGGCACTAACAGATTAAGAAACTTGCCATGAGTCAGACCATCAGTGTGAGTCCAGCCCTGACTTGAGTCTAGGTTCTCTTGGTTCAGAAGCTGGCTTTCTATTTTTAGGTAGATAGATAGATATCCTTTTTCTATCTGGCTTTACTACTCTGCCTCTCTAATGTAAAGATGCACTAAAATATAGTGGGAGGAGGCAGTGTGGGTATGGAGGGAACTTACTAATTGGCTGCTCATACAAATGATATTGGTGGTGAAGGGGATTGTGGCCTATATTATATCAATATAATAGTCAATCTGAGGTGGCTTGAGATAATAGAAACAGTGCTGAACTTGAAGTCAGGACTATGTTCAAATCCCACTTCTGATGGTCATTAGCTATACATTTTAGGAGCATATTAGTTTACTTCCAGGCCTCAGGACCTTCCTTCAGACTTAACTATTAATCTATGGAATTTTCTCAATAATAAGATCATAGATCCATCATATCCTAGATCTTTCATCAAAGGTGCATTAGATGGTCTCTAAGATTTCTCAAACTCTTCATCAAAGAGGTTACATCAAAGGTCTTAGATTAGGCCTCCCACTTTCTTCATCTGTAGAATGGAGGTAACGACAGCATTTACCTGCCAGGGTTATTGTGAGGATCAATTGAAATAATAATTGTAAAGCACTTAACACAGTGCCTGGAGCATAGGAAAACTATAAATATTGCCTATTACTATTATTATCACACTAGCTCGTTATATACCTTAAGGCACCATGTGAATGCTAGCTATCGTTATTGTAAATGTTAGCTATTGTTGGAGTAGTTCGGGGCCAGCCCTAGGTCATAGAATTTAAAGCTAGAAGTGGCCAAACTTAGGCATCACTTGCTAGAAAGGGTTGTCACTTTGTTTTCCAAGAATTGCTTAGCAAAATCCAGATTAGATCACAGAGTCATCGATTTAGAGCCAAAAAGGATATCCGAGGTCATCTAATCTAAAAGCCTGATAATGGTATCCATTGGTATTGCCATCCCATGGTGAACCATTGGGAAACTGACTCAGAGAGGTTAAATGTCTTGCCTACAGTCACAAAGGTAGAAAATGGCTGTCCTAGAACTGGCACCTGGGTTCTATCACTCTAAATGCACTATTTTCATAGGATCATCCTGTATACCTGTATTTAATAAATCAATCGATTAATTCAATAATCATTTATTAAATGCTGACTTTACACCAGACACTGTTATTGGTCCTAAAGATACAAAAAGAAGCAATAAAACAACCCTCATTCTCTAGAAGTTTATAGTCTGAGGATTATATAAAGGGATTATCAATTACCCCGAGATAAGCAACCATTAAAGTCATAGAGTATCATACCTTTAGAGGATATCTAATTCAGAGATTATTAACCTTTTTTTGAGTCATAGACCCCTTTTGCAATCTAGAGAAGCCTATGGACTCATTTGCTGTATAACTTTTTTTTTTTTGTAATTTAAAACTAGTGTTTTAAATTATTTAAATTAGATAAAATACATTAGGATTACAACAGAAACCAGTCATTGAAATGCGGTTGTCAAATATATATATGTGTATATGTATATATACATGTACGTGTTTATGTGTATATGTGTATATATGTATGCATATACACACACACATGCACACACATAGAGGGAGAGAGGGAAAGGGAGAGAATGACAGAAAGGCAGAGATAGAAACAGACACAGAGAGAGACAGACAGAGAGAGAGAGATTCCATGTTACGAATCCCCTCCATTTTATCAGTGAAGAAAGAGTAGATAACCATCTTGACCAAAGTCACCCAAGTAAATAGGAGACCAGATCTAGAATTCAAGTCTCTTAACTACCAGTTGAATGTTCTTACCCTTCCCCTATACTGTCTCACTACTTGATTCAGATGAATTTTAAAAGAATTCCTTGAAAATGAAGTTTTTCAGAAGTTTTCATTAGGTTTTCTCTGTCTGCTTTTAAGATTTTATATTTCTCTTGACTCTGAGGTCTCCCTCACTTCAAGGCTTATCTTACTTCTGCTTGGTCTCCCCTTTATCCTAGCCATAAGACTTCTCTCTGATTCATTAGGAATAGATTATCAGCAGCCTTGGAGCCCTGGTCCACAGCCATTCCTTGATCTTCTCTCCCATCTATCCTCTGGCTTTATGTATCATTCGATCTGTCTCTGAGTCCAGACTGATATGCCCCACTACTGTTTTCCTAGACCTTTCAGAAATTGGTTTAGCTCATGTAGGACAGGCAGGCAGTATGAAACTTCAATATACTCTGCCCGATCCCCTTCACTGGAGTGATTTCGCACTTCAGAGCTCAATTCTAAACATTTTCCAAAAGTTCATTCCTCTTTCCCTCCACATGAAAGACATGTGATCTGGAGCTAATAGGCTGGGAATAGAGTAAGGAATATGTAAAATTTATGATAAAGTATGATAAAAGTAAAGGATGTGTCCTTTTATTTTTCCAAGGAATGTATACTGTAGCATTTCTTTACAAAAATAACCTTTAATTTCATTACTATTCTAATCTGATTTGAGGGGACCTTTGGTATCATGACCATCTTCTGTCTAATGAATAGTTTGAAAAAGGCAACATACCAGCCTGTGGTTGCATAAGGAATGGCACATTTGAGAGGGTAATGAGTCGAAGCCACCTCCCATTCTCCTTTTTCAGTGGACCCCAGCAGGAGATGACCATACATAGGATGGCACCCTGAGGTGCAGCTCACAGACTTCAATGATATCAGGCTCATAAACAGCCTCTCCTGCCTCTGCCCCTTACCGCCAACACACATAGGGAGTTTTAAGACCAAACTTTGAAGCAGCTGATGATGTGAGGTCCCAGAGGATGAGGCAGGGAAGGATGGAAGCTCTAGGTCATGAGCCACATGCAACTAAGGAAATAAGGAGAGAAATAAGAAATAGAGAGGAACATGGGAACATAATGAAGCAGGGAACAAAAGTCTCTATCATTCATCTTTCTCGAAAGCCCTAAAGCAGAGAGACTGATTAATGTTGTCAATGTGTTGTCCATACCATCAGGCTGATTGTGTGGTTGCATGCAGTATGTCACTTTCATAGCTGTCTAAAATGGCAGTGTCCCAGCTCGCTTATCATAATGTATTGAAAATGAATACCTTCCCCAGGTTGCCTTCTTGGTATTTGTTTCAATCACAGGTAGATCCATCACCTTCCTTTAATTTAAAAATTCACAGACAGTAGGATTTTTCTGTTCTACATAAAGAGCTCAAGAAAACAAATGTAGCCATTTATCTTTTTAATGTAGCCACTTTCTTTTAAAGTTTTTTTTTTATTTAAATTTTTTAGTTCCAAATTTTATTCCTCCCTCTGTCCCTCCCCTGCCCCCTCTCTGAGATGGCAGGCAATCAGATATAGGTTATATATGTGCGATTATGTAAAACATTCCTATATTAGTCATTTTGTAAAAGAATACTCAAATAATAGAAAAAATGAAAGAAAGAAAGAAAGTGAAAAATACAATGCTTCAGTCTGTATTCAATCAATATCATTTCTTTCTGTTGAGGCCAATAGTATACCTCAATATTAGTCCTATGGGATTGTCTTGGATCATTGTGTTGCTGAGAAAGCTAAGTCATTCACAATATTGCTGCTACTGTGTTCTCCTGGTTCTGTTCACTTCACTACACTTCAGTTCATGTTAGACTTTACAAATTTTTCTGAAATCATCCTGCTTGTCTTTTCTTATAGTGCAATAATTTTCCATTATAATCATATAGCACAGTTTGTTTATGCATTCACTAAGTGATGGGCATCCCTTTGATTTCCAATTTTTAGCCAGCACAAAAAAATGCTGCTATAAGTATTTTTGTACAGACAGGTCCTTTTCCTGTTTTTGTTTTGTTATCTTTGGAATATAGACCTAGCAGTGGTATTGCTGAATCAAAAGGTATGCACACTTTTATAACCCTTTGGGCATAGTTCCAAGTTGCTCTCCAGAATAGTTGGATCAGTTCACAACTCCACCAACAGTACATTAGTGTCCCAGTTTTCCCACAACCTCTACAACACACAATGTTTTCCTTTTTTTTTCTTTTTGGCATATTAACTAATTTGATAGGTATAAGGTGGTGCCTCCAAATTGTTTTAATTTGCATTTCTCTAATCACTAGTAATTTAGAGTATTTTTCATATGGCTATAAATAGCTTTGATTGCTTTATCTGAATACTGCCTGTTCATATCCTTTGACCATTTATAACATTTATGACCATTTGGAGAATGACTTTGTATTCTCATAAATTTGACTCGGTTCTCTATATATTTGAGAAATGAGGCCATTATCAGGGAAACTTATTGTAAAATCTTTTCCCAGTGTTCCTTATAATTTTGGTTGCATTAGCTTTTTTATGTAAAATTTTTTAAATTTTATATATCAAAATTATCTATTTTACATTTTGTAATGATCTCCATATCTTCTTTGGTCCTAAATTCTTCCTTATCCATAAATCTAACATACAAAGTATTCCATGCTTTCTTAATGTGTTTATGGTATTACCTTTGATGTTTAAATAATGTACCCAGTTTGACTTTCTTTTTGGTATATGGTGTGAAATGTTGGTCTACACCTAGTTTCTGCCATACTGTTTTCCAGTTTTCCTGGCAGTTTTTGTCAAATAATGAGTTTTTGTTCCAAAAGCTTGGATCTTTGGGTTTATCATATACTAGATTACTGGGGTCATTTTTGATAATATAATTTGCAACTAATTCCACTGATCCACCACTCTATTTCTAAGCCAGTACTATATTGTTTTAATAATTACCATTTTATACTACAGTTTGAGATCTGATACAGCTAGACCACCTTTTTTTCTCCAGTTCCTTTGATATCCTTGAGCTTTTATTCTTCCAGATGAATTTTGTTATTATTTTTTCTAGCTCTATAAAATTTTTTTGATAGTTTGATTGCTATTGTACTGATTACATAGATTGGTAGAATTGTCATTTTTGTTATATTGGCTTGACCTACTCATGAGCAATTAACATTTCTCTAATTGTTTAGATCTGAGTTTATTTGTGTAAAAACTGTTTTATACTCATGCTTATATAGTTCCTGGGTTTGTCTCGGCAAGTAGACCCCCAAGTATTTTATATTGGCTAGTTATTTTAAATGGAATTTCTCTTTTTGTCTCTTGCTGTTGTTCTTTGTTGGTAATATGTAGAAATGCTGATGATTTGTGTGGGCTTCTTTATATTATGTAACTTTGCTAAAGTTGTTAATACTTTCAAGAAGTTTTTCAGTTGATTCTCCGGGATTTTCAGAGTATAACATCATATCATCTGCAGAGTGATAATTTTATCTCCTCATTTCCCATTTAATTCCATTAATTTCTTTTTCTTCTCTTATTGCTATAGTTAACATTTCCACTACAATATTAAATAATAGAGGTGATAATGGGCATCCTTGCTGCACCCTGATTGTATGAGGAAGGCTTCTAGCTTATCCCCATTACAGATAATGCTTGCTAATGGTTTTAGATAAATATTACTTATCATTTTAAAGCAAGCTCCATTTATTCCTATGTTCTCTAGTGTTTTTAATAGGAATGGGTGATGTATTTTGTCAAAGGCTTTTTCTGCATCTATTGAGATAATCATATGATTTCTGTTAGTTTTGTTTTTGATATGGTTGATTATACTGATAGTTTCCCCTAATATTGAACCAGCCCAGCATTCCTGGTTTAAATCTCACTTGGTTATAGTTTTTGATCCTTGTAAAATATTTCTGTAATCTTTTTGCTAGGATTTTATTTGAAAATTGTCATTGATATTCATTAGAGAAATCAGTCCATAATTTTCTTTTCCTGTTTTGACTCTTCCTGGTTTGGACAACAGCTCCATATTTGTGTTATAAAAGGAATTTGATAAGGCTCCTTCTTCACCTATTTTTTTCCAAATAGTTTATATAGTATTGAGATTAATCATTCTTTAAATATTTGGTAGAAATTGTTTGTGAATCTATCTGGTCCTGGGGATTTTTCTTAGGAAATTCATTGATGGCTCATTCAATTTCTTTTTCTGAGATTGTGTTATTTAAGTATTTTATTTGTTCTTCTGTTAATCTGGGTAATTTGCATTTTTTAGATATTAGTCCATTTCATTTAGATTGGACAAAATAGTTCCTAACAATTGTCTTAATTTCCTTTTCTTTAGTGGTGAATTCAACCCTTTCATTTTTGATACTAGTAATTTGGTTTTCTTCCTTCTTTTTAGAAATCAAATTAACCAATGGTTTATTTTTTTTCACAAAACCAGCTTCAGGTAGATTCTTTCAATTTATATTTTTTTCCCTCCAATCCTAATATATCAGGTGAGTTTTCTTTGATAATTTCTTGAAAGATGCTATAAGGACTTTTTTTTTTAAATCATGGCTTTTAAATAGTCCAATAATTCTTATGTTATCTCTCCTGAATCTATTTTTGTCAGTTGTTTTTCCAATAAGAAATCTCACTTTTTCTTCTCTTTTTTACTTTTGTTTTATTATATCTTAATGTTTCATAGAGTCATTAGTTTTCACTTGTTCAATTCTAATTTCTGAGGAATTATTTTCTTCAGTGAGTTTTTGTATTTCCTTTTCCATTTGTCCAATTCTATTTTTTAGGGAGTTATTTTCTTCGGTAAATTTTTGTATATCTTTTCCAGTGCTCTTGACTCTTTTTAAAAAAATGATTCCTTTGCATTACTCTCATTTCTTTACCCAATTTTCCTTCTAATTCTCTAATTTCCTTTTTCAAATCCTTTTAAAGCTCTTCCAGTAATTCTTTTTGGGCCTGAGACCAATACATTTTTCTTTGGGGGCTTCACATGTAACCATTTTGACACTATTGTCCTCTTCTAAATTTATGCCTTCATCCTCCCTATCACCATAGTAATTTTCTATAGTTGAGATCTTTTTTTTTTTGTGACTTGGTGTTTTTATGTGAGAGTTGAGCCGTGGTCCTACAATGTCCTAAGCTCTTTGTGCTGGGGCTTGGCTCTTACTGTTGGTTTTCACTGGGCTTCAGGACTTAGCTGCTGACTTCCTCTGGAGGGCAGGCTTCTCTTCTGGCTTAGACTGGGGGTAGGACCTCCTCTGGTTTAGCTACTGGTCTGCTGGGTGGGTTGGAGGCAACTTGCTGCTATGTTGCTATGGTAACAGTCTTTCTGGTGGCTGGCCCCAGAGCAATGATTTTATTGCTGGTCTGCCTCAGGCTTGGGGCCCTATTGCTGGGTTGCTATGGAAACAGGGTCTCTGCTAGTAGGCCCCAGGGGTGGGGTCTCTCTGTTGACCACCCCCAGGGAAGGGCTTCACTACTGGTCAGCAATGGGGTCATAACCTTGCTAGTGGCTTGTGCCAGGGTTAGCGTCACTGGGGTGGGGTCTTGCTGTGTTGTACAGACTGCTCACTTACCTAGGGGGCTGCTAGTTTGAAGGAGGGCAGGGTCTCCTAGGTGAATTGCCCTAGGCTTGGAACCTTGCTTCAGGCTCCCTGTTGCTGCTGCTGCTGCTGCTGCTGCTGCTGCTGCTGCTGCTGCTGCTGCTGCTGCTGCTGTTGGACTTCACTCCCCTCCCACCTCAGTGAAAGAGACCTTCCTGCCCACCTGGTAAGCTGCTCCCCTGCTCCTAGATCAACTCTAAGGCAGTTTTCTAGTTGGAGAGGAATATGGAAGGGCATCAGAGGGTTCCTTCTTCACTCTGACATTTTGGCACTGGAAGTCCAATGCACTTCCAACAAGACCTTCCCAGCACAAAGAATACAAATCTGATGATATTCTTTACAGTAAATGCCCTAAATTCTTTATCACCTATTTAAAGTGGCCCATCTCAGCAGTCCCACAATGTCTAGCTGTTTTGAAAAAGGCTTTGAAGATGGAGTCATGTAGTTGGTTGGCCAGGAGATGGCAGTAGTGGTCTTCTTCAATGGCTAGTTCTGAAGGCTCCTGTCCCCCAAATTATGCTAAAATAAGAATGATTGGGAATTTCACTACTGTTTTCCAAATGCAAACTAATCCATTATACATTCTTGAATTATTAAGTTGTTTCTCATCATGTCAAGTCTGATTTTGTTTGTTTTCTATTTTTTATTTTTAAGAGAAATTTAGTTACCACAATTTTCCAAAGATCTCCCCAAAATGACAGTCCATTTTTATATTCTGTGAATAATAACATATTAGAAAGGAAATATGGCAGGGTGGATAGAGAAATGTTCTCGGAATTAGGAAGACCTGGGTTCAAATACTGCTTATGATAATATTGGATGCATGATCCTGGATATGTCACTTCAGCCGCTCATTGTTTTAAGGTTTATAAAATACTTAAAAATATTATGCCATTTTATCCTCACAATAATCCTGGAAGGTAGGTGCTATTATAAGCCTTATTTTAGAGTTGAGGAAACTGAGGCAGAGTATAAGTTACTTGTTCAGGATCACAGAGCTAAAACACGTCTGTACAAATTTGTACTCAGGTTTTCCTCACTCCAGGCCCAATGCTCTATGCGCTGTGCCACCTAGCAGCCTTTTTAGGGTGCAAAACAGCTGCTGACCTGAGCTGAGAGAGTTTCTTCATTAGATGTTCCCTACACTAATAGAATCTGCCCCAGCTCAACCTCTCCTCCTCTAGCTATTTTTTTAACCATCTAGGAAGCTCAAGCCACATCTAGGAAGCTTAAGCCACATATAATGGTCTCAAATGAAATTTGATGAAGTCAAAAAGATGAAACTCCATGGGATCCTAAAAGACAAGCTTATGAACTAGCAGATCTTAAGAATACTTTGACCTCAAGGAACTTTGCAATTATTATTTGAATCTGAACATACTGCCACTGGTGTTGCTATTGAGAGGGCCAGCCAGAGTCCAGAATATGCGATGTCTGACAAGCTATGTGGTCCCCACCATACTGGGTAGAAACGATCCTTTGGAGGAGCTGGGAAGCATCCAGAGGACAGAGGCTACTTGACTGACACATAATAACCATCTTAAGTAACTGAGGGGCAGTCACAATGGAGAGAGTTGAAGTTAGGATAGGGACTGGAATTACGATTCAGTGAGAGAGGGAACCCCCTCTCCATGAACACCTTCTCTACAGTTTATAGTATTAGAGAGTCATATAGCTGGTATATGTCAGAGACAGGATTTGAACTCTGACCTTCCTATCTCCAAATTCAGCTCTGTAGCCACTACACTATACTGCCAGAGTGTCAGTTACAGGGATTAAGAAAATTTATATTGCCCCTCGGAACTGTCCAAAGTAGAATGTAGGTCTTCAAGAGGATAGTGGGTTTTCTCAAGTGGAATTGAGAAAATCATTGATGGTGTTGCAGGGTGGGGGTGGGCAGGTTGGTCAGTTACAGGCTGAACTGGAACTTGATAGCCTCCAAGGTCTTTTCCAATTCTCAAATTCTGAGAATTTGTAATGGCTGAATTTCTTTTTTGATCTTAACAGCTTATGTCAACTTTCCTCTCATAAGTATTCTGTATGTTTGTTTTTCCAAAATAACCATTTCCATCTCTTATGAGTATTTTGTTTTTCTTTTTTAAAATTTATTTTGCTTTTAAATTTATGAAATGAAACAAGCATTTCCATAACATAATAGAATAAAAAAAGATTATTGCATATAAACTGCAAATCTTTTATGTGTAAATTCCTAAGATGAACTGTGCCCCAAGTAACATTGCAGTTTCTGTGTATGTTACCTTATCCCCCTCTCTCTCTGGTGTCTGGACTACACTCCCCCTTCACTCCTTTATCTTATAATCCTCCTCTTCCTTCAAAGTACAGTTCTGATGCCACCTCCATGAGGCCTTTCCTGACTCTCCTCACCCCACTGTTTATTGCTCCCCAAATTACTTTGCCTTACTTTGCATATATTTTGCATTGACATATCTGGCTAGGCATTGTATCACCAGTAGAATGTAGGCTCCTGGAGAGAGGGCTTGTTTCAGTTTTGTCTTTTTTATTCTCAGAACCCACCTAGCACAATACTTGGTACATGATAGGTCCTTAAACAATGTTCAATAGTATGGTGGAGAGAGCATCATCTTGGAAGTTGGAAGACAGGGTTTCAAATCCCACTTCTGTTACCCGGGTGATCTTTGAGAAGTAAATGAAAATTCCTTAGGCTTCAGTATCCACTTCTAGAAAACACCCAGTGTTTAGACTACATGGCCTCCAGGGTCCCCTGGAGCTTTATATCTAATATACAAAAAATTAGTAGCCATTTCCCATCAATCCATAGTTATGGAGAATTCTGGCTTCTTCTCTTTGATTAGAACAGCCAACCTTACAACTGCAGTTTAGGTCTCCTCTTTACTGCCAGCCTGTGGTGAAGGCTATTTTTAATTTATGTTATTATTTTATACAGTATATATTTTGCATACATAAACAAGTACATACGGCATGTTGTCTTCCCTAGTAGAATGAAAGGTTCTTGAAGACAGAGACAATTTCATTTTTGTCTCTATAACTGTTGTGCCTAACATACAGTAGGTGCTTAATAAATGTTTATTGATCAATGGATTCATCTTTTGTTTTGAAAACATGGCCCAAACCTCCTGCTTGTTTCCCCAACTGGGTCATTCCACAGTACTGTTATTAGAGACAAGTACCTGTGACCTGTGGGCCTCTCTGGGCTCTAGTTTCCTCATCTGTAAAACAAAAGTTTGATTAGATTATCTCTAAGGTCCCTTCCAGTTCTATATCCTATGATTCTATGGAGTAATGAGAACACAGTTGGACCAAACTGGTCCAACAGAAGACATGAGTCCTAGACTGTGTTCTGCCCCTTAACAAGCTATGTGACACAGGGCAAATCACGGAACCTCTCTGGGTTCCACTTTCCTTAAAGAGATAATAAAATGTCATATAGTGATAGAGCACCTTAAGTTTTGGGAAGCTCTTCTATATGTTACCTGGTTTGATCTTCACAAAAGCCCTGTAGAGGCCATTATTATCCTTATTTTACAGATCAGGAAACTGAGGTTGAGCGACAATAAGTGACCTGATCAATTGATACGACTTACGGTGTCTGAGTCAGGATTCGAACTCAAGTTTTTCAAATTCCAAGTCTAGGACTCTAGCCACACCATCTAACTGTACTATGTGATTGCAATGATCCCTTTTAACTCCATAATTCTGCCTGTTAGAGAGTTTCTTGATGCAGCTTGCAACCTACTGAGATGGGAAAGCATCCCAAGAACCCTGGAAATGCAGTCAAATGCCAGCTTTCTGGATCCTTGCTGCAGCCTTAATTGTGGATGCCTAAAATAATTCTATCCTGCCAAATAGCATGCCTCCAAATGCTGTGATTGGGAATGGAGTTGACAGGATGCCAGCTTTACCCTGATTGGCTTTATCATTCATTTCTAAGCCCCCTCTGGATTGGCAAGAATTTCTCTGCTGAACTGAATGTGACTCCAAGCTGCCAAGAGGTCCTATTGAAGGCTTCGGTGAAGTGACATGAGATCTAAGAACATGCCATCTGTGAATCATTTCTGCATCTGATGAGTTCCAAGCATTCTGCTCCCTGTGGCCTCCAGTCCTTTGTGCTTCCAGAGATATAAAGTTGATTCTGTTACATGATGATAACCATCATGATAGCAATTCAAACCCCTGAATATCCTTGAGAATTCCACAAATAAACTGTCCTTGGACAGGAGTAGCACTACAGACACAGCCTTTGCTCCAACTGCCTGGATATAACATTTTGCCAACAGAAATTGAAGAACACCATTTTTAGTAACCTCACTGTATTGAACATACACAATCTTCAAAGGACATGAAATTAAAGGCTTTCAAAACATAGAGATTTAGCAGAAGAAAATTAAACCATGTGGAACCAGGATGAGATGCATGTCAGCCCTAATATTCTCTCTGCGCAGGACTTGTCCCAAAGATGCTTTCAAGTGAGTCCACAGAAGGTGAGCCTGCATCCCTATTCTTTTATTCATAATAAAAAGCAGTGACATTATTGATAACAGTCTGAAAAACATTAAATACAATAGATTAATAGCAGGATAGTGACATGATCTAGGACTGTCATCAAAAAAATGAGATAACAGTGATGACACTAATTTTGATGGCAAGAATAATACCAAGAATTATTACAGTGAGTCTGTGCATGGTGAAATGTCTCATTGCTTTTATTTAACTAAAATAAAAGCAGTTATTTTAGTCACATATGCAATAATAGATTGAATAAAATTAAGCATAAAAATGATAGGTTTGAGGCTTGTCCTATGACTCTTTTTGTTTGAACTCTATCAAAGAAGAAGATTAGAACAAGATAATAACGACACTATAAATAACAATAATAATTCACATTTATATATCACTTTCCTCACAATCTGTAAGTTGGTGCACACCTCATTATCCTCATTTTACAGATGAGAAAATTGAGTCTCTGAAAAATTAAATGTTTTGACAATGACCAAGTGGCCATTAAACTGGTACTCAAACCCAGGTCTTCTGACTTCAAGACTAATATTCTTTCTGCTTAAGCACACTGTGCTTGGATCAGGGTTTTTAAATTATCACTTGATATCAATAGACAGATTTCAATTCAATTTGATTCTATAGGTAGTTATTCTGTAAGAACTCAAGCATTCATTTTTTGAGGTGTGTCTATTCCTCTATATTAAGAAAAAACAATGCACAAAATGGAATTTTTATTATATAATATTGAAAGGCATTCTTTCAGGAAAGTGCTGGTTATTAAACATATTTTACTATATTATAGAAATGCTTTTTTATTCCATAAATTAAAAATAAAATTAAAAATGTAAAGCTATGTGGACGTAATTTCTGAAAAAAGCGTGGGACACAATCATGATAATCATAGAATCCCAACGTACAGGCTGGAAGGATCTCAGAGGCATCAGGTCGAGGATGAACCAGAAAAGAAACCTCTGTATAATAGAACAGAGGAATGGCCATCTAACCTTTGCTGGAAGACGTTCAGTGAGTGGGAACTCACTAATTCCCAAAACATCTCATCCCACTTTTGAACAACTCTCACTATTAAGGATTTTCCTGACATTGAAACTAAATCTGCCTCTCTGTGACTTCCATGTGTTTCTTTTAGTTCTGCCCTCCAAGGCCAAACAAACCAAGGCTAACCCCTTTTCCATAAGAAAGTCTTTCCGTTACATGAAGACAGATATCCTATTCCTTCCTAAGTCCTTTCTTTTTTGGCCTTTGCCTGTACAGTCCCTTCAATGGACCCCAAAGTCTTCCTCATCTTGGTTTTCCTTCCCTTGACCCTCTCTATTTTATCAGTAAAATGTGGCACCCCAAAGTGAGTGCAGTACTCCAGATGTAGTCTAACCAAGGCAGAGCAGTAACTATGGCCTCTCAATTTCCTTTGCTTTAACTTCGAGGAAGTGTTGCAAGCAGTAGGTGTGCCTGTATGCACAGGCATGTGTAATTAGGACTGAGTTTTCAATATTGGCTCACTATATATCTAACACACCTGGATGCTTTACCAGTCCGCTGGAGACATGGGGTCAGTTTGCTTCTTCTTAATGAAATACTGTCATTAGAAATGGGACATTTGATAGGAGGGGCATCTGCGTTCTGTGCTAGGTTCTTGTCACTTTGCATTGCTTTTTAATCTTTTGTTTGATTGGCTGTGGACATTGTGAAAACCACATGCAATATGCAGGTGCTTGTGTTATTAAAATATAGCAGTAAATGTGGCATAAAGTCCCCTGTACATTTAACTAAGGAGCCCACTTTAGGTGGTGCAATGAACAAAGTACTCAGTTTGTAACTGAACTCAAATCTGGCCACAGAGTCTTACAAGTGGGTCACCCTGGGCAAGTCACTTAACCTGTGTTTGTCTCAGTTCCCTTGTCTTGTTTGTTTATGGTGGAGGAAGGCAGGCCAATTGGGGTTAAATGACTTGCCCAAGGTCCCACAGCTAGTAAGTGTGTCAAGTGTCTGAGGTCACATTTGAACTCAGGTCCTCCTGACTCCAGGGCCAGTGCTCTACTCACTGTATGGTCTAGCTGCCCCTCAGTTCCCTTGTCTTTAAAATGAGAGGATTGGATTCTGATATCATGAAGATGAAAACATTTTAGATGAGCCCATCACATTTACTCAAAATACATTTCTGCCTTTTATTTCTGGTCAAATCCCTGGCTTCATTACATTTGATCAGACTGAGGCCCAGCACTGCTAGGTGTAAACTGATCGATGCCCCTTACCTAATCCTAGAATGCCCCCACCTCCACCACACACACACACACACACACACACACACACACACACACACACACACACACGCTCTCTTTTCTACCTGCTAGAGTTATGGTGAGGACCAAATGAGATGATATTTATAAAATGCTTAGCATGCTACCTGGTTGCCTGGCACACAGTAGGTGCTAAATAAATGCTTGTTTCCTTCCTTGCTTCCTCATTCTCTCCCTCCCTCTCTTGTTACTTTCCCTCTTTCTTTCCTTTAAAATCATGTTTAGTTGGAGTGCTGATCCCTTTCAAGAAGCCTTTCTTGTACCCTGCCACCCCAACCAAAATTATTTCTCCCTCTTCTCAATTCTAAAAATTCTGGTACTTTAAAAAATATTCCCTCTTTCATTTATTTTACCAGACCTGTCATTTCTTTAATACTTAAAATCTTGTTGCCTGGGGCACTCAGAGGTTAAGTAACCTGCCCAGGTTCACAAGGCCAATATTTATCAGAGACAAGGCTTGATCCTAGGTCTTCCTGAGTCTGAGACTGCCCCTTTTTTCTTGTGCATGGTAAGGTCTTCTGAATGCTCCTGTTTGAGGACCACATTATATTGGTTACATTAAACCCCAGATCATTGTAGAGCTTCCCCCCAAAAAAGATCTATAACCAGCTAAAGTATTTGGATGGACCATCCACATAAGGAGGTATTAAGTGGATGAAAAATATCTCTTGCTCTATGTATGTAAGGTGGTTTTTAGCATATGTCAGGTGGGTTTGTTATTCTTTTTACAATACTAGTTCCCAGGATCCTAGATATTAGTTCCCAGGATCCATGGCCATAACAATCTACTAGTTCCCAAGCTCGTGGCTTGTAAACATCTCTACCACACTTGTGCATCATATTATAATTTTAAAATAATATAAACATTTGAGTTAAGCTGGTAAACATCTACTGGGTGTGCATTATGCTAAGTCACCATGATATTGCTAAAGTTAATGTAAACTTGTGAGGCTGTTGCTGACAAAGTGCCTTTGTGTGCTTCTCTATAAATCAAGTGGGCACTGGTCAGTAAATAGGGAATGAGCATGCACAGACTTAGAGGAATGTGCATGCGTACATGGCTTGACAGGCCCCCCATCAAGGCTTGGGGGAATTTGTGCATGTGTGCTTGTTTCAGCTGGCCTCCATTGAGATTTATGGGATCATGCAGGAGTTGGAATTCCCATTCTCACTCACCCCTTCAAGAAGAGTAACTAGGGGATGTTGTAGGAGTTGTGCTCCCATTATCAGCAACCCCATTGAGAATAATAATTAATTAGCCCCTTATTATATCTCTCATGCTGTCCTTCTGGCTGCTCAGATCAAGAGTGAACCTGCTAGAAGCACTCCTGTGCTACCTCCTGCCCTACAATTGGCATAGTTAGTGTTACCTTCCTGACACCCTATTATAGCATACATTTATATGGACAACTTATGAAGCAGTGGAATTCTAGTCTGGGGTCTCACCTGTGCAACCAAGTCATTGAATTTCTCTGAGCCTTGATTCTCTCACCTGAAAAATGGATATAATAATACTTACACTACCTCCCTTCCAGAGTGCTTGTATATCTTATAGCACTATAGAAGTGGAAACTATTACTATAATTGTTGTTATTCAATGGTGTCAGCAAGACAGAGCCATTTCCAGGGTCTGTGGAGAATCAGGGCAAATAGGAACTGTTAAAGATAAGGGATCAAGTGAGGAACAGTTGGAGGCAATTGTGGCTGTCTAACTCTTCTCACCTGCATTTGTTTCCTCCCACTACCATGCTAACCCTTTTAGTGCAGAGGGTCAGTGGAAGGGAAACACTGAGAGGATGGGGTCCCCCAAAGTTGAGAATCTTCAATGTGTGGTCTTCATTCCTCTCCAGGCTACACTGCTGACTCATCACTATAAGGCTTTCTCTACAATGCCATAGAAACCTCTTCACGCTGGAAATTCACTCCATCCCTGAACTACTTCTAACATTGGAAGTGCTCTCCACTCCTGCGACCTGCCTTCTGATTGGCTGGTTCTTCTCGGACCCTCCAATTTAAGGAGCAGGTCCAGGTCAGAAGTGTCTTCATTCTTCTCCAAGCTTCACTGTTTACTTATCTCCACAGGATTTCCTCTACCGTGGTCCCGTGCCAGGTACCTTCCCCGTACCCTTTAACAGTCTTTCTTTTCTGAGTTGTCTTCCTTCATTAGAGTGTAACCTCTTTGAGGGCTGGGATTGTCTTTCTTTATGCTTGATTTTGTGCTCACAGAGCTTAACACAGTGTTTAGCACAAAGTAGCCCTTCACTAAATATTTATTGACTGACTGATCTGTTGACTGTGTCTGAGAGCATTCAAAGGAAAGCAAGACCTAAGATGGTCTAGAAAGACCTTACTTGGCACACAGAAAGGTGACTGGTAAATATGGACTAGTATACCATGATCTTAGATGACAATGCCACCATAGGGTCATGAATGATCTAGATTCCACCTGCTGCTGGATAACACAAATTTCTTGGTCCTCCAACCTCATAAACACAGAACTACAAGCTTGAACTAGGACTTAAAGGGACCTCATAATAAGCCTTCTAATCTAACCCTCTCATTTTACAGATGAGAAAAATGACTCCTAGGAAGATGAAGTGATATGTCCCATGTCAAACCTGTATTGAGAGTCAGAAATGCGACTTGATTCTTGGGCTTTTGATGTCACAGCTTGGGCTCTTTTCCTTGTATTCCCTGCAATGATGACCAATCCAAATCATTGCCTACCCCCTGCAATCTGGCTGCTCACCAGCGAATATTTAATCTGCATAGGGTCCTGGGCAGCACCCCCATGTGACTGATCCAATATATGGAGAAGTGAGTAGAGTAGGCAGCCTCTAAGTGGAGTGATTTTGAGAATATCCAAGATCACCCATTCCCAAATCTCTCTCCCACAAATCTCCCACCGTGTCTGAAACTCCTCCCATCAAAGTCACTCCTGTGACTCAAAGGACTGTGTCTCTAAAAGACTCCTGTGGAAGCACGAGTACCACCCAGAAAAAATATCTTATGAATGTCATATTCATTTGTTTGATTTTGATTTTTTTTTGTCCTGAGCCAGTGAGATCAACAGCAAAGGGAAATTCTAGTGTGGAAACTTCATAAATGAATGTAGATTAGTAATTTACTGGCAATTTACAGTTTGTAGTGTCTCTTAAGCCCCTGAGAGATCAAGTGACTTGCCCTGGATCACAAAGACAGTATTCATATAAATATATGCATATATACAACCATTTGTGTATAAATTCACATACATACGTATATGTGTATGCAGATATATGGGTGCATATGTATATTATATACATATATGCACATGTATGTATACATTCACACACATATATGTATATGTTAGGGGCAAGTTTTAAACCTAGGTCTTCCTCCATCTCTTCTACCATATTGTTTTTGTTATCCAATAACACTTACTGATTCAATAGATATTGACTGTGTATCTAGACTTACTATAAAAAACACTGGAAATTCTAGCACTAATAAACTCCAACCCCTTGACTAAAATAGGAATTCCTTCCTCAATATGACCAACAAATGGCCATTCAGCCTGTTATTCAACATTTTTAGCTGAAGGGAAATTAACTTGCTATGTCATAAGGTATATGCTTCCATTGGTAGTAGCTCTGAGTTGTTTTCCATTTCTTAAGCCAAAAGCTGGATGGTAGAAGCAACACAGAATGAAGGTAGGAGCCACGCCTTTGGAGTCCCACTTTATAGGACCTCAGATTCCTTGAAACATAAAGTAGAGGAAGGAGGTCACCTAGATATTCTCTAAGGATTCCTCCTGCTCCAAATCCTAGGAGTTTTTAGAGTCTGTCAATAGCATAAAAGGCTCTAAAGGAATAGATTCAATTGAGGACAATTGAATGGAGGTGGGGAAAGCTGAAAGCATAGAGCTTCAGGGAACCTGACAGAAAAAAAAGACCCTGAGGACAAGTTTCACCTATTTCCTTTTTTCCCCAAATTTCCTCCTAGCTTCAAAAGACTCTTACATTTCTTTCCCATTTACGACATTTTCTGTCAGTTTATCCCATATATTTGCAGATTCAATCTTTAAAAGGAGTTTATATACCTCTCAAAAACAGCCCTAAACCTTTAGGTACACTGCCCTCAGAGAGAAGTGTATGTCATAGTCCAGGCTCTAGTGTATACGCTGTTGGTGCATTGGAGGAAGATCTCAAAGAATTGAAATTAGGAAGGCAGCTTAGAGATCATCTAATCCAACCACCCTTCCCCTTGAGGCCAAGAGACAGCAAGTACTCCCTGGCCAGCTGGACATAAATAAAACATGGACTAGAGAAGCAGGTCTCAGGACTCACAAGCCATGTTTCTTCCACTGTTGCAGAGACTAGCGTGCTTTCTCTACCCTATCTTATTACCAAGAATGTAAGCCAAACTAAAACAACTTTACTCAGTAAAACAGATCATTCCAGGAGAGCAAGCTTACTAAAGAAAGAACACCTAGGGACCACTGGGCATTTTTCTTTCACAAA
>CM053626.1:27702945-27738669 GCA_028646595.1 Phalanger gymnotis | reverse complement strand
TAGAGAAGCAGGTCTCAGGACTCACAAGCCATGTTTCTTCCACTGTTGCAGAGACTAGCGTGCTTTCTCTACCCTATCTTATTACCAAGAATGTAAGCCAAACTAAAACAACTTTACTCAGTAAAACAGATCATTCCAGGAGAGCAAGCTTACTAAAGAAAGAACACCTAGGGACCACTGGGCATTTTTCTTTCACAAATTTTAAAACTTTTTATTTTATCCACTCACCCTGAATGTTAGCTTGGAGTCCAAAGCCTTTCCCTGTGGTTGGTCCTGGATCTGCCGACTTGCTCAGCTTCAAAGCACCCCCTTGGGGAGTTTTTCTCTCTCTATGACTGGCTAGACATCCTTGGTTTCAGCCACAGGCAGTCTGAGCTTTTGGAGCTAATTCAAGGTAAGGCCTTAGTTTGCCTTTTCAACCTCCTTGCTCTGAGACCCCACTTCCTTTCTCAACCTGCAGTAAGAGCTTAGGAGCCTTGACTAGGTTCTTTCGATCACAAAAAGGTCTCTCGGCTAATTTGCTTTGCGATCATCAGCTCAGAACTTTAGAGCTCAGTTAGTCTGCGTTCCTTCTTTTACAAAAGGGGACCCAGTGCAACAAAGTCATTAAGTGTCTTGCACAGATAGTATGCCAAAGAACCAGGATCCCAACCCATGTCTTCTTGGTCTAACTTCAGTGTTCTTTCAAATATAACACACCTCTGGGTTTGTTTTTTCATTCTGGTTTATGTTCGATATTATATACTATATTGTGTTTTATCCGATCATTCTCTATTCTTTAACCTTTCATTTTTTCAATGATTCAATGTTGACTTTACATGTTAACTGATAATTTTATTTTATTTTTGTTACACATTTCAAGTTTTTTCTGGTTATTCAAAATGTTTAATTTTATGTTTCTAAATTTTAGGTGGTAAATGTTTATATTAGGTTTCATCTTTTAGTTTTATTGTGCTGAAGTATCAAGGTATGTTTTATATTTTACTTTGGCCTTATCCGTTTTCTTATTTTAAGTTTAAAATGAGTATTTGTTCTTAGCACTCTGATATATGTGTGGGTGTATGTATAAACAGATAATTATTATTAATTAAGCTATAATATAACAATATGCTCTATTGTTGTATGATTATGAAATGTAGAACCGGTTCATATCTAAGGATAGGAAAAATGAGTATCAGAGAACACAGAAGGTTATAGTTCTAGGGCTGGAAGGGACCTCAGAAATCATCTCGAGCAATCCCTACATTTTCCAGATGAAGAAACTGAGGCCCAGGGAAGTAAAATGACTGGTCCAAGGCCACGCATGTAGTAAGCAGAAGCAGATTATGGATGCTCCCAGGTCTTTCGACTGCAGAGCCAGCTCTGAAGGTGCCACACTGTCTCCCTTCTCCACTTCTGCTTCTTTCTACTACACCACGTAAATGGGCCGCAGCGTATAACCAACAAGGACATATGAAAAATAAGAGTAAAGAAGATCAAGGAAATGAAAGAGAAGAAGAAGGAAGAGGAAGAGGGGGAGGAGGAGAAAAAGGCAAAGGAGAAGGAGAAAGAGAAGAAGGAGACAACCTACTCATGTGTCAAGGGTCAGTGACAGTAGGATACCAGGGGGATGGTCAAGCACTACAAGGGTCCCCTCAAGACAGCAGGAGAAATCAAAGAAGACCACTAGCATATTAGGAGGGGCTCTTATTTCTGACTTACAGGAGGATATGGGCAAGAATCGAATTGGATGGTATGGGCAGAGACAAATTAGTTAGTATCTGCATTGTGGTAGGAAACATCTAAATTGGTGACTCCATGGATTAATTTGATTATTTGAATTGCATTTTTGCATTTTCTGCTTTGTACTTTATTTTAGAATTTTGCTTACACACTATTCCTTTGTTTTTGGAAGCTAGGTGGTACAACGGATAGAGTGCTATGCCTGGAGTCAGGAAAACTTCTCATCCTGGATTTAAATTTGGCCTCAAACATTACTAGCTATGTGATCCTGGGCAAGTCATTTAACTTCGTTTGCCTAAGTATCCTCATCTATAAAATAAATTGGAGAACTTCAAACCATTCCAGTATCTTTGCCAGGAAAACCCCATATAGGGTCATGAAGAGTTGCACACTACTGAAAAACAACAAAAACATTCCTTTGTTTTGTTTAATGTTCATTTTATAATTTTATATTTAAATCATTTTATTTATCTATTTTATGTTTACTAATATTTAACCTCATGATTATATATTTGCAATTTTTACATTGTTTTATTTTCTTTAATTTATATTATTTCATAATGTTTCTTTTATAAAGTATTTTTAAATGTCATTTATGTTCATTTTATTTAATGTGTTACTTTTCAATTTGTCTGTATTTTGTTTGTGTTCTATTTTTTACTTTATTTTTTCTCACTCCAATCCTGTACTTCTACCCATTCTCAAGCTTTCTGCCCTTTCTTTACATATTGATTTTTTACATGCTCCCCCTGGCGACTGTTCATAAAATTGGCTCAGACAGAGTTTCTAGTAGCTATTTTCTTAAAGGACTGATGACCCTTACATGTGTTTCAACAATTCGGCTAGCAGCTGCTATAGGGGTATAAGACCCACCAACAACCAGCACACAGAAAGCTGCCAACACAGGTTCTTTTGATCTGCCTTATTAAGGAAAGCAATGTTAAGGGGTTAACAATCTCAATTTAATCCAGCCTACAAATATCATTCATTTAGTTCAGGGGAAAAAGCCAGCACCCTGAACTTCAGAGCAAATACAAACAAATTACAAACATACATTTATAAACAGACCAAATACAATTCATAGTTACCAAGGAACCATCAACAACTGAGTTCAGCCGAGCGCTTGACAACGGCTGGCCGAGTCGCATGCCATTCCTACTGTAGCTCGAAGGTCCAAAAGAGAAAGCCAGCCTCTGTGTTTATATATCTTGTTCAGGGTCAAAGGTGAGTCACACATGCGACTCATCCACGTGACCTAAAATCATCACAAAAATGAGACTTAAACCTACGTGGTCTAAAAGCCTCTGATGTTACAAACATGTCACTTAAATCCATGTAAACTAGACTTTCCCTTGAGGCAAGGAGGTCATCAAGGACTCCTAATTTAATCAAGAAAACAAAGGTCAAACTTTTCAAGGGCACTTGGTTGAATAAGCTCTAAGAGCCCATCTTGATTCCCAATACAACATGGCACGACATCCTGGGTCCAAAAAGCTCGTGTCACTTCCCCATTGTTTACTGTGCATTATTAATGTTCATGTGTGAGCCTCGGCATCAACATGAATACCCTAAAAGCAATGCTACTATAGCTCGTCATTTGCAGCAACATCTAGATTCATGCAGATCTTAAAACAAATCAGCAAAACTTGATGCTGTTGACATTCTATTCAATTGGCTGTGAAATGAATCTAAATTGTCTCTGCCCTTCCGAATTTCCCTCATCCTACAAGACAGCCAAAATCCCACCCATTCCCAGACTGATAGGAGCTCATTTGGATGCAACTGCTGAGCTCATTTGATTGGGAATTCACTCAATAACATAACTTAGAAGTGGTGACCCAATGTCCCTGTGCTTCGGGATGTGTCAAAAAGACCATATTTGGAATCAAGGGACCTGGATCTGAACCCTGGCTCTGTCCTCATTTCCTGTGTGACCATGGGCCAGTTACATCACCTCTCTTGGCTTTAGTTTTCTCATGCATAAAATGAAGGAGTTGGGATAGAGGATCTAAGACCTCTCTTAATTATAAGGACTATCACCTTAGACTCCAGGAGTAAAAGAGTTCACCACTGGATCACCAGGCCTAGTACTTTACACTACCAGAAGTAGAAGAGTTCCCATTGTTTGGGCAATCTATCTACTTTTCAATAACACTGATTTTTAAGATGGTTTGCCTTTTTTGGAATTTTGCTTCTCTTTAACTTCTAACCATCATCCCCAGTTCTGCCCTCTAGGGCCAATCCATCTTGCCTATGCTCACTCTCCAACTGCTTGAAGACATCTATCAGATAACCCTTGAATCTTCTCAAGTTTCTCCAGATGAACTGAATGGCATGGCTTCTAAAAGCTTAATTTGCCATTCTGGATTCCCTGTCCTGAATATGTTGTAGTTTGTCAGGGTCTTTTCTAAAATGCAACTGAAATCAAAACAATACTTTAGAATAGCATGCAATACTGTGGAAGCTCTTTTTTCTGGATATGATGCCTCCAGTGATGTCACTAAAGATCACCTTATCTTTTTTCTGGAAGCCACATTACATGAACTAAGACTAGATTATCAGTCCACTCAATCCCCTAGGCTCGTTGGTTGGTTTGAACGTTGATTTAGGACTGTTTTCCTACCGTGTTTCCTGAATACATGTAATTGATTTCTGTCTCTTTATCTCAAGTATATAACCGTCTATTGGAATTTGGGGGAAAGGTTTATTCTTTCATCCCATATATTAACAATCTTTATTCAGCTGTGACTTCTAGTTCTAAAACTTTTACGATGCATGTCATCCTCTATGCCTTCCTCTAAGAGAGCGGAGGCCAAGAATTTGCCAGGGTACTCCACTAGGAAACTTCTTCCAGGCTGATATCAATCCTTCCATCACAACTAGAGTTTATTTTCTCAACTGGTTGTGATTTTACCTAGCTGTTCTCCTATTTGACCTTTATCTCCCTGTCTTCTCCCAACAAATATATTTAGAGATGTTGAATGTATTGCCAAAATACTCCAATAAAATGAAGCTTCCATAGATCCTTTTCTGACTACTCCAAAACTCTTTGACTCCTCTACCCTACTGCCAGATTCCCAGAAGTCTTAGGATCATACAATTAGATTTAGAAGAGACATTCAATGTTGTTGTTCAGTCATTTCTGTCATATCCTACTCTTCATAACCTCATTTAAGGTTTTCTTGGCAAAGATACTGTAGTGTTTGCCATTTCCTTCTTCAGCTCGTTTTACAGATGGGGAAACTTGGGCAAACAGGATTAAATGACTTGCCCAGGGACACACAGCTAGTATGTGTCTGAGGTCAAATTTAAACTCAGGTCTTTCTGACTCTAGGCCTGGAGCTCTATCCACTGAGCCACCTACCTCATTAGAGATCATTTAGTCCTACTTGTCATTTTATTGATGAGAAAACTAAGGCCCGGAGAAGTTAGTGTACCTTCCCAAAGTCCCCCAGCAAGTAAGTGGCAAAACCAGGTATTCAAACTCAAATTAGTCAATCAATCAACAAGCAATTATTAAGACCATACCGTATGCCAGGCGATATGCTAGGCTCTAAAGATATAAAGACAAATATCAGATGATTTCTGCCTTTAATGAGATTATATTTCATCAAGGGAGGTAACATTGATGTATATAAGAATACAGAAAATATACTTAAAGTGAATGCGAAGTAAATTCAGGGGAAGGACATTCTAACTCCAAATCCTGTGTTCTATACCATAGTAATGAATGACTTTATTGCTGTTGTTTGGTTGTTTCTTTGTATGTTTTCTGTCTTGAACTGTTGGTTATAATTCTATTGTTGTACAATTTTTCCTATCATTTGGGGAAAATCTTGTCTCATCAAGTGGGTGATAAGCTCAAGTACCAGGACCAGGTCAAGTAACAGTCAACAAGTACTTATTGAAGGTCTCTTCCATGGCAAATGTTGTGGACACAAAGTTGATTGGCAGCTTGGATCAATAGGAAAAAAAATCATTTTACCCTGGTTCCAATTTCCTTTCAACTACTGGCTACTTGTGGGACCTTCTCTGGGCCTTAATTTCCTCTTCTGTAGAGTGAAGGAATTGGACTATATCATATCTCAGGTTCTTTCTAGCTCCAAATCTATGATCAGAGGGGTACTTCGGATGGGCCAAGAGCACGCTGAGGTAGCCAATTTTTCTATAACTCATATTCCTTTATCTCCCCAATATACTTCCCTATTATACTCATGCCATACAACACCCTTTTTGAGGATCCCATTGGATTTCCTTGGGGATATACCCTTCTGTCTCTCACGATTGCACCAATTTGTATAGATTAATTATTCTTTGTACGGCTGCTCCCTGACTTCCATTCAGCCATATTTTCACCTGGCACCAGAATTCCTAGCTATATCTCTATGATTCTATGAGAATTGGATCAATCCCAACTTTTAAAAAGTTTATAATCTACCAGAGTTCAGATAGAGGTGATTCATTTGAACACATCATAATACAAGTTAGACATCATGGGTATACAGGAGGGTTTTGACAAAGGATCTTGAAAAGTTCAAAGAGAGAGAACTCAGCAATGACCTGAGATGTCTAGGAGACTCTAGGATTTTCTTAAAACTACCTGAGCTGTTTCATATCATAGAAAGAGACCTTGTATGCAAGCAATTCCATCATCCTGGAAGTCCCCCAAATCCCCCAAGAAATGTATACTCAACATAGATATGCATGGGCCAAGCCCTAGAATGAACCAATATGAAAGACCCCTCAGCAGGCCCACCCTTTTACAAGCGAATGAAAGAAAAACTCATTTATTAAAGCTTACAGGAAGTAACCTTCCCAAGGCGTCCTTTTCCTCCTCTGTAAAATGATGGTGGTGGTAGTCTGTGTTTGGGGAACAGAGGACGTGTCTTGAACTCTGAGCTCCTTTACATCTCTATATCCTGTGATGCTATCTGAAACTGCCAAATTGTTCTTCAGTAATATTCAACTGATAGCTTTAATACTTGCCAAGTATTTTTCCCCCACTCTGATATAACTGCTGGGGTCAATTTCAAATTGCCACGTAATACGGCATTCAACAATATGCCTGAGATTTGTGTACTGTAGCAGCATCTTTGCTGCAATCTAGATGAGTAACATCAAGCAAGTCATTTCACTCCTCTGGGTCTCAGTTTCCTAATCTGTAAAATAAATTTTGTATAGATGATCTAGGTCCAAATTCCTATGATTCCTTTCCTTCTTTCCCATTTGTCACTTGGTCTTCCCTTCCTGAAATTATTTTCTATTTAGGATCATAGTTCTAGAGCTGAAAGGGACCTCTGAGAACATCTAGACCATCTCACTCATTTTACATATGAGGAAACTGAGGCTTATGGTGGTAAAGTAACTTGTCCAGTCTCACAGATAACGAGCATTGGCTGGGATTTGAACCCATATCCCCCAACTCCAGGCCTAATGTTCTTTCCACTATAGCATGTTGCCTCCCATTTAATCATATATATTTTACGTTTTCTTGTCTGTGTATATGCCATATCCTTCCAGTAGAATGTTAATCTCCTTAAGGTTGGGACTATTTTATTTCTACCTTTGCATCCCCAGCACTTAGCACAGTTCCTGGCACATAATAATCAATTAATAAGACTTTGTTGATTGTACTGAGTTGGATCGAGAAGGCCAAGGATGAGCCTGACAATTGGCTGTATGCTCTGGACCAGGTGAGGTAAAAATCCTCTATTATAAAGTTATAAAATATATGACTCAATGAGAATCACTGGCATCCTCAGCCTACTCTTGATAGCACAATCCATAAAAACCAGACTCTGTAGGAGTGTAATAAAGGTTGTATAGGAGTATAATAAAAACTAGACACAAGTCTGAAAAATTCATTAGTTCCTGCCATTCCTAAAAGAATAACTGTCTAAGGAGGCCACTGACAACATTCCACTGGGGTGATTCCCAGCTTATTGATAGGCAGGTTTAAGGCCGAATGAAACCTTCTCATTACACTCCAATTTAGAATCTTTACACAATTCATCCTGACTCTAACCTCTCCCTTTTTTCTTATTCCAAAGTCTCATATGTTGCATTTTTCCAGGAAGATGGCCATGATTGGTTTCCTTACTTAACCATTGTACCTGCATGTGTTTCAAATGCTAAAACTGACCCTTTCCTTTGCTAAGAATGTCCATTTTTAAGTGGATTTGAGTGACTCATAGAAGAAATTAAGCTAATTATATGGAAACAGGATTTTTTCCAGAGTTAAAAAGAATGAAAACATATCCTCTTTCATATTGCTACGTACATCAGTGCTCCACTGAACATGTGAGTTTCTTATATGAAAGTCCCTTCCAACAATACTGGTCTGAATGGATCCATGCCTGCCCATCCTGAGTCATTCCAATCCATTGCCTTCCATACATTCACCACAAGAGTTCTCCTAATGTATTGGAGTCTACAAAAGATACAGAAAAGAAAGTTCTTTTCACCAAAGTCTTTGGCTCTGCCAGTGGTTCAAGAAAGGAAACAAATACAATTTTGTAACACTAAAGAAAATGGATTCTCATCAGCATGGGGTTTGTAGGGCTAGGATCATAGAATTACACACCTGAACTGGAAAGGACCCTAAGGAACACCTAGTACAATCTCATAATTTTATAGATAAAGAAACTGATTCCAAGAAAGGTGAAGAGATTTGCCCAAGGTCCCACAAGTATGAAATCAGACTATTTGGATCCTAATTCTGGCTCTAACATTCATCAGCTGTGTGACTCTGGGCACACAGCTTCAACATCAGTTTCCTATAGCTCCTTCCATTTGGCATTTAAATCTCTTCACATGCTGGTTTTCAGCCAACCCCTTTAGCCTTATTCGACACTATTTCCCTTCACATGCATTTCCATACAACCCAACTGGCCTTTTTACTGTTTCACTTACAACATTTCATCTTCCATCTCTTGGCCTATGTGCAAGCTGCTTTCCCCCTCTGATGGATGGAATTTATACCCTCCTCCTCTCTACCTTTTGGGATCTCTAGTTGCTTTTGAAGACTAGCTCAAGCACCGTCTCCTACGGGAAATATTATTTCTTTCCCCTCCCCCCGTCACCTTGTGTTTGTATTATACATCCTTATTTTGTTTGTGCACATGTTGTCTTCTCTACCTCCATTAGAATGGAGGACAAGGATTGTTCCAATTTATATTTGTATCCCCTGAGTCTAGAACAGTACTTGGCTCATAGTGGTTCTTAACTGCTTGTTGATTTATGGGTGATTGAATTTGCATTATTCTTGGAAATAAATTCAGTCTCTCTTCCCATCAAAATAGCATAGGAGCTCCTTGAAGGAAGGGGCCCTTTTTATTCTTTTGTCTTTGATCCGTAACATTGAATTGAATGTCTGAACCACCTACCTCTCTGGATTATTACAGACAAAGCACGCATAAATTTATTGTGTACGTATGAACTATTATTATTTTCCTATGACATGTCTGCCCGTGTCATTTCCCTTATGAAAAACCTTTAGTGTCTCTCTATTGCCTCCAGACTTAAATAGAATTCCATCTGGTTAACATCAAAAGCCCTCCAGGGTCTTTTTCCAGTCTCTTTGGTAGATTACATACAGTATGCTCTTCACACACTCTAGTTCTAATTAAATTGGCCTATTTGCTAATATTCCATCTCCTGCCTCCATGGCTTTGAATGGATTGCTCTCACCGCTGACATGTTCTCCTCTTCCTGACCTCTGCTACTTGGAACATGTAGCTTTCTTCAACCCTCAGTTCAAGGGCTATGCTTTGCTTGATTTCCCAAATTGTTGGATTCCTCCCCCCACCCCACATCCACCCCCTTGAAATTCCTTTGTTCTGTCATTTGTATCCATATGGTATTTCTGTATCTATGTCTGTTAGACAGATAATACACAGAAGGCACTGGAGGTTTCAGACTCCAGCCTCTAACAGTTTCAGTCTTGATCTGGTCAGACAGCTTCCAAGGGGTTAATAATAAGTTTATTCTAGTCTAGTCTTCTTTAACACACTGATAACAGAAGCACTACAAACTCCTACAGTATCCCTTCATCACCTTTCTCTTAGGGGCCAGAGAGAAGAGGGCCAACTACCTCTACATCTCGATGGGGTCAATCGAGACAGGCACAACTTGTGCACTGCCTAAATCCCCTCAAGCCTCAATGGGGGCCAGTTGAGGCAAACACAAATTCCCCCCTCCCAAGCCTTGATGGGGGCCTATCAAGGCACATAGCATTCCACCTTGTGCATTCAACCATAAAGGTTCCCCAACTCACTAACTAATGCCCACCTGTTTTATAAGGCATTAGACAAAGAAGGCATATTGCCAACAATAGTCTCACAAGTTTACATCACCTCATCCCTGTATCTCACTGTGTGGTCAAAGTGGATGTTCACAATCTCAGCACAAATGTTCATATTATTTAACATTATATAATGCTGCGCAAGCATGGTAGAGATGTTATAAACCATGAGCATGGGAACTCATATCTAATACTTTGGAAACAGAGATTATTATGGCTATGGATCCTGGGCAACTGAACCCTAAGAAATAATAACAAAAATCTACCTTACACACACTAAAATCCACCTTACTTACACAAAAATTCACTTTACTGACAGTGTCTATATTGTGTGACTGCAGTGTTCAAATGTTAAGCTCTTTCTTTTGTCTTTTCACCTAGGATGGTGCCCAATAGTAGACATTTTGTAAACGCTTATTGAATTGTTGGATTGTAGGTCCTGATGGGTATACTGCAGGCTGAAGCATATTATCTGTAAAAACTTTGGCACAAGAAACAGTGGCATCATATATCAAGAATGAGGCATTAGCATGTGGACAGACTAAGTGCCACACTGATATCCATGTAATGTTAAAAAATCTAGAAACTCATTAGGCGGATCCTTTATGAGAGTTAAGCACAGATGTCTGAACACAGATTTAAAGCTGAAGAATGTTTGGGGGCCCTCAGATCCAATTGCCTCACTTTATAAATCGTACAGATAGCTTGCCTGCAATCAGACAATGTGAATAAGAATAAGTTAGGAAGAATAGATTAGCACCCTCAGAAGTACTATCCACACTGATGTGATTATGAGCCCACTGAAACATGGAAGTAAACACTTTGAGCTCCTTAAAACAAGGTTTTCACTTAACCAGGAGACATAAAGTCCTAGTCTTCTCAGGCCTCTTAAAGTTGGTTTTAGACATATGTATTTTAGCAAGTCCAATGTCTTTTGACTGATGAAAGGCCAAGGAAGAAGAGAGAAGCCTTGTTTGTGCATAAGCAGCAGTGAACTGCAGACCACAACTGAAGCCCATTGGCCTTGCAGGAAGGCCATAGAGATGGAGAAAACCTGGACCAGAGGGTCCTAGCCCTATATTCTCTAAGGAAAGTTTTCAGTGTCTGCCTACATATGGATAGTTTCTCTTTGGGCACCAAACCCTAGCACATAGGCAGGAAAAACAGAACCCTGTGCACAGGATGATGGTTAATATTTATGCCCAGAAATGATGGCTCATAATGTTGATTTTCTTTTACTTGCTCACTGACAGCAGCACTTTATTCAAACTATTTTAAGAGCTGAGCTCATATCATTAATGATTCAGGTGCACTAATCAAATAGTAAACCCCAAATCCACATTGATTTCAGACTCCATTCAAAACACAAGGGAGAATAATCAGCACTTGCTGAAAGAGGAAAGAAAAATTGGAAAGGAAATAAACTTTGTTTTTCACTCCCTTCAGAGTCTATCATGCAGGGAGGAAAATGACAAGTATTTAAAAGGTAATTGACAGCCTCTTTTTAAAAATATGATAGATTTTAACATCACCAACAATCATGCCATGAAGGTTTCTGAAAATTGAAAATAGATCATCTTTTAATTATTTTAAGAATGGTCTTTTAATAACCATTATTTATGATGTAGAAAGAGACTCATTCTCTCACAAGTCTCTGAAAATGGTTAGGTTTGGTGTTTTCATACACATTATTTTTAGAGTGATACCAGAAGAGTATCTGATGGCCTTTTCTCAGTCCTCATCATCTTTGCCTTCTCAGCAGTTTTTGACACTATTGATAACCCTGTCCTCCTGGATATTCTCTCCCCTCTGAGTTTTCCCGATACTAGCCTGTCCTGGCTCTCCTCCTGCCTGTCTGACCACTTTGATTCAGATGGCTAGATTCAGATCACACACTCTTAACTGCAAACAGTAGCTAAGGGTCTGTCCTAGGCCTCTTTCTTTTCTCCCTCTATAGATATCACTTGGAGATTTCATCAGTTCCCATGGATTCAGATGCCATCAACATGCAAATCATTCTCAGCCTATATATCCAGTCTTAGTGTCTCTCCTGAGCTCCAGTCCTGCATCACATGCTGCTCGTTGGGAATTTCTCATAGGATACCTTGTAGGCATCTCCAACTCAACATGTCAAAGACAGAGCTCATTATCTTTCACCTGAAACCTATTCCTCTTCCAAACTTCCTATTACTGTCAACGACAGCACTTGAGAAACACCATCCAAAATTCCTAAACTTGGCAGAATTCTAAACTCTTTCCTCTCCCTTCACATGTTCAGTAGATTCCCAGATTGTATCATTTCTATCGCCATCACCCCTCTCACATAAAATCTTTTGTCTAGGGGGGCAGCTAGGCGGTGCAGTGAATGGAGCCCTGGAGTCAGGAGGACCTGAGTTCAAATCCGGCCTCAGACACTTAACACACTTACTAGCTGCTTGACCTTGGGCAAATCACTGAACCACAGTTGCCCTGCCTTCCACCTTCCAGAAAAGAAAAAGTGCTAAAAATCCTTTGTCTACACTCACACAGCTACTACCCCAGTTGAAGCCTAATCACTTCTCACCAGGACTATTGCAGTAACCACCTAATTGGTTTCTCTATCTTAAGGGTCGACTCTGTCCCATCCATCTTCCATATAATTAGCAAAGAAAATTTTCTAAAGCACATATTTTGTCACTCTCCTTCTGAAGAAAATCTACTGGCTCCCTACTGCCTCTAGAAGTGAATGTGAAATATGAAGTTTAGCATTTAAAAACATTTACAACTAATATTATACGTTACTTCCCTTCACCGATTCTATGGTCCAGTCAAGCTGGCCTCACTGCTCCCAAAATAGTAGTGTATTTTTCATCTCCATGTCTCTGTACTCACCTGGTACACACTCCTTCCTGATCTCTGACTCTGAGAATTTCTTGTTTTCTTTTAGACTCAACTCAAGCATCACCTTCTATATAAAGTCTTTCTGAGTAAGTTAGTATCTTCATTCTTTAAATCTTCTTGTATCTATCTTGTATGTATCTATTTATTCCTGAGGGATGTTAGTACCTCCATCCTCCAAATCACCTTGTATTTATATGTACATACATACATACACACATACTATATACAATATGTATATATATATACATATATGTGTGTATATATGTATACATATACTATATATATACATACATATACACATATTATATATAGTATGTATGTATGTATATATATATATATGCATATATATAATATTTAAGAGGCAGTGCTCCATAGTAGCTAGAAAGCCAAATCAGGATTTGAACCCAGTCCCTTTGACTCCAAATCTAACACCTTTCTTAACAATCCCATGCTGCCTCTTGTGTTTAGCATTCAGAGAATGCCATTTATGTATGTGGATGTTTTCCCTTTCCTCCAAATAAGAAGGTTATGTCCTAGAATCCTAAGATAGGAAGAGAAGAGAGAGATTGGGGTAGAAGGGAGGTATTATGGGAAGGGATACATTACAGTACCAAGCAAAGAGCTAGTTTTGGAGACAGAAAATCAAGATCCAAAGCCCAACTCTAATATTTAACAGCTATATGACTTTGAGTAACTCATTTAAACTGCTGGATCCTCGGTTTTCTCCTTTATAAAGTGAGAGGGCTGGATTTGTTGTTGTTCAGTACACTCAGTTGTGTCCGATACTTCATGACCTTGCATGGGGTTTACTTGACAATGATACTGGGTTTCCTTCTCCAGTGAAGTGGAACCTCAGTTTAATCATCTGCAAAATGAGAGGGTTGGATTTGCTGTTGTTCTATTCACTCAGTCATGTTTGACTCTTCATGACCCTGTATGGGATTTACTTGACAATGATGCTGCATTTCCTTCTCCAATGAAGCCTCAGTTTACTCATCTGCAAAATAAGAGGGTTGAACTAGGTTACCCCTAAGGTCCAATCTAATTCTAGGAATCTGTTAACTCAGAGACCTCTACTCCCTCCTTGCCTGAAGCATGAATCCTCTCTACATTATCCTGGACTGAGTCATCTGATCTCCATTTGAATATCTTTAGAGCCAGCTGATGACTGACTCCATGGGCCTGAGCCTATTCCACTTTGAAACCATTCTGATTGTTAGAAAGTTCTCCCTCATTATGGGACCACATGTTTATTCTATTCCTGTACCATGGCCATGATCCTCCAGCAACTCCCTTGAATCACCCTCCCTAGTCTAATGGATCTTCCACATGCAAATATTGGAGGTATATTGATGAACGAGCCGAGGAAGTGAACAAAGCTTGCCCAAGGTCACCCAGGGAACGTCAGGAGTGGAATATGCATCTTAATTTTGTGACTGCAGAAGCTAGAGCTCTATGTAGGCTGGAGCTGAATAGAATTCTGTCCTAGGAAAGATTTCAGCAGGAAAGCCCAATTTGAAAAGACTGCTTGACAACAACAGCTGCAAGGTTCCTTAGCAGTTTGCAAAAGCCTGTCTGTTAGTTTTCTGAGCCCCATTGAGAGGAAGTCTTTTTACCCTGATAGGCAAACAAATGACTGATTCATCCATGCTTTTTTAGGATGGAGTAGGCATTGTGGCCAAGATTTCTGTCTGGAAACCAGGTGGGCCCACTGTCTAGCAGAGTGTCACAATGTGAATACAAACAGCAACCTATTTCATTCCCTAATCAAACATTGAATAAAAAGCTATTAATACATGTTTACATTGAGCTGAGTCTCCTGAATGATTTTTCCATCTCTGTTGAATGAAGTTATGCTTTGGTGTGAGGATGGAAGTGGGTTGACTTCTGACAATTGATACTTAAACTGGATTCCTGGTAAGTCTAGGTGGATAGACCCATTATCCAATAATCTTTGAGGACCCAGGCTCTATCTAGATCTCTTGCTATTAGACTTCCACACTCACCATTAGGGACCTTGGCCTTCTGGTTATGTTTAGAATAAGAAATTCCGTTTCCTCCACCAAGGTTGAGGGAGGGAAAGGAAATGATAATTCAATCTGTATCACAGCTGGTTGTTTTAATATTGAAAGGGAGTTCATTCCTCAGATCGGTGCTTAGTCCTCATCAGGATAGTAAGGGTTTCTCTCGCTTCCATTTATGACTTTGGGTTTACCCAGTTGTTCTGGTCATTAGTGATGTCTCCCTTCCGTGTGCTCCCAACTGACTCATTCCTCTATGACTTTTCAGACTTTGATCACCTTCCTGGTCTTCAGTTAGTTGCCCATTCCCATGATCATCCTTTTTTTGGCTTCTCGTGACCCTTGCAACCAGTCATTGTCTAACCCTATAACTCATCCCTGCTGCCTCACCAGCTGGCCGCATTGATTAGGCAACCTACTCACCACAAAATTAGAAATCTTCCCATTGAGTCAAGAATGACTCAGTGCTTACAAATGCAGGATGCGTGGGACCTTGTGGAGTGCCAGGTTGAATCATAAACCCACCAGGCTCAGAAATTGTATAGCAAAGTAGTAGAGGAACTAGAATAGACAAGGGGTCTGGGAAAGGGGGAGGAGCTAGAATGTCTAATCACCTTCCCCAATCCTATGTATATTCCATTTGTCTTCTTTTTGTTTGTTTTACTGGAGTTATTTTAAGAATATTTAATTCAAAGTTGAATTTGCCACATTATAATTTTATGGTAGAGAGAAAATGACATGGACAGGAAGAAGAATCACCCCAATTAACCATAGCATAGGAAAGTCAGAAAAAAGGAAAACAATTAAGGACTGAGCTCAGAAAACAAAGACTAAAATCTGAGAGGACTTGAGTCATTAGGGGCTGGAGAGAATATCTCAGGGAAGGTGACCAAGGCTGGAAAGGTAGGAAGGGTTCTTTTTGTTTGGATCCACAATGTTATCTCTGGAGAGAACAGTAAGGGTATAGAGAAGATATAGGGTTGAGAAGCTTTCTACTACTCTAGATGAGCACCTACTCTGGAGTTTCTAGTCTTAGAGAGTTGCCTTGGACACTGAGAAGTAAAATGACATGCCCAACATGTCACTGCCAGTATGTGTCAGAGGTGGATTTTGAACGCAGGTCATCCTGACTTTGAGGCCAGCTGTATATGCACTATATCAGGCTGCCTCTCCAGGAAAGGTAATACAAGAGCATCTCCATCCTGGAATCAGAGAAAAATAGCACCAGTCAGGCATCCAGATTGTGAAGGGCTTGTGAGAAGAGCTTCGGTGTGAGGGGAATCACTCAACCAATCAAAAAAGCATTTATTAAGCTTATTAAGTAGAAGACAAGTCATAGGTCAGCTACTGTGCTAGGCCCTGGAGATACAAAGACAAAAATGAAGCAGTCCCTGCCATTAGGGAGCTTATATTCTATTGAAAGATACAGTATATGGGGAGATAAGAAGTTACATGACAATCATTCAATCAAGAAGCATTTCTTTCCTGTGTGCCAGGTATTGTGATATATGCTGAAGATAAAAAGACAGAAATGAAAGAGTCCTTGCCCTCAAGGAGCTAACATTCAGAAAAGAGGATACATATTATCATAGGGAGGAAGAATCCCAACGCATTGTATTATCACCATTTTACCATTATTCTAATAAATATTTTTCAAGCTGCCATCACTTTTTTATCTCAAGATCTCTGCTTGCAACGCAAAAAAAGTTCAACCTCCTAGTATTGAAAAATACCATTTTAATACCAAATGACAATAAGAAAAGTTCCTGGCTTGATTGGTCACTCTAAACTCAGAGTCTAATTCTTTGCCCTAAAGTTAAATAAAAAAAAGGAATGGGAAAAAACACAAAACGCTTGCTTTTTCATCTCCCCAATACGCATTCTGTCATTTCCCCTCTATTAACTCTTTCCTAAGGTCTAAAAGAGGACTGTGTTTCCTAAACTCCCATTTATATATTGCACTGGAGCAGGGTCTCTGTGATTGCAGCCTGTTAAATGTATTGACCCATAGTTCCTTGAGCTACTAAAGACTATTCAGCTTACAGTGTATATCTTTTGAAAGATGTTACTTGGATTCCATTTTTAAGCTGTTTGCTTTCTTCCCTTTTCTCCCCATGACCAATTTATCTTGCCTATTCTTTTTCATTGTAAGAAATACTTCAATCTATGGTTGGTGATATTTTTAAAAATACATAAACATACAGTAAAAGGAAAAAATAACTTATAGATGCTCCAGGGACACATCTGCTATGATATCCTCCAAGGGAACTTACCCAAAGCTATAAATTTTTCCTGATTATATTTGGTAGCTACAAGCTATGGCCCAGCACTGGCTGGTGGAGTCAGGATAAAATTTGACTCCTAAACCCCGCAACAACATTTCTTTCCTAAATGAAGGTGCTGGAGTTGGGAAGGTCCATCATCTCATCCACTGAATGCTAATGGAATGAACTCAGAGATGTATCACTTAAAACAGAATAGATGTGTTCTCCTCCAACCCTCAATTATTCTTCAGAATGCACAATGATCATATTTGATCTTCACCTCAGCCTAAGTCTATAACCTCACAGAATTTTCCCACTCAAATCAGGCTGTCCTCTCAGATACCAGTATTGTATATTTGGGGAATACTCTCCTGAACTCTAGTTTTAATTAAAGCAGAAATGGGCATGCTCTTTAACTCTGAGGCTCTGTCAACAGGAATGAATGATACAAACTTACCAGTCCAGCCTAGAGGCTTAGGGTAAGAAGAAAATAAACAAGGAGAGGAAGAAAAAATAAAGGAACATAATGAACAGAGAAGAAAAGAAGAGACAAGCCGAGAGAGAAGAAAAAGGAAATGAAGTCCCTGGAGGGTTTTGGAACATCGGAGATAATTCTATTAGGTGATGTTCATTGGTGAAATCTACATAAGCCAAGGTAGAATGGAAAGGAAATTGAACTAAGGCACCCAGATAAATTCGTGGCCTTCCATCTTCCTAAGAGGATCTTATGCAAGCTACTCTACCTCTGGGGACTTGAGTTTCCTCATCTATGGAATGAGGAAGGTAGGTTAGATGATCTCTAAAGTCCCTTTTGGATTTATGTGATCCCATGACCAAGTGTCCTTTACCTCTGGAAATCCCTCCCATTTATATTTTACAAATGTTTTGTAGATATGTAGTTATTTATATGTCACATTCCCCATTAGAATATGGGCTCCTTGATGGTGGTATGGCATTTAAAAAAGTTTGAGAGACATAATTGTTGGGTAATCATTTTATTAATAAGGCCAGCACATTTTCTTAATAAAAGGATGGTATTTTGCCATCTCTCTCTTAGACCAAAAATCTCTCATGGTGATAGGCTAACAGTTTATATGCCCTTCAAAAAGAGGTGTTCCTGATGGGAGGCAATCAACTCTGATTGGCTAGCAATGAGAAAATGAATATTGAGAGGGCAATCTATATTACAGTGAGGGTCTTGGGGAATGGGTCACTCAAATCTTGGTAAAAGAGATTGAGCAATTTCCATATCACCTGTCTGACAAAAGAGAATCAATATTTTCCCAACCTGTCCGAGCAAACATAATGAGCAAGAATGCACCCATTAACCAAAACTTAGAATTTCTTTTACTGTCTGATTAGATCTTGGCCTGGATATATCTTTAAGAAAGACTTCCCACACTGATTGGTTTCTGGATGAGGAAGTAGAAAAGAGGAAAAACCTAGGTCCTAATACAATAATTAGTTATTAAATATAAGAGAGAAATAATCATTTCTCACAACAGGGACTGTTTTTGTCTTTCTTTGTTGTGTCTCAAACGTTTAGCACAATATCTGGCACATAGTAGATGTTTAATGATTATTTGTTGGTAGAGTAAAGGATGGTGCTGGAGTTTGAAAGAAGACTATATCTCAGCTTGCACTTGATAATACAACAAACGTTACTTAGGAGGGAATCTGAAGTCTGATATTTGTTCGACACATCAGGACCTTCAGCTAGGCGACTAGCAAGATCACTTCCAATTCTCAATCTATGATCTCAGACTGTTGCAAGGTTTTGCTCAATGTTCTATTTTTCTACAATTCCTCCCCAGCCCCATGATTTTCCTTTTTTTCAACACCCATATTTAACCGTGGATGACCTTGGTCACTTCTCCAAGTCAGAAGTGAGATACAGCTCTTGATCAGTTCTAATCCCTTATGTATTGTCTTCTTTCTGTGTACTTTTGGCTGTACCTCAAAGGCATAAAGGGAGATTTGAACAGGTGGCAAAAATGAGGGAAGAACTCTAACTAAATTGTTCTGCCATTGCTTTGAGAAACCCCTAAAAGGAGCAGTGAGAACAAATGTCCTTAGAAAATGTCAATCACTCATTCACTTTGAGAAAGTGAGGTTAGATTGTTGAATACTAAATTTGGTTACATTGTGGAAGTGGAGGCATTTCTCTGGAGACATATTAAGCTTCAGTTTGAGGCAGCTTAAGAAAATAAGAATATCATTTGCATAGCTAGGCTAGCATGTATATAGTGTTTTAAGGTTTACAAAATGCCTTATATAATCTATCTCCTTAGGTCTTTACAACACAACTCCATTATGCAGGTGCTTTAATTATCTCTATTTTACAATTGTAGAAATTGAGTGATTAAGTGACTTACCAAAACAAGGTTCAAACTCAGATCTTCCTAATTCTAAGTCCAGGACTCTATCCATGGCACCACCTAGCAGCCACAGTTTCCCCCAAAAGTGTTAATGATATCTTCAGAAAGAAGAAAGTTGTACAATTTACCTTTACCAAGAATCTATATGAATCTAATGAGTTCTAATGATCTAAAAAATAACCAGAAAAAATGTTTAGGACCAGACCTATTCTATTGATATGAACAATTCTTGTCATCGTTTCTAGGCACATACTTCAATTTTTCAAGATGCTTCTTTAATATGGTGCCCCCAAATGGCCAGCGGGTTCTTTAGGTGTGGTTTCTCTAGAATAGATTTCAGCGAGATGTTATTTACCTTCATTTAGATAAGGCAATTCTGTTAACATTCAGTAAGATCACATTACACGTTTTAGCAGCCAAACAAAAATGTTGGCTCATATCGAATTGCTGGTTAACTGAAATCATCAGACATTTTCACATATAAGCCGCCATTAATTCAGGTCTCTGATCCTGTTTTCATAACAGTCATTGTTTAAACCTAAATACTGAACTTTATCTTTTCCCATTATGAAATGCTGCGCATGTAAAGTGCCAACTTGGAATTGTTATAATAATACTAGTTATTCTCATGATCATGATTACCATGGCTTATGTTATAGGTGTGTGACTTTTGCTGTGTGACCCTGGGCAGATTGCTTCATGTTCCTGAGCCTGTTCCCCCACCTCTAAAATAATCAGGTTTGATAGGATGACTTTTGATGTCTCTTCTAGTTCTGACTCTATGATCCTATGATTCCTATTTCTTTTGCCTCCAGCTTGTTTGTAGTTATTTCCATGTTGTCCTCTCTCCCATTTAATCATGAGTGCCTCAAGGACAGGGACTATCTCTCTTGCCTTTCTTCATATCCCCAGTGCTTGGCACAGTGTCTGGCACATAGTAGGTACTTAATAAATGATTATTGATTGCTTGACTTTTTATAGATCTTTTGGATTTCCAAACATCAATAAGCTTTTATCGAGTATCTGCTTTGTGCCAGTCACATGACTAGTCACTGGGGATCCAAGTCAAAAATGAAACAGCACCTACCTTCAAGGAATTTATATTCTTCTGGAGGGAAACAAATCCAAAATGTGTTCAAAGTAAATAAGTAATTTTGAAAGGTAAAACTAAGTAAGGAAATAAAGATATCCTAGGAGATAACACTTGAACTGAGCCTTAAAAGGCCTTAGGGTTCTAAGAGGCAGAAGTCAATCACCCTTTGTCTTTTACCCAACATATTAGCTATCCTTTCTATATTCTTGAAAATTTGAAAAGTATGCCTTCTGTGTCTTCATCTAAATCACTGATGAAAATGTCAAACAGGAGAGACTCCTGCCTGGGTGATACTGACTTATTTATTAGTCAGTTTTCTTTGAATACGATTGTTGAATTATCTATGAATCCACCTCACTCTCTTATCAGCCAGTTTGCATTTATCCATCTTGGCCATAAAGGTATTCTAAGAAACTTTCTCATACACCTAGCTACAATCTAGATATCTTACGTCTATGAAATTCCCCAGATTTACAAACATAGAAACTCTATCCAAAATAAAGCAAGGTTAGTTTGGCAATACTTTTTCTTAGCATTTTTCTTCTAAGTTCCCATACACTATCTGATTCATAAATGGTAGAATTTTGCTGAGGATTAATCTTAAACATTTTAGCTTAAAGTGTGGGAAATCTACCACTTACCCATATTTATTCACCTCTTATTTTCTGTCACCTATCATATTCTACATGATTTTTTAAACTAATAAATGGTGGGTCCATTGTTATGTCTTTAATTTTGTACCTTGGGATGCAATTTATCTTGTAAAGGAAATTAGACTCCATTTAAAACAGCTATGCACTCTTATATTCTCCCTGTGACTACCTCCGAACTCAAATATGCTTCACTACTACATAACCAGCCTAGCCCCAGGAATCTACCAACTCTTGTCTTAACCAATAGGAAGGAACAGATCAGGACACCTGCTTTTCTACACTTTCCACCAATCAAAAGAGAAAATCATCTTTGAGCTCCCTACCTGATCCCTAAGGAAGATAGTCTACTCAACATACCTGGTATCCTCCCCTTCTAGCATTCTTATCTTATTGTACCTGTAGTCCTATCTATTACAAATAACAGTTAACATTTATATAATTCCTATTATATGCTAAGCATTTTATAATTCTCTCATTTGTTCCTTGAAACAACTTTGTAGAAGTAGGTGCTATTATTACCCTCATTTTAAGGATGAAGAAACTGAAGTAAACAGAGGTTAAATGACTTGCTCAAGACCATGCAACCAATAAATGCCTATGAATGAACTACCCTTTCCATACCAAGCTACCAAAAATTTATTTTTATAGTGCTGGAAAAAATAGTAAGAAAAGTCATCTGGAAGATCAAAAGGTCAAGAAAACCAAAGGGAATCAATGAAAAAGATGTGAAGGAAGGTGGCCTAGTCAGACCAGATCTCAAAGTGTATTACAAAGTGATAATCACCAAAACAGTCTAGTAATGGCTCAGAAATGGTGGTGAATCAGTGGGAAAGATCAGGCAACAGTACATAGTAGAAAAGACTGTAGTAATCTAGTGTTTGCTTAATGTAAAGATCCAAGCTTTGGAGACAAGAACTCGCTATTTTTAAAAATTTCCTTTCAATTCATGGAACAAAACACTCATTTCCGTAGCACAGTACAATAAAAAAGATGATTGTACATTTACCCCATACAATTTGCTATTCCCTTCAAATAAACAACAATTATCTTGTAAATTTCTTTTTTTTCTTTTTCCCCCTACATTTATGTATGTACACATGTATATGTACACACATTCACATATTATATATGTATATGCATATATATACTTACATACACATACATACACTTAGATATCTATAATCATACTCATATATAGACACATACATTTGTATGCATCTATGTAAGATTGTACTATGCTTGTTTGTCCTCTGTTTCTTTGAGAGTGGCTAACATCAGTAATAACTGTCTTGTATGATGATCAACTGTGAATAACTTAGCTGTTCTCAGCAATACAATGATCCAAGACAATTCCCAAGGACTCATAATGAAAAATGCTAGCCAACGCTAAGGAAATAACTGAATGCAGATCAAACAATAGTTTTTTTAATTCTTCATTTTTCTTGTGTTTTTTTTGTCTGTATTTTCTTTCACAACATGACTAATATGAGTTTTTTCATGATTGCACATATATAACCTATATCAAATCGCTTGATATCTTAAGTAGGGGGAAAGAGAGGGAACAAGAGAATTTGGAACTCAAATTTTTTTTCAAATGAACTTCAATTTTTACATGGAATTGGAAAAATAATTTTTTAAATGAACTACCTTTGGTATTTAACATGAGCCTTCCCCTTCAAAATTTCTATCTCTATGTCTGTCTGTCTGTCTGTCTGTCTATCTATCTATCTATCTATCTATCTATCTACCTAATCTATCTATCTAATTACAAATTTCTTGAAGGTAGGGATGGGCTTTTGCCTCTTTTGTATCCTCAGTATTTACCGCAGTGCCTGACACATAGTATACTCAATAAATATTTGTTGATTGATTAAACTATTTACATATATAATTTTCTTACATATAGGCATGTTGCCGCCCCCAAATAGAATTTAAGCTTTTTGAACAAATGGTATATTTTTTCTTCATACCATCAAAATCTAGTATATTACATATTTTTGCCACATATTAGGTGCTTAATAAATGCTTTTTAAATTGATTTTAACTCCCTCCTAGTCATATTTGTCCTAATCATTCCTATTTATAGATCAATGCCCTCATTGGAGAAGGTGGAAGCAAACTAAGAGTTGAGTAGTTCTAGACAAATCCTAGTGTAACGTGAGAGTGGCCAATGAAAGTTTATTCCATCTGTGTACGTGCAGCATGTTCAGATTCAAGCGATAGGACTTCGGAGCCTCTAGAGGGATCCGCTAATTTCTCCTGGTCTCCTTACTGGAGGCCTTTTTTGCCAGGCTGCTGAGCCTGAATTGGATTTTCACACAAAAGGCACCCGTGGGGCTAACTCAGGCTCTTTTCTGCCTGGCTGTGTTTCAGTGAAGAGGCAATAGTTGTCATAAGACTCTGGGGAGAGAGCTCACCAATGGCCTGTTCTCCCCACCCCAATGGATATAAAGCCATAAGCGCATAGCCCTGTGTTTCCTTCTCTTGCTGCTGTGTCTCTTCTTCCCTATCTTAGGTGGAGTGTTGGAGATGACCTGGGAAACAAAACTTTGTGAGTTTTGAAAGCTTGAGAGAGCACCAGCTGTCCAGGAACCAAGTCCATAACAGAGATTGGTGTGGAACAAAGCCCAGAATGAATTGTTTGACCTAGTCTAGCTGTGGAACAAAATTGAAACAATGTACTGCAAGCAAGGGAGGAATTTCATCCATTGGCTCTGTCATATTAAGGAATGGACTTGGTTTAGTGAATGCTTTTTAGTAACCACTTTAAATTTATGCAAACTTTCTCTAGGGAACAAGATGGTATAGGGGAGAATGTGTCGTGGTTTGGATGGATATTCTTTTTGTACTTCCATCCTCGCTATATCTTCAAGTAAATACTCCTTTGTAAAAGTTAAATGATAGTGGGGCACTAATAACTGGGCCAATACATGGAAAATGCTAACTAAAATTTCAGATTGATACTGTGGCAAACCAACTAGGACATGGATTCAGTCTGATTACTTTTTAAATATGTTTTGATTTATTTCATTAAATGTTTCCCAATCACATGCAAAAAATTAACATTCAGTTTTGAAAATTTTGAGTTACAAATTCTCTCCCTCACTCACTTTCTCCATCCCTTAAGAAGGCATTCAATATGATATTGATTATACATGTGAAGTTATGAAAAACATATTTCTGTATTAGCCATGTTTCCAAAGAAAACACACAAGAAAACAAGAAAAATAGATTTTAAAAAAGTATGCTTCAATTTGCACTCTGAGTTCATCAATTCTCTCTCTGGAGGTGGATGGCTTTTTTCATCTTGAGTTTTTTGGAATTGTCTTGGATTAGTCTCATTATTTTTGAAAGAAGAATCTACTGACTCCAAGGGATATGCCTCAGACCCTAGGACGAGTTGTGGAGAGCCTTCTGGGCAACTCAATGTGCTAGTGGGAATGGGAGCTAGGTTAAGGATCCTCAAAGTTCTCCAAAGCAACATCAGAAACAGCATATCCATTCTTTCCTTCTTTTTGCTCCAAATATTGCCTTTAAAAGATATTTGCTGCTGTCCTTGACATTTCCGTAAGTCTCAGATTATCCTAGGATTAAATCTTTCTAATTCTTCTTTAGATTTCATTTCCCTTTTTGTGCTCCTCTGATTATGTGCCCCTTGTTTCATAGTTAGCATACATCTTCCTTAAAATCGGACTGCCACGTGAATGGTCTGGCCATTCTGGAAAGCAATATGGAAATGTCTCCCCCTCCAAATTAGTAAAAATATATCTACTTTTTGATCCATCAATACTAATGCTATGTCTACACTCTCAAAGAAATCAAGGAAATAGGAAAAGGAGCTATGTGTACAAAAATATATATAACAGCTTTTTTTCATGGTAGTCAAAATTGAAAAACAAGGGAGTGTCCTCCCATTGGAAAATGGCTAAGCAAATTGCATTACATAAATATAATTCTTTTATTGTGCCTCAAAAAAGTTAATAAAATGGACAATTAAAGAGAATACTGGGAATATATGAACTCATGGAGAGCGACGTGAGTAGAGCTAGGAAAGCAATTCATACTATGATCACAGTTTAGGGAAAAATAATTTTAAAGGATTTTAGAACTCTGATCAACTCAGTGATAAACCATGAATTCCAAAGAATACAGATGGAAAAATACCACTAACCTCAGAGCAAAAAGATAATAAACTTAAAATTCAAGAAAGATACCAGGATATTGTTTGCATGTAGCCAGTGTAGGCACTTTTGTTTTTGTTTTGCTCGATGGAAAAAGGGGTGAGTAGTGAAAGACTAGATAAATTAAGCAATAACATAGGATACTTATGATATAGAACATTTATTTCAATATAACTTATTACTATGCTGTAGTGTTGCTCTAGAAAAAAAAAAAAGCTGCCTCGGGCATTGAACCATGCCACCAAAGGGGTATGGTGAAAATGTACTATATAATCTTGCTAAAAAATATTTTAATGTACTGCCTTAATCGATTAGGATTATTATTGATATTGGTTATTGGCAATGACTGGGGAAGACTTACTGAAAAAAATAATATAAGTGTACAAGATTTAAAGCAGACTCTGTTTTTTATTTTTTACTTATTATATTGCTAAGACATACACTATGTAACAAAATTAAAATGAATAAATAAAATAAACCTGGGTTCATTGGAAAGCGTCCCTGGTACTGCCATGGTATTTTTCTTAGGTTCTTTCTCTCCTTTAGGATCAAAGAATTGGTGTTGAAGAGATTATCTAGCTCAACTACTTCATTTTACAGATGAGAAAACAGGCTCCAAACCATCGCGACTCGTCCATTAGTAAGGCTACACATGTGGAAGTAACAAAGTTAGAATTTGAATTCAAATCCTATTAATAAAATCTAGCTTTCTCTCAATCAATTCAGTGCCTGCTCACAGTCTTGTTTCCTCCTCAACTCATGTCCTCACGCTAGGAGACTTCAATATACATATTGATACTCCCTCAAACTCCACAACCTGCCAGTTCTTCAGCTTACTCATTTCTCACAGCCTCCTCCTCCACCTCTAGTCTCATCCAAACGTGGTCATACCTTAATCTTGTCACCACCCACAAGTGCTTCACTTTAGTGTTCATAAACTCCAAAATTCTTTTATATGATCATAATCATTTATCATTCCAATTTTCCCTCTCCTTAGAGACCCTAACTCTGTTCTTTGTTCTTACTATAACCTCCAATCGCTCAGTTTTTCCCTATTCCTTCAGTCCTATACGAGTGACGTTGCTTCTTTTTCTATGTTGAATTAGTTCAGCTCTGTACTATCCTTTCCTCCAGTCCCTTGTCCCCTCGTCAACATTGTCCTGCCAAGCACAAGCCTTGGATTACTTTCACCTTCTTCTCTCCTATCTATGTGCTGTTGAATAAAGCTAGGGGGAAATCATGAAATGTGCTGACTGAATACAGCACAAATGTACATAATGTAATCTCAAATAGGCTCTCTCTGCGGAAAGGTAATCATTTTATATTTATCTAATTGATTCACTACCCTACTCACCACAATGGCTTTTTACAAACCTTTCTATTTCTTCTCAAATTTGTCATTGATCCCCACTTCCCCACCCTCTCAGGTGAAAACCATCTCAGATGAAAAAAAAAATGAGGCTATTGATTAGAGATCCCTTTATCCCCTCCCCCTCATCCCATTTCACACAGAAGCCTTCTGCATTTATCTCCTCCTTTATACCTGTCTCACATGAAAAAGTGGCTTTTCTTCTCACTAAGACAAAGTCTTATACAAGCAACAGTAATCCCATCTCATCTTTTCCAGCAGATTGCCCCTTCTATCTCTAATCTTTAATCTCTCCCCATCTACTGGCTGCTTCTTTGTTGTTCATAAACATGCCCATTATCTTCCTCATTCCCTCCAAAACCATCACTTGGCCTGACCATCCCCTCTTTCTATCATCCTGTATCTCACTAAATTCTTTGAGCAGACAACCTACAATTGGTCCCTCTACTTCCTTTCCTTTCACTTTGTTTTTAACTCTTTGCAGTCTGACTTGTAAACCCATCTTTTAATTAGATTACTCTCTCTAAATTTACTAATGATATCTTGTATCAAGATTCTTTTTTTTAATCATAGCTTTCAGGTCATCTGATTATTCTACATTTTCTCTTCATCTGTTCTCTAGATCAGTTGTTTTTCTTAAGAGATGTTTCATTTTTTCTCCATTTTTCATTCTTTATATTTTGTTTTGTTATTTCTTGGTCTCTTATGACTTTGCTGGCTTCCCCTTTGCACAATTCTAATTTCAAGAAGTCATTTTCTTCCTTAAGATTCTGGATCTGCTTTTCTAGTTGGTTGACTTTCTTCATAATCTTCTTGTTTTTCTTGGATTGTTCTTATTTTTTAAAAGTTTTTCCTCAGTCTCTCTCATTTGATTTTTAAAGTCTTTTTTAAAAATTTTTCTATGAATCCTTTTTGGGTAGATGACCATTTAACATTACTCTTTGGGGGCAGGAAAGGTTTTTTGCCTCAATATCATCCTCCGAGGATGAACCCCAGTCTTCTGTATTCCCATAGTAACTTTCTATGCTTGGGTTCTTTTTCCTTTGAATGCTCATTTTTAATAGAAGCTTATTGTTGTCCTGGGGTATGGGTGATAATGTCTCTGGCCTCAGATTCATCTGAAGTTCTTCCCTCTGGCCTGGAACTGAAAGAAAGAGCTTCACCCTCCTATAACCATCCACAGGCAACAGAGTCTCACCCCACAGCTTCTGCGCTCACTGGGCACGTTCTGGTTCCTTCTCACCTAGGCAGTATCTCAGCAGCACCTTTGGGCCTGGCATCTCTTATCATCAGAGGCTGCTCAATCCTAGTTGGCCTCTCTGCCTCTAGTGTTTCCCCACTTCTTCCCAAACATCGCTCAACTACAAAAATGATCTTCCTACAGCACAGGTCTGCCCTTAGCACTCACCTATTTGATAAACTCCAATAGCTCCCTATTGCCTTAAGGATCAAACATAAAATTCTCTGCCTCTTAAAGCTCTTCATAATTTTCTCTTTGTACCTTTTTTTTTGCAGGGCAGGGAAACAGGGCAATTGGGGTTAAGTGACTTGCCCATGGTCAAGTGTCTGAGGTCAAATTTGAACTCAGGTCCTCCTGACTCTAGGGCCAGTGCTCTACTCACTGCACCACCTAGCTGTCCCTTTTCTTCTTTTTACCTTTTGAGCCTTCTTAAACCTTTCTGCCCTCTACATTCTCTGTGATCCAATGACTCTGGCTTCCTTGATGATCTCCACACAAGATACTCCACCTTCCTACCGGGCATTTTCACTAGCTCATGTCTACAATCCTCTCCCTCCTCATCTCTTCCACCTCCTTGCTTCCCTGGTTTCCTTCAGGTCTCAGCTGAAATCTCACCTTTGCAAGAAACCTTTCTCAGTCCTCCTTAATGTTAGTGCTTTCCTTCTAAAATTATCCCCAATCCATCCATCTATATCTTGTTTGTACATAGGTGTTTGTCTGTTGCCTTGGACGTTAGACTGTGAGCCTCTTAAGAGCAGAGACTGTTTTTGCCTTTCTTTTCTCCCCAGTGTTTAGCACAGCACTTTGCACATAGAAAGCATATCATAAATGCTCGATGATGACTTGAATTTCCACTACACTATGCATTATTATGTCAGAATTTTTTAATGACTCCCAGCTCTCGAGCTATTATCTCCTTTCTAAGTCTCCAACTATTAAACCATGACTTTCTTTGTTTTTTCTTCAGACTTTTTGAAATCTGCTTTCCTAAATTCTAGGGTAATATATTACAATGTCTGGCATCCCTTTTGTATTTCAGATTCTAAAATGATGTTCCCAGGTCCTTTGGTTGCTTGGCCGGGACTTCAAAGTTATTAGAAATACATTCAAGTTTTCTTTTGATGGTATCATTTGTTCTTAGATGTATCTGCAGGAGCAGCTAGCAGTCCCTGAATTTGATGAGCCTTGGCAAACTCTTTGTCATGTCTAAGATACATGTTCCATCTCCCTTATTATCCATGACAACCAGGAGCCTTCCTGTCTCTTCCCTTTAACAGGAAGTCACCAAGCACTACCGTATTTCTCTTTTTTCCTCAGCACAGAATCCCTTACATCTGTTACTGCCTGAAAATCCTCTTTATTGCATGGTTTGCTGTTGATTCTCAAGATTCACATTTTATGGGAAAAGCCGCAGACCTACTACATACCTTGAGTCATGCAAGGTTGATTATTCTGTTTCCGATTCTTCCCTTTGACAGCCTCTTGACACTGATTTTAATGCCTTTCTTTCTCTTAATATATATTTTCTTCCTGACTTTGCTCGAATATATTTAATAGTCATAGAATTTCAGAGTTAAAAGGAAGTTCAGAGGCCATCTTATTCAAACCATAACTGAAAAAGAATTCCTTATTCCATATTTTAGATGAATTGCTATCCAACTTCTGCTCCAAGACCTTCAATGAGATGGACATTCATTGTCTTGGGATGGCCCATTCCACTATTACATAGAAGGTGCATAGAACTAAGAAGTTTTTTTTCTAAATACATCAAGCCTGAATTAACTTCATTATAACTTCAACGTATTGCTCAGCATTCTGCTCTCTTGGAACAAATAGAAAACCCAATCTCTTTTCCACATAAAAGTACTTTGAATACTTAAGAGAGCTATTACATACCACCACAACCCCAGTAATCACTTCTCAAAACAGCCCCAATTCTTTCCAAATATTGCTTACAGAGAATAATCTCACATACACATAAATACAACATCCATACTCATATATGTGTATATACACATGTTTATACATATATATTATATGCATATTATATATATTCATAGAGATCCTATATGTAGCATCATAAACACATAAAATTCTACATAAAATGTAGAATCATAGACCTAAAGATAGAAGAGAACTCGGAGGCTACTCAGTCCAACCCTTCTCATTTTATAGATGTGAGAAGTAAGGACTAGGCTCATAGAACTAGAACTGAAATGGACATTCGAGGCCATCCAGTCGAATCCCTTCATTTTACAAATGAAGAAAGTAAAGCCAAGAAAAATGAAGTACTTTGTGCAAGGTCACCCAGGTAGTAGCATCAGAATTGTGATTGGAACCCAGGTCACCTGATTCCAGAATCAATGACATTTCTATTGCACTCTGTTGGTTATCTTCCAATTTATCAAATATCCTATCTAAAATATCTTCCAATGCTGGGAACTATCACTTTCATAAACCAGAGCATGGGCAGATCACAACCCTGCCCAACCCCATCCTTTTTCTCTTCTAGCAGGGAGAGCAGCTTACAGTTAAAGAGAGAAATGTTGAAATAGGGTTTGTCCTCCTTGACCTTGGTGGAAGCACCTGCCAACCTTTGAGTAATCAATGGAGTGGTCAATTCTCTTTACTCTCATAGCTGCAATGCATTTGTCTTTCTGTAGGCTACCCAATTTCCCTTGTTGACTATTGGGAAGGAAGTCAGGAATCATACTAGCTCTTCCTTGTCCTCACCAAAAGGCCACAGGAAAGCTCTACCTAATGTGAGATGATGGGGAGGCTTTGCCTAAAGTGACATATGCCAAGGGTACCTCAATATTTGTAATCTTCAAAGGTCCAGAACTCGTCATCTAATTAGCAAGAAAAAGTAGCTAAAATAGGAAGCTATTACAAAACATAATCTCCTTGACCTTCTCTTGACCATTCTAGTTATCCCAGAAGGAAGAGTGCCTTCTCCAACCACCACATGTTGATGTCCTACACCATTTGCCAGCCATCAAGAAAAGGTGAAATTCATGCCATTTGCACACATAAATTCTTACTTCCAGCTCCAAGTCTAAGGCACGGGTATCAAACTCAGCTACAGGGTGTTCTTAAAGGCTGGGCACATAGGCAAAAATGCATATTTTTAAGAAATGAAATGAATGAAATTTTCGACAACATTTTATTTGATTGGAATATTAACAAATAACATCTTCATTATGATTTCCATCATTTGTGATGCAAAGGTTGATGTACTTTGCAAGATTCACATGAACTCAATGCAATAACACCACATTGCCATCAAAAATTTTAGCACATTCACTGTCTAGGTGTTCAATCAAGTGTGTTGCATATGTGATTTTCATTGAGTATGCCTTCTCCTTTAGCATACCCCAGAAAAAGAAGTCAAGGGGGCTAAGGTCTGTTAATATTCCAAATATTTCAAAATATGCATTTTGGCTATGTGTCCAGACTTTAAGGACACCCTATGGAAATGAGGGCCACTAAATTGTATGTAAGGATCCCTATGGGCCACATATTAAATTAGAAAACCATGCATTAACATTATTTATGTTTTATTGTATCTTTATCTTATTAAATATTTTCCAATTACATTTTAAACTGGTTCCAAAACACTCAAAAGTATTATGGGCCACACGAAGCCCTGGGTACATATTTAACCCCTTTAGTCTAGGGTATCTGCTATCATAGATGGAAACAAGATCTTGGACCATAGATTAAGGAGAAAATAAAAACGTTCGCCTCTTCTCTCTGCCTGTACCGAAGTAAGTACTTTCTTAATCCTTAGAAAAGATTAATTTATTACTTACTCTATCCCCTGGAAAGAGGGAGCAGAAATAGGATTCTTTTATTTCTCTTTTTTTTCCTTTTTGGAGAACACTTTCTTCATCTTCATTAAGGTAGAAATGGTGGGGTATATGCGTTATGACTAGTATACTTCATTTTAATTTGAAGGGATTCCAGTTTTCTTTGGTTGGTTCGTTATTATTTATCATGCATGTGGCATGTTCTATTTTCAAAGCTCTTTACAATCATTTATTAGTTAATCTTCAAACAACCCCGTGAGACAGGTGGGTGGCAGGTATTATATTACACTGTATTTCATGGGTATACTGTAAAATAAAGGGGTTGCTTAATGAGATTTTTTTTCTTTCACTCTGGGGAAAAATGTATCACAATGGAAATCACTTTAATCTGCTTCCCAGGTTAGGCTATAGGAACCACACTGCTGAGAACTCCAGTTTTCAACAAAATAATGCTTGGCTTTCTACTCTACTTTTTACCCACGAGCCCTTCAGGAAATGAGCTAATGAAACCTCAAGTGGTACTAGTGTGTAAGTATCCATCTACTTAACTGGATAATCTATATGTTGGGGAGAATTTAGGATTGTGACTGTTTAAACAAATTATATTGATTTTATATGAGGAATAATGAGAAAAGGGGAGATTAAGTGAATTAGCTATTTGATAACTAAGTGCGAGATGAATGGCTGCCACAGAGTAGAGTGAGTTTTCTAACAAAAGTTATAATATTTCAAAATAAATAGTTGGTTAAAAGTCTTTCTATTGCTCTATAGAGGGAAAAAAAAACCTTCATTATGCCAGAGATGGCTAGATACAGCTCACTATGGATCCATGTGCATCACAGAATATAGTTCTTAAATATTGAATTCAGTGATGAAGGGAGATTATAATACATGGACTTGAATATTAAATGTTCATTATATGTCTGTGCATATTGTAAGTGAGAGTTATGGTCAGACCAAATTATTATAACCTGATTACATCCTGATTTTTCAAGTCCACAAGGACATTTTGAGATTATTGCCCATTCTATTTATTTGATCAAGATATGCATCATCATTTAAAGTATTTGTGAACTCTCCAAGCAGGCTCTCCATACTAGCACCAATATGGGTGATTCCTGTAGACCCCAAGGTAGGGTGACCCATACCCTCCTACAACCCAGTGGTTGGACAGTGACTCAGGGAGGCAATTGGTGACACAGAAGGTGACTTGGTGAGGAGCTTGTCAAACAAACAAGCTTCTTGGCTCACATGCAAACGAAAGACCAACCTCAATTGCCTCTCCTTAGGAAAGGAAATGACTCATTCATCTCTTTCCCTCATATTGCCTAACACATAGTGGGTAACTACTAAATACTTATTGAATTTATTATTTCAATCAATCAGTATTTACTAAAGACCTACCATGTGCAAAGTACTATGTTAAAGACTGCTTGTGGATATAGAAAAAGACGTAGCTTTGCCCTTAGTGAGCCTGTAATCTAGTTCTAACTCTTATGATATAGCGAAAAAAGTGCTGGACTTGGAGACAGAAAGATCTCACTTTGAATCCTGCCCCAAGCTCTTGCAAACTGTGTGACTCAGTGGAAGCTATTTAGCCTCTCTGATAAGCCTCAGTTTTCTTTTTTTTTTCCATAGTGAAAGCGTTTGTATTTTTTGGTTTTAACATTTTTAAAAATTTTGAGTGATACCACCTCCCTCCCACCTTTCCCTTACCCATTAAGAAGGCAAGCAATATGATACCCATTATACATGTGAAGCCATGCAAAAGATATTTCCGTATGAGCTTTGTTGCCAAAAAAGCGAGAAAAATTAAATGAAATTAAAAAAATGTCAATCTGCACCCAGAGTTGAAGCTTTAGTTTTTTTTCTGTAAAATGGGAGCAATACTATTCAGAATTCCAATGAGCTAATACATGTAAAACACTGTACATTGCTATTATTTGCTATTATTCTGAAATTGCTGATTTTCTATGTAAATTTCGTCTTCCACAACACTCCACAGCAGTGTTCTCCTACGCCTTCCTCTGGTTTCTTGTGCCATCTATCCTGCTCCTAGAGAAGTCATAGAAATTCAAAAAAAAATATTTCCCTTTTTTCAAGATAATTTTTCTTTTTTAATTATGTAAGAGGTAATTTTATACCCTCTGCCTGAAAGACTCAGAATAATTGTGTCCCTTTGTTTTGCATTTTCTCCTCTGTAAATGATAATAGACCAGCTTTTACTGTTGTCCCAGGTCAAATCTCTCAGCATTTCAAAAACTCCCAGCCTTTGATCAGCATTACAAATTTACTCCTGCTTATAATTATTTGCTTTTCCTCCCAGAGAACAATTATGTATTTTAAAATCTGGGAAGCTTTTGTTCCTGACTTTCTAGGAGTCATTGCAAAATGGTCTCTTTCTGGCATGATGAAAGTCCCTTTGTTGTTGATCAAAATCTTTGGGGTACGACTCTATCCACCATTTATCACATCTCTACAGTTTGTTACTACTTGAATTAATATAATTATTGATATGTGAGTTAATTATACTTATGGATATACATGAGGAAATGTTGCTACCCATTTCACTCTTACATGTTCATATTAGAACACTGAGTCAAGAAATATTTCCTTCACTTAAAGAAAATGGAATATTGGATAGTAGAAAGAGCAGGAAGAAATCTGGGTTCAAATATTGCCTCTAGCACTGGAGTGGCCATGGAAAAGGCATTTAACCTGTCTGAGACTCATAGTAGTAACAAAAACACATCAGAAAGGTGGAATAGAGTAGGAGACAGAGAGCTGGCCTTGGAATGAGAAGACCCAGGTTCAAATCCTGCCTCTGACACAAACTGGCTGTAAGACCCTGCACAAGTTCCTTAATCTCTTCGTGCCTTAGGTAGCTCTCTAAAATAGAAGTTATTGGCAGTTCTGTATCAGGGGAGGCAGTTGTCACAATGAGAGCTCTTTATATCACAGAATTCATTGGTTTCAACCCCATTTCCTATCTAAGATAAAAGTGCCCAATTCATGGTATTTTTCTGAAGACCAAATGAAATAATGAAAAGAAAGTGCTTCATCATCTTAAAATGCTAAATGAAAAAGTTACTATTATTACTGAAGGCATTCAGGTGGCTACAAAGATTAATGGTACATGGTCCTTAGTCTCTAGATTTCTGTAATCCACTAGAGGAGGTCAGATCTCTAAGGTCTAAAGCTATAGACCTTTAAAATCCACGTAATGTAATTACAATACAAACTACATAGTGTACGTGGACTAAGGAGGCCCAAGGTATAGTCACTTTTCTTCCTCTGAACCCTGTATAGCATTGAAAGAACAAAATGAAATGAAAACATGAGAAAACTTGCTCATATCGCCCACCTTACATAGTTTGGGGATTTTGAATAAATATGAACAATTTCTCCTGATTAATGCCAAAGATACAAATAGGCAGGACTATCCTATCATCCCATAGCACTAATCAGTAATTGTAATCCTTGTTGCTTACTATTTTAAAAAGTTAGAGAAGCAATGTCATTTTTTTCTATTGGAGGAAAAAAACATGTTGGGTATTACATTTTTTCATGAGTAACATAGGCAATACACTATACAGGCAAAAACAGCTTATGAGGATTTAAGAGCATAATCACTAGAGATTATTAACATATAGTCAGTCAATAAACATGTGTTAAGCATACAACATATGCCAGGCATAGTGCTAAGAGCTGGGCACATAAAAAGTGCCAAAAGAAAACCCTTGTACTCAAAAAGCTCACAATCTAATAAATTATGACCACGTAGAGAAGTAACTCAGTGGATAGAGTGCTGG
>CM053626.1:27680814-27702445 GCA_028646595.1 Phalanger gymnotis | reverse complement strand
AATCTGGGTGCGTTTTCGCTGCCTGGCCATGTTCCCAGCCAACTCACTTGACCCTTGAGTTTTTCAACGGGGTATGACTGCTTGTAGACTAAAGAGTTCTATGTTCCAAGCCTGGGGGGATGTGCCTGCTTTGCCACACCAGCATTCCTCCTTCCCCAAGAACCCCCAACTTGGACTGGACTTACGTCTTCAGCAGGCTCTTCACTCCTGCTCTGATCCACCACTTAATTCCTCCTACCAGGTGGGCCTGGGGCCAGAAGCAACTGCAGCTGTAGTTCTGTAGCTGCCCCACCTCTGCTGCCCCAGGGCAGTGCCCAAACCACAAACTCTATCCCAGTCCCCAGCAGCTTCTTCCACTAACCTACTCTGTTGTCCTTGGTGTTTGTGGGTTGAGAAGTCTGGTAACTGCTGCAGCTCACTGATTCAGGGCACTAGGGCACCCTCCGTCCAGCTCCCAGTCTGGTCAGTCCACGCAGCCCACTCTGGGCTCTGCTCTGTTCAGCTACCATCCCTTCTGCTCCCAGCTCTGAGCGGGATAGACCTTACCCAGAGACCATCCAGGCTGTCCTGGGCTAGAGCCCTGCTTCCCTATGCTATTTTGTGGGTTCTGCAGTTCTAGAATTGGTTCAGAGCCATTTTTTATAGGTTTTTGGAGGGACTTGTTGGGGAGCTCATGCTAGTGCCTGCTTTCCAGCCGTCATCTTGGCTCCGCCCCACCATACAATTGTTTTTTATTGTACTGTGTTTTGGAAATGCTTATTTTATGGTGCAGCTAGGTGGCACAGTGAGTAGAGCACCAACCCTGGAGTCAGGAGGACCTGAGTTCAAATACAGCCTCAGACACTTGACATACTTACTGGCTGTGTGACCTTGGGCAAGTCACTTAACCCCACTTACCTTCCTTTCGACCCTGCAAAAGAAACTACTAAAGAGAAGAGTTTTTTGCCTTTGAATCTCTAGCACCCAAAACCGTGTCCTCAACATAGTTAACATTGAAAAAATATGTTAAATCATTTAATTTAATTTAATATACAATTATATAAATTAATTATATATTAATTAATTTCATAATACATAATATAATTATATATTGTTACAATTATAATTATATAATTATAGGTACAAATTCAGAATCATCATACATATGTAGAAATTATAAAAGACAGCAAAACAGATATATAAGGGGAAGGAGTAATAAGACAAAACAGTCTTTGACATCCTGATATACAATAAAAATGATCTGTTTATATAGTGAACAAACTGTTGGCTGTGGAGTTTGATTTTATATCTGGCTATGTCCTAAAACATTATTAAGGAACTACTAAGTGAGCATTTAGAAAAATGAATAAATGAAAGAAAAAGCATTTATTAAATACTTATCATGTGGCAGGCACTACTTTAAGCACTGTGTGTCAAATACAAACAAACGAGAGCTCCTGAAGGAGCTTACGTTCTAATGAAGCAGATGAACTTTATTTTCTGGGTGACAAAGAATATGATAGATAGAGTTGACCTAGATTTCTGCAAAATGATAAAATATCTAAAATGCAGAGACGTGAAGTAGACATTACATACCTAGCTAGCTAGCTACAGAGAGAGAGAGAGAGAGAGAGAGAGAGAGAATATTTAGAAGCATTTACTAAGTGCCAGAACTGTGCTAACCACCCAAGATCCAAATACAATCAAGTAACAAGGTTCTTACCCTCAAAGAGCTTACCTTCTAATAGGGAAAGACAATACATAAAGGCGAGACAGAAGGGGAATTGCAGAGGTAGGTTGCCTGTACTGCACAGCGCTGTAGATGAAGAGGCAGAGAGTTCAGGCTGTGAGGATACAGTAAGATGGACAATGCAGGGGTCAAAGGGCTGTCCTCCAGATAAATACAGGCCTGTCAATGGAAGGAAGAGACTTCCTAACCAGGAGAGCTTTCCAAAAGTAGAATGAAGCACCTTAAGGGAATGAGTTCCTCCTCCTTGTAGGTCTTCAAGTAATGGGCGGCTCACAGCTTCTTTTTAGGTTACAATAGAGACCTTTCTACATTCATTCCCCTTCTATCCAACTGAGACCATGTCTGGTATCCAGTAACTGAGTGTCCACTAGATCTTGCCCAGAACTACTTTCTAACTATTTCCAAGCTTTGTTGCCTCTGACCCTCTCTCTGGCTCTTACTCCTATCTTTCCCCATTAGAATGTAAGCTCCTTAAGGGTGACAATGGTCAGTCTGGCTTGTATTTCATACACAGTGCCTAGCATAGTGCCTGACACATGGTAATCTTTCATTTATTTTGTGTATGGATAAGAGTAGATGGCCACTGGTAATTTTGAATGCTAAAATTCTATGAGACGGGGGCACTGTCCCTTTCAAAATTGTCAAGTCTAGTGGAAACAAAAAGGAATCATAATCCTGAATATCCTTTAAGTGATGAGCTATGGAGAGCAATGAATGATTACAATCCAAATTAATTATGATGGATGCTTCTATAGCAAACACTAGGAATTATTATTAATAATAATGGATGATAATGGTTTGTTTATTAACATGTCCATAATTAACAATATTTTCTCCCTTGCAATATTGTTACTGTTTTCATTCTGAGTTTATATGACATAATTTACATGCTAATTTTAAGTTCTTTTAAAAAATCAGTTATGGAATCAGTACTCAAGCACAGGGACAGAGAGGGGAAGAAATGTCATTGCAATTTCTGTTCCTCTAGTTTATGAAACACTAATGACATCTAAAGATAATTTATGGGGAGGAATGAAGTGAACGTTTTAAAGTGTGCAACATTTCAATTTGGGGCTTTTTTGACATAATGAATCATATCATGAACGTAAAGATGAAAAACAAATTTCAGAGACGATAAATATCCACCTTCAACTATTTCATTCCATGTGGATAGATTGTCTGAGTGTGGATGTAGAAGCTGCTATGTTCTCTGTCCCTACAGATGCATTAGGATTTTCTCACCATTGAGATGTGATTAATGATAATACTGGAGTCAGAGGTGCAATTGCTTTGCTGTTGAATCTACATAAGGGATGTTTTTTCCCAAGCACAATAAGAATTATTTTCTTACTTTTACATGCTAATAAAAGACTAAACAAGTAAAAGGAAATGAATTTAAGGCTCTTTCCATCTTAGTTAGTATGCCATTGATATAGAGGTATATAGCTACCTGTACAGAAAGGCAGCTGGCATTTGGAGAAAGAGAACTAGAACTGTGACTAATTCCCAGTTATCATCACATATTAGAATGAGCATTGATAGGCTGGAGACGGTCTAGAGGAGGTAGCCTTGGCTGGTGAAGGGCCTCAAGTTCATGCGCTGTGAGTTTTGATTAAAAGATCATGAGATATTCTGGAGAAGAGAAGGCTTAAGGTAGATACGATAATTGTCTTCCAAAGTCCTGCCACGTAGAATTTCTTGCTTTGTTCCATACAGCAGAACAAAGTAGAAATTTTGGAGAGGAATATTTTGCCTTGATGTAAAGAAACGCTTCTTTCCCACTAAGAGCTGTCCAAAAATGGAATGGTCTTCCTTGGGTGGTTAATGGGTTCCTTCTCACTGGAAGTTTGAGAAAACGTTTGTTCAGCTATGGGTTAAACTAGGTCACCACTGAGGTATGAAGGTATACAGTGTTGAGATCTGAGTTCAAATCCCACTTTTACTCCTCGGAAAAGTTCATTCATATCCCTGGGTTAAGTTTCCTGATCAATAAAATGAAGATGTAGGATTTTATTCTGGTTCTAGAACCCATGACTCCAAGCAAATCCTTTGAAAATCATCCCAATGTTCAGGTGTAGGGTTGCAAGGTAACAATTTCCCAAGGAACAATGGGCTTATGCGTTTATTCAGCTACTGGGAAATAGGTAGTATGATGTAGAAGGCAAACAGAGTTTGAAGACAGAATAATTGGGTTCAAAACCTGGTTTAGCTATTTCCTATCTTTGACCAAGGCCATATCACTAGCCCCTTTCTAAGCCCTACCTATAAGGTGAAGGAATTAGCCTGGATGATTTCTAGAGTTCCTTCTGGTTCTAAGATTCTGTGATATTGGGATAAATCCCTTCCTTGCTCTGGAACACTTGGGTCTATAGAATTGTAGAGGCTGACCTTTTCAGTGATGTATTTTTCCTTCCCACACATATCCAGTCTGAGATAGAGGCACTCAATCAAAGGGTAGAGAGTCTTTGAAAGGGGTTCTCCCCAGGAATAACAGAGAAGAGGCAAGTAGGCCTTTGGCACTGCCGAACCATCATGACTGAATGTTGCAACAATTCGGCTAGCAGCTGGTGTGGGGGTGAAAGATCAACACAAGCCCAACAACAAGGACCCTGCCAGCACACATTCTTTTGATCTACTTTACTAAGGGAAGTAACATTAAGGGGTTAACAAACTTATTTCAATCCAACATACAAATATCATTCACTTAGTTCAGGGGAAAAAGCCAGCACCCTGAACTTCAGAGCAAATACAACCAAATTACAAACATACATTATAAACAGACCAAATACTATTCGTAGTTACCAAGAGACCATCAACATGTGGGTGAGCCACAAGGCTCTTAGAGTGGCTGCCCAGAGTCCCGACCCTCCAGGAATGAGAGCCTCAAGCAAGTAGCTCTGTTTTCTCTTTTTATACCCTCTTTAGCCATCATCAAACATCATCTGAGTGACCAGAACGAAAGCTGCTACTATTGGCTCTGGTTTTAGCAACTCCCCTTAGGACCCTGAGGGCTTCACACCCACAGCGGCTCCGCACCTAGTGGATTGGGCTTTGGACCTGGGGCTTTGCACCTAGTAAGGCTCAATCAAAGACACTTAATAAATTTATCATTCTAAAACAGTAAAAAAAAATCCCAACTTACTTGATATTACACTGAAAAAACTCCTCTCAGATTCCTGCAGCCTTCAAAGGGAGCAACTCCAAAAGTATGAAGAACTCAAAGAGGATAAAATCTCTATATCATAGAGCAGAACAACCACCCCACTGCTTACATGATGCATTCATAAAAGCACAAAGTTATGCTTGTCTTCGAGTAAGCAAAATAAATACACCAGGAAAAGTAACGATTTTGCCTCATATGTCAGAGAGGTAGAAAGCAGGAACTTTCAAAAACCCGTAAGAAGAAGTAGTTATTTAAGAAATGCAGCTGGGCTCCAGCAGTGCTCCCTGATATCCCTTGTTTCTGTCAAACTTGGCTCAAGTTTCATTTTCCACTTGAAGTCTTCCTGATCCTACCTCCTCAAGTCAAAATATAAAATATGAACACACATACATACACGTGTGCATGCATACACATATACACACATGTGCATGCATGCATATATCAACAGAGGCTTGTAGATGGGTCTCATTCCCCCTACTAAACTGTAATTTCTTTGAGGACTGGAAATTTTCATTATATCCTAGAACCTTGGATCCAGTGGCATGTACATTCTTTGAGTGCAAGACCTAACAAGCACACTTTTGCCTTAGTATCATTAGCACCTACAATGGTGTTTGTTGGTTGATTAATTGAAGACAACGAGTGCTTGATAAAGGTTTGTTTCACTAAATTTCCTTGAATTAATCTTCACAATGCACCTGTGAGAGTTAAAAAAAAAGCCAGTGTTATCTACCACAGGCTCTACTTCCATGCCCTGTACATAGTAGGTCTTTAAATGTATTTAAATGTATAAAAGGAGAAGTACAAAGTAGTTCAATGACTTGCTCAAAGGTAAACAGCTGGTTATTGTCAGAGTTAAGGCCAGACTACACTGTGGGGTGACCTACATAATAATACGCTGCCTCCCTGTAAAGGTACAGTCTATAGATTTCCATTAGGATCAGAATCAACCATTCTCTTATCCACAATTTACAGTTTAGGCACATCACAAGCAAAGTGACAAACAGGAAATCTGGTGTAACATGAAATTCCAGAAGTTGAATGTCTTGTAAGCAGAGCAGATATATTGAACAATTTTGAAGGAAAAAAAAATCAGATCCCATCTTCCCAGAATGGAGCTGAGAACCTCACAAAAGTGTCAGTTTCTCCCCCAATGCACCAGAGGCTTCAGAACAGTTAACAATGAGCCCCCTACAGATGGCCAGTCCTTTACTACAGGAGCGAAAAATAAAAGTGGCCCATGTCTGGATCCCTAGGGATGTCCTGACCTGATAACTATGGGAGGGAGACCTACAAAGAATAATAATGGAGAACCATTACAAAGATAATTACCAAGCCAATCTGCCGCCAGAAGGGTGAGACCTTAGTTTCTCATTTTATAAACCAATGCTTCTTGATCCGTGGATAAAAAAGTAGGCCGAGTTCACAAATACTATAACCCCAACATCTGCCTGCCATATAAAGATAATGATTTGATATTAATTAATTTCAATAGTGCAGTTACCATAGATTTAGTTATCCGAAGATTGGATCATCCCCCCCCCTTCCTGTGTCATTTTACTTAACATTTTAATTACAAGTGTTTCTAGGTATGTGGTTTAGAAGGGCTATTAACATAGGAAGAAAAAAATATTAACTTAAGGAGTTGAGGTTTTACAGAGAGTGCATCTAACTTGGAATAAGAAAGCGTGCCTCTGCCCCTCATCTGATCCTTGGTTGATAACAGATCAATGGGCCTTATTTAAAAGCCATAGAAAGGCAAAGAGGTGGCACTATAGTGCACACAGTGCCAGCCCTGGAGTCAGAAGGACCTGAGTTCAAATTTGACTGACCACAGACACTCACTAGCTGTGTGACCCTGGACAAATCACTTAACCTCAATTGCCCCCCCCAGCCAAAAAATAAAGTAATAAAAACCATTGGAGAAGCATTATAGCAGAGGAGATAGGGCACTAGATTTCAAAACTGATTAAACCTGGGCTCAAATCCCACCCCTGTCATTTATTTGCTGTGTGACCCTGGACAAGTCACCTAATCTTCTTTGTGCCTTCAATTCATCACCTGTAAAATAAGAAAGTGTAAACCTATATAGGTCTCTACATCTATGACTTTATGACCCAATGTTGAGTCCCCATCAAGTGGGTTTTAAACAGACACTGGCTAACTAGTAACAATAATGACAATAACTTTTTTCTATGGTGCTTTAGACTCAGATCACAAAACACTTTGCTTGTAGCAGCCCCTGTAAGGTACATACAGAAGCATTAGGATACCGCCTCCCCTTTTCATAGGAGAGGAAAAAGGCCCCATGCCCTGGGCATGTGGTCATATAGCCAGCAAAGCCATCCAGAGGAAAAAGATGGAACCAGACTAGATGAGGAGGCCTGGGGCTATGGCAACGCACTAAAACTGGGAAGTGAATCTTCATTGAACAAAGTTCTCCATTTTTTTTAAACTCCCATGGAACTTTCTATTCTCACCACGGTAAGACGGTCAAGACTAACTCCCTCCTACTATGCCTGACACCAAATCAAAAAAAATCATTTTTTGCCCTTTTCCTACTTTTGGGAAAACAACGATAATGAGAAAACATTAGATTTGGGAATTTGGAAATAGAGGACCTGGGTTCAAATCCTACAGCGGTCTCTTCCTATGTGACCTTCAGAGGGTCCTTTAAGTTCCCCAGATGTCATTTCCTTCACCTGTGCAAGGAGTGAATTTAGTTAGATAGCCTCTGAGGGACCTTCTAGCTATGAACTCTGTAATCCTAAAACCCTAAAGCACGCACTACTTTTGTTTCCTCTTATCTATTAAATATATACATATATATACATACATATGTATATATGTGCATGTGTGTGCCTATATGTGTGTGCATATATATGTATATACAAACGCATGTGTATATACATATATTTGTCTGTATATGTGTGCATGTGTATATGTACACATGCGTGCGCACACACACACACACACACATATAAAATCAACACTAGGTGCTGCTTGAAATAATCATATCCCTTTTGGGGGAGAGTAGAGATCCTTGCTCTTGCCTTTTTATTTAAAGTTACGCAATCCTCACATCCACTGTAACAAACAGAGACTCCTTCTTCTCCCTTGCCCAGTCTGGCCCCAGATTTCTCAAGTCTCCTTTTAAGAACAGAATCCTGTTTATACTTTCCTTTGCCTAGCTCAGATAAGAACAATGTTTGTAAGTCCCCCCATTCCCACTATCTCCTCATTTCTTTGTTTAAATAGCCTTCCCTTAAGGCATGCCAATTTAAAGAATTAATTACTTCATCCTTCTTCCTTCCCTCTCTTTCGTCCGTGATACTTTTGTCTGAACATCTTTCATGAGATTAATTCATTATGTTCTTGCTGTTCAGTCCCCTTTGTGACCCCATTTGGGTTTTCTTGGTGAAGATATTGGAGTGGTTTGCTACTTCCTTCTCTGGGTCATTTTACAGATGAAGAAACTGAGGCAGACATGGTTAAGTGAATTGCCAGGGTTGTACTAGTGAGTATCTGAGGCTGGATTTGAACTCAGATCTTCCTGACTCCACATTGCTGCCTGCCAACTGTAGTACCCTCACGCTCAGTATTACCTTGGCTTTCTTTTATATATGTACGCATACATATTTACTTCTATATATAGCTCTCTCATTAGAGTATAAGCTCTTTGAGGGCAATACTGGTTTTATCTTTGCGTCTTCAGAATTTTGTAACTCATACATCTTCCTTTGTTCACTCAAATACAATCAGATCAAGTGGGATTTGTTAAGGGACAATGGTCTGGTCTCCTTCTTGGAGAATGTGAGCAATGAATCATTCACCTGGTAGTCTTTTTTCATACTAGGTGGGCTTACTTTTCCTTACTTTATTTTTGATGTGTGTGTGTGTGTGTGTTTCTGCTGAGTTTCTATTTCAAAGAAATGTTCATATCTGGTTTACTGAAAAGGAAAAATGTCAGCCATGTTCCTTCACTTTTTAGACTATCACACTCTGCTTTTTCCTTTTATTTCTTACCATTAAAGAATAGGCTCGAATGATTTGAACCAATGTTTTTTAAGTGAAATGCTGCCTACTTGCAGCTTACAAGATAATTTCTTTGAACTCAAAGTTCTGGAGCTCAGTGAAGCAGGTGGAATAAACTTGAGATCTCTCTGGGGCTGTCTTGTACATTCTACTGATTCAACTGTGCCCTCTAATTCCCATATTTCCAGGTAATTTTCTTATATGATTTGATCAGATATGTTATGCAGGCCCCCTGTTGTGCTAGGAGGTCCATGAATCTTAGATTGTCTTTCTGAGCCCAGTCGTGAAGGTCGGAGGGTTTGGGTTATAAGAAACACGGCAAGTTTTACTCTTTTTTTTTTTTTTTGCTATATCTCTACATTTTTCTGTTCTAGCTCCGCCATTTTATTTTCTACATGTTTACTGCTTTATTAACATTTTCCATCACCTACCCTTTCTTGGAATCCCTGCTTCCCTTCATGACTCAGCTCAAACACCACCTTTTGTATAAAACCTTCCTTGATCCTTCGGCACACACAAACACACTCTCTCTCACAGCGCCAGGCCTGGAGTCAGGAAGACTCATCTTCCTGAGTTCAAATCTGGCCTCAGACACTTGCTAGCTGTGTGACTCTGGGCCAGTGCCAGTCACCTTACCCTGTTTCCCTGTTTCTTCACCTTAAATGAAGAGTTGGACACAACTGAAAATGACTGAACACCATATATTTATGTACATACATGCCTCTCCCATTACAATAGATGTTCCTTGTCAGCAATACTGATTTTAATCTTCGTATCTTCTGAATTTTTTTAAAGAATTTAATACTCGCTGATTGAGTAGTCTATTACAACATTGATTCCCTTATTTGTCTTCTCAAACTCTTCCTTAAAAGTTCCTAATTCTCCCCCTTGTATTCCCTCATATTTTTATAATGTTGCCCAATCACTGCATAGATTCTTGTAATAATTGTGTTCTTGTGTCTAGAGTTCTAGGGGTTAGCAGAATATTAATCCCCTCCTGTATTCCTCCTATCCTCACTTTTTTTTTACTCCATATTATTTTTTTTTTGCTTTCTTAGCAGGGCAATTGGGGTTAAGTGACTTGCCCAAGGTCACACAGCTAGTAAGTGTGTCAAGTGTCTGAGGCCAGATTTGAACTCAGGTCCTCCTGACTCCAGGGCCGGTGCTCTACTCACTGTGTCACCTAGCTGCTCCCTCCATATTACTTCTTAGTTATGTTAAGGTTCCTTCGGGCTTTGTAAATTATTTAGTGCTGCTCCTGGTTTTTCTTATAAGGTTGCTTTCTGAGCATTATTTTTTGCTTCCCTCCCCCTTAGAGGAGTGGCAAAAGTATTCTTTTATGTTATTTGATACCTTTTGTGCTGTTTGGGGGTGATGAGAAGAGGTGGGGGTTGGGCTTGGACATGACCCCTCATCTCAGTAGATCTCATTTCTCATTGGCTCCACAGATGGTCAAAAAGCATGCTCTTCTTCACATGGTAAGCAGACCAGATATGGTTGCAGAATGTTTGTACATATTCCACATCAAGGAGAATCTGTAATTCTATTACACATTGTCATGTTTTTCTGCAAGCAGGTTCTCCAGCCTCTTTCACATGGGGATTACCACTTCCTCTCCCCTCTCCCACCATTATACTCTCCCCCTTGTTTAAAAAAAATTTTGCCCACATCAGCAAATTGGCAAGGGTATGATTTGAATATAATGTTCATATTCTCCATCCAGAACAGCCCTTTTTGGTCCCAAAGGAGCATAAACAATGTCTTTCTAATTGCCTCCTCGGTGCCATATGAAAATGAATTGCGAAATAATCAAAGCCATATGATATACAGGGTGTTCCTGAAATCTGGACACATAGGAAATGTGGAGTTATTGCATTGAGTTCACGTGAATCTTGCAAAGCACGTCAACCTTTGCATCACCAATGATGGAAATCATATTGAAGGTGTTTTTTGTTAATATTCCGATAAAATAAAATGTTGTTGAAAATTTCGTTTCATTTCTTGAAAATATGCATTTTTGCCTATGTGTCCAGACTTTAGGAACACCCTCTAGGATGGAGGCTAGGGAAGGAAATAAGTATTTATTTAGTGCCTACAATGGGCCAGGTACTACGCTAAGAACTTCACAATTACTATTTCATTTGACTTTCACAATAATCTTGGGAGGTAGGTGCTATTATTAGCCACTTTTTACAATTTAGTAAACCGAGGCAAGTAGAGTCTAAATGACTAGCCCAGGGTCACACAGCTGGTAAGTGTCTGAGGTGAGATTTGAACTCGGATCTTCCCCACTTCAGGCTCAGCGCCCTCTAACTGCCACTATATGATCTAATTTAATGGAATAGACTGATCCAGGAGCCCAGTCCTTGTGAAATTCATGGTGTGCTGTGCTTATGGAATTTCCATGTGAACCTGAGCATGCACAGGTACTGCCTCTGGCCACCTGCCACCTAAAGAAGGGGAGGCCTTCTAACCGGCTATGAGCCATAAACAGAAGGCACTGGCCAGCAAAATTCACTCACCTGTGATTCGTTACAGCCTGGCTGGTGCTAGAAAAAGAGGATGAGCTACTGAGGGCCTCCAGGTTGGGGAGAGGCTTTTCACACCCAGCACTAGCCTCAAACGGAGAGCACGTGGCCCCCATTAATGCTTCGGTCCCTGCTGTATCTACTCTTACTACTTGTAGGTGAAGGAATCTGAAGGCTACCACCTTGGGAGAGAGGAAAGATTGGAAGGCCATCAACAATCACGGAGCCACATCCATGTCAGATTTCTCCAGAGTCAGATGATGGAGATCAAAGTCCTGAGCAATCTGCCTGGCATAGCAGAAATAGAGATGAGGATTTGTGTATTCATCAGCTAAGCCACAAAGGGGAGCAAATTTAGTGGAGACAAATGCATTTTAGAAACTACTTTCAGTAGATGCCCCCAGGAAAACGGAAAGGAAAAGTTTATTACTTCTGTTCTTGTTATGTCATTATAATAAATATCCTTTTGTAAAAGCTAATGGATGTTGACTGTTTAGATGAAACCGGATGCTAGTCTTTGGTAGCTAAAAGTAATGGGAACACACCAGAACTGGGGCTCAGACTGATTCCACTATAGAAGGTTACCCTTACCTCTACAAGGGTATCCCTAGAACCCTGAGGGAACAATGTAGCCAGTCTTGCCCTGCGAGAGTGAGTCCAAAGACAATTGTTAATAAAAGCAAAGATTGGAAGGTTTGGTCCTTATATGGTCCTGATAGATGCTTTCCCCCTCACTGTGGCAACAGAATGCCCTCTTAATTCTCCCTAGATTGCCTCAAACGTGAAGTATTGGTGACAAAGCAGATCAGGCAAGAAGATATAGAAGCCAGGTTTCCTTATTGCCAGCCTAGAGTTCTTTCTATGGTGCCATATCATCTGTATGAGACCTGGGTTCATCAGATTTTCAGTTTAAAAAAGACCCAACCTTGATTTAATTTTTGGTTGTATAGAAAGAGCCTATGAATCTACCCTTATTTAGTTCAGAGCTTTTTTAAGGATATAATTCAGGTCTGAGGCTGAAGAATGCTATTGCTTATATGTGTTATGAGCACAGAGAATTTATTGTTCAATTAAATTTTATAAACAAGTGTATATTACCACTTTTATCCTTAAAAATTAATAAAATTTAACACAGCCTATAGGAACAATTTTAACCTTCAAAAGGAAAATGAATCCTCGGTGACTCCAAGTTCATAACAGAAATGCAATTTAGGGTTGTAGTCAAAGCAGATTAAGAATATATTTACATTGCACAGTCCCCAAACCAACATAATTCTAGCTCAATGGCAGCATGTTGTATAGTAGAAAGAAAAAAGGCTTAGAGTCAGGAGACCTGTGTTTCAGTCCCAAGCACCTCTCCTTAATAGCATTAGGCATGTCACATGATATCTCTGACATTTTAGGTTCAAAACAATATCCATCTGTAAAATGGAGCCTTCACTAAAATCCCTACCCTGTGACTCATCACCATATGAACTAGACCAAGGCTCCTAAAGGTTAGGATATTTGAGTGTCCGATTCTTTTTTTTTTTTTGCCACAGTGGCAGGAATAAAGAACAAATGAAGAAAAAAGAAAAGAAGAAAGGACAAATGAAGAAGAAATACAAGGGGAAAAACAAAAACTTGGGAGAGCTTTGTTTGCCCTCCTCAAGCTAGAAGTTTTATGTGCCAGAAAATAACTGGACTTAGGATCTGCTGCCCGAGGGTTAACATAATAAAGTTGGGAGAAGCTCATTACAAAATGTTTAGCTGACATAGGATGGTTTGTTTTATTTTGTTTAGCCAGACACAGGAACACATTTAGATCAATTTCCAAAGGGCAGAGGGGTAGAGACCTTCATTGATAGATGATGAATTAAGGATCTTTGAAGCATCAAAGTAAAAGGGTTATATTAATACCTGCAAGTATCTACCTTGCAAGATTGTTTTGAGACTAAGCACCATAAAGTCCACCTAATTCCTGAGCTCCTTGCAACTCCATGATCAATGGGAGGTGTTTGGGGAATAATCACAATTATGTGGATATGGTTCCAAGACCTAAATGGTGCATTCTATCCCAATAGACCAAGCAGGAACAAGTCAAATAGCAAAACATTTAACTAGGACATAATAGCAAAGTAAGCAACAAAGAAAGCAGTCAAGGAAAATCATTCTATTTTCCTCCAAGCCCAATAAAAGATGGTTAATAATTACAAACTTCTATAAAAGTAGGGGGGAAATGCTCCTCAGAAAACTCACCCTCTGAAGTGAGGAAAGGCTCCATCCCAGCTGAAACATCACTCACTGAATGCTTCCACCTCCTGCAGCCCCTAGATGTACCTTTGTGGCTGGGATCACATCTGTTTTCACAGCCTCAGCATCTAGTGCCTACCTGCTGAAACCCCACCTTGTGTCTCTGAAGCTTCTATCCTGGGTTTCTCTGCCATCCCCTGAAGTTAATATCTGCTGAGATGTTGACATCCTCTATTGTGGCTACTGAATCTCTGTTGTACTGCTGCTGCTGTCGTCTGCTAAAGCTTTTTCTTCTTGAAGGGGAGAAGAGAATGTGTACTCCTTTGGGGATATTTCCTTGGTCAAACACACCTCATGGGCTAATCACAACACAGCTCTTCTTTTAGAAATAATATATAACCTTACCAGGTCAAGACACAAAAGAGCTCAGGGCATGACTGTCCAGACCTTTTCTACTTGGGCTGCTATATCTTACCCCTTTCAAAACCTAAAGAGTAAGTCTTCAGTCCTCCCTGGAGAAGGGCAAGTCAGTTACTTTCTTCTCTTCCTTATTCCAACATCAACCTCATACTATCCACACAATTTCTATTTAGTCTTTCTGTGCTGAAGATGAACACAAGTTCCACTTTTTATTTGCCCTTTTAACTCCAGTGATACCCTCAACAGTTAACCGTTTGGCCATCCACATTTCCTCATTTTGATTTTGATTTTAAAACTCATTTTGATAAGCTTCAAGGAGGGACTTATAACCCCGGCAAGGGAGAGGAAAAGATGGTGACCTTCTCTCTACGTTTCTGCCAACATGGCAGAAAAATCCATATTTCTATCTATCTATCTATCTATCTATCTATCTATCTATCTATCTATCTACATATATTTGTTTACATATGTAGACACACATATAAGCTCCCTGCCAATGTTATGAAGAGATATGTATACACATGATGTGTACATATATATAATATGTGTACATATATATAATATATATGTATATATATATACAGATACATACATGCATCTGTCTGTGTATGCATCCTCACGACATTGGCAAGAAGAAAAGATTGTGACCTTCATTCTACATTTTAGCCAACATGGCAGAAAAATCTTTATTTCTATCTATCTATCTATCTATCTATCTATCTATCTATCTATCTATCTATATCTGTTTATATGTGTATACATACAATCTCCCTGCCAGTGTCATGAAGAGATATATACACATATATACATGCGTATACATGTGTACATGTGCATACATACATCTCTGTCTGTGTGTATCTTCATGACATTGGCAAGAAGAAAAGATAGTGACCTTCATTCTACATACCTTTCGCTGTGTGTGAATAGTATATATTTAACTGTATGTGTGTGCATATACTTTATAATCTGTATTGTCTAGAGCTACAAAAAATAGCCTAGAAAACCATCCAACCTCAGCTGGTGTGGGATACAGTTGTCCGGATCCATATTCTTTCATATATGAGGGAATGATAGAGGGAAATAATTCTGTTTATATCCTAATACTAATAAGTCACTATTATGGTGCATGCAGGGCTGAAATCATAACTATGCAGACTCAAATTGTGTCTTGCAGGTAGGTACATCAAATCTTTGAGTGGGAAAATATATGTATATGTATGCATGTATATACGGATATACAAGTATATATACATATAATGAATGTATATATACACATATATACGTGTGTGTATGTGTGTATATTTGCCACGGTGACAGGAATGAAAGTTACCATCTTTCCCTCTCCCTTGTAATTGTTATAAAGATAATGTAAATGTATATATGCACATTGTAAAACTGAAAGTTGATTTTAATTATTTTTAAAACTTAATCAAGCCTGTATGGGTTTAATACTCTTAGACACTCTTGTAAGTTCAAATTACTTACTTTTGTAAGTTCACCCCTCGCCTGCATTCTGGAGAAACTTGCTTAAAGAACAACCTTTTGTTTTATAATTAATTCCACTCCAGACTGAATTGAAACTCTGTTGTTGTTATTTGTTATAGTAACCTTGAACTTCAAATTGAGTGGATCAAAGACATTTCAGGCCACCCCCCCCACCACCACCAATTCTGCCCCTCTACAGACTAATCCTACCACCTGAAAATTACTCTCTTCTTATAGGGAGTAGGTTGGGGCTGAGGTATCTCGTATCTCTTAACCCACCTCCTTATTAAAATGTCTACCAATTGGGACGGTCATTATGAAACATCAGGCCAATCAGAAGACAGATTTATAAGGCTGGAGATTTTGCTTTGTCATCTTGCTAATTGTTAAAAGACCCTGTAAACCCTCACTCAGGGTCCTTGGTCATTCAGAAAGCCCATTGACTTGATTTATAGATTACTGTTAACCTAATTAATAAATTGATCATGCTTAAAACCCTGTCTCTTACCTTACTTTCAATCATGACAATACATACCCACATATGTGTAACACACTGTGTGTGTGTATGTGTGTGTGCGTGTATGTATATATATATATATATATATATATATATATATATATTCTCCCTCTCAAAGATTTAATGCACAAATTGCAAGATACTATATGAGTCTGGATAGTTATGATGATTTTAGCCCTTCACACGCCATGATAGTGACTTATTGGTATTACAGTATGTGCAGAATTATTTCCCTCCATTAGGGTACTCTGGAACACTCTAAAAGCCCTTGTACATGAAAGAATGTGGATCAGGACAACTATAAAATAAATTGAGTGAATTACCAGTTTTCTCTTACAAAGGACGACTGTGCCTTGTGAACCTTCCATGCTGAGATAAGTCTGTAAGCTTTGCTTTTGCAAATATAGTTTATTGACCTGCCAATATAGTTGATTGAATTCCAGAAAGTCCAACCCACCTCCTGGGGACCAGCAGTCACACCAGCTGACTGGCCCCTAGTAAACAAAGCTTTCTCACCACATGGTCCCATTTGGATGTGTCTAGCAAATGAAGTTCAGAAATATCTATTTGGGAAAACTGTTATCTCTTCTTGTACCATGGAGATGGTGAGAGCTAACTTGGAGATGTGATGGTTGTCTTCTGCTTAAGAGAAGAAACTAATTTTTCACTTGAGCATCAAAACTGTTTTGTACTGGATCATTTAATATCTTCACATTGTACAGGCAGGATACCATTTAAATGTCTCCTTGGTTCTGTGGGTTCACCTATCAGCCCAGTAAATAAGCATTTAGTGATTGATAATTCAGCTTTACTGAAATTGGAATGATGCTACTGTAAAGCCAATCGGTAAGTGAAAAGATCTTTCCCTGCCCATTGAATATGCTTCAGGTGGGGCCAACAAAGGGAGGTCCGATTAGAAACAGGCCCCAGGCTGGTTAGCAAACTAGTTCACTAGTTTGAGAGAGGTGGGAAGCCCTCAGGTCCCTAAGGGGAGTTGCTAAGATCAGAGCCAATGGTATGTGCCTGAGTTATGGTCAATCAGGTGACAGCTAAGGACTGTATAAAAAGAGAGAGCAGAACTCGGAAATGGCAGAAACTGAGAAAAAGAGGACTAGAAGTGAGGAGAAACTGAGGATTGAGGACGAGAAGGAGTGGAAACTGAGGACTGTGGACTGGACACAACAGTGCTAGAAACAGCAGGATTCAGAAGCCGAGGTCCAGCTTCCAGAGTGTGCAGAGGGGAGAGTGCCGAACACAAAAGGGAGTTTTGGAACTTGGAGCCAGCAGAGCCACAGGAGAGAGAGCTGAGCAGGGACTTAGGACTTCTGAGTGATCTTACAGGAGGATTCCCCTAGCGTTGAGGGAAAGCACAAGTATGATTTGGTTCACAGCTATAATATTTTGTTGTAATCTCCTTATTATTATAGTGAGGTGGGCTTATCAGTTTTGGAATGTTATTGCCACAATATCAGACTGGGGGCATTGGTCCTTGAGTCTGATCCTTTGGAGTCTAAATAAACGTTATACTTCCTCTGCCTTCTACCTAGAGAATTCATTATACTTTGCGATTCCAAAACATTCAGGCATGTTCATGGTCCTCTCCGAGGTCATGAATTTTGCCTTAATGATATAGCTACCCATAGTGGAGGGTGGTAGAGATGCACTAGTTGTTTACTATAATGATGCAGATGTTAAGGAAGATTACATTATGGCAACACACTTGATATTAATGATGACAATCTAGGACACTGACATAGCTAGGGCTGAGATAATGTGGTGCAGTACATAGAAAGTTGGACATGGTGTCAGGAAGTTGCTGCTGCAGCTGCTGTTGCTCTTGCTGAGCTGCTAGGTTGCACCATAGTGCATAGAGGGCTGGATTGGGCATGGAGTCAGGAAAACTCATCTTCCTGAGTCCAAATCTGACCTCAGATACTTACTGGTTGTGTGGCCCTGGGCAAGTCACTTTTAATCCTTTTTGCCACAGTTTCTTCATCTGTAAAAAGAGGTACAGAAGGAAATGGTAAACCACCCCAGCATCTTTCTCAAGAAAACCCCAAATGGGGTCACAAAGAATCAGATACAACAGAAAAATGACTGAACTGAGTCAGAAAAAACTGAGTTCAAATCTTAGGTTTTCCCTCTTAAAACAGTTATGGCATTTGGAAAATTGACTCTTGGAGCCTCCTCTTTCTCATCTGATAAAAAAATTACTAGCAGTCTCCCTCATAGGTTTGTGCAGAAAGTAACTGGTAAACCTTAAGATTCTATAGAAATGCAAGTTCTTGCTATTAGCATTATTATCATCATTGCATGCACAGGTATTATAATCATTGCATGCACCACAGTAAGAGTGCGGAGCCATCAAAAATAAACCCATATACCTGTGGATGTAATTTAGACAAGTATATACACATACATACATACATACATACATACATACATACACACACATGTATGAAACAGGATGAGGGAGGAGCTCTAACAGATGGACAATCATGACACTGCTGGTCAGTATCTACAATGTCCATAGCAGAGATGTCTCTGAATCAGAGCCATTTGTCCGTGATTTATCTGGAGAGACAGAATGGTATGTCTGTGCTGTAATGTCCTGCTTATTATGCTGTATTATCTGACAATGCTATCTCAGTTTGGGCAAGGAGAGAAGGGCAGGGAATGGTGGTTTGTTTTCGTTTTGGTATATTCAAATGAACTCAAAGGAGTCATTCAAAAAAATAAGAAATTCAGCCATGATCAAGACAAAATAACTGGTTGATTGAATTGTTCTGTCTTTTTGACATCATAAAGACAGAGCCAAGGGAAAGCTGAAAGACCTCTCAGGTTTATAAGAATCCACTTTTCTCAATCTCATAGATGTTGTGAGTAGGGTAATAATCATTTTGAAGAGTGATGGAGAAATTTAGTTTAAAAATAAACTGATTTTTATTGCATGGTTATATGATATGCCCCCTAACCCCTTGCCACTCCCCCATTTTTCTGGTAATTTCAACATTTATTTTTGATATTATCTAATTTCTAAATATTATTATTCTGAATTAAGGTAATATTATTTATCTGTGTACACGTTTTGTCCCGAGAAGATGTAAGCCCTTCTTTACACTTGTCTTTGTATCCTCAATAGTGCTCAAAACATACTAGACAGAGAGAACATTAAGTGCTTACAATGCGCAAATACAATGACATAAAAACATACAAGCATGGCAGTCCCTTGTTCTCAAAGAGGGGGGAGAAAACATAAAAGGGATCCCAAAAAGGGAGAGGAAGGCTCTTGTGTGCAAAGTGTGGAGACCTCTGGGAAATAGTGTGGCGTCTTTCCAAGGTAAAGCCAAAACTCTCCTGTCAGAGCCAGCAGCCCTGGGGCAGACTCCCGAGTGGAGGGAGGGGAGAGAGGGAGATGAAGATTATGGTTAGGGTGCTGACAGCAGAATGAGGAGATGTTTCAAAGTCTCAATGATGTCATTATGTGGGGACACCTTCCAGTGAAGTAGACTGAGATCCTCTCATCACATTCCATCCTACAAGTCATTTGTTAAACTATAATGTGTTGCTACAAGTTGTGCATAAACGCCATGAACCTCTCTGAAAATTTAACACTCAGAGGTGGGAGCTGCCTCCAGCAAACCCTGGTTCTCAAAGTCCAGATCTAGTTCAAGGTCCCCCCATGGATATCTACAGCATAGAAAGTCAGATTGGCTTAGTAAGTCTCAGATTCAGGATGACTAGGGATCCAGTCCTTAACCTCTCAGTGCCCCCAAATAACTAAGATTCTAAATTGCAGAAAAGTTGCCAATGTGCTTTGATGGAGATCATTTTCTCATCAGGGAGCTCTTTGCACCAAAGAAATCATTGGTTTGGACTGGAAGAAATAGACATTGGTTTGGACTGGAAGATGAAATAAACAAACCACAGACCAGACCACCAACCTAAGGGACTCTAAAGTTAGCCTAGAATTGAGGATGACTTGTGGCTTTCCTACTATTTTTACCTAACCTCTCGGTGCCCCACAAGCAACTAAAACTACTTGCATTAGAAATGCTGATTTGTGTTGGCACATGAAGTTTTCTCCCTATATTCAAGAAATCGCAGGTCTGGTCCAGATGTAATAATAATCATAGATGATTAATACTTATGTGCCCATAGCACAGTTGGGTGGAAATTAGTGTGTGTCTTTTTTTGTATTAAAAGCCATACAACTGCATGGTTTCCCATCTAAAAAAATCACGTTTGCTTTATGGACAACCTAGAATGGTGAGACTCAGTGATTAAGAGTATATCAAAGGTGAACTGCACCCCCCACTCTGTTACTAGAGAACAAAAAAGGAGTCTATAGGATTCCGCTATCATGCCCCCAGAGGCCAATTACCAAGACTACGCTATTGTTCTATCCAACAGAAAAATACATTTCCCATTAATCTTTGCACTAAAATGTGGGGAGTGCCTTGAATGCTAAAGAAATGTGTGGTTTAACTGTGAGGCTGAAATTTTGGATGTGCTAGAGGTTTTGTCATTTAGGTATGAAAATTAATTCATAAATCTTTTTGATATTTACAGCAGTCTTGACAGAGCTTATCAAAAATGAGGCTGCCTTATGAAACCATCAACGTTTTTTTTAAAAATCTGATCTAATATTCATGACGCTGGAGACAAATGTAAATGGCTGGGAAACTTCATTTTTTTATTGTTAGAGAAATGTTAGGGATTTTTTCCCCCATAACTTTTCCTTGTAGATTTTTGTCTTTTCATTTCATAACTGCTCCAACAAAAGGATTGGCCCATCAATTTTACTATCTTCTATTATTCATGTAAAAGCACACACATACACACACACACACACACACACACACACACACACACACACACACACACACACACCAACCTCAATGTGAAAAACCAGAATGCCATGTAGGAAGCTTGAATACTGGTATTCACATAATCTCCTCCTCAACTCTCAGCTATTCATACACTCTCCTATTCAATCTTTGACCAAATTATTTTAACTCTATCTACTAAGGGAAAATTGTGATGCCTGAGAGACAGAATTAAAATGTAAGAAGGAAGTAAATTATTTTTTAAATACTTTTTTTCATCCAATAAAGTTAATTGGAAATGGAGACTGGAAGACCCTCAGAGACAGGCACTCAGATCTGAACTTAATTAGCTACCTGGATCCACAATTGTGGTATAGAAACAAGAACACAACCGGAAAATCTGGGTGTAGGTCCAGAAGCTGTCACTTGTTAAACTTATGACTTTGGGCAAATCACTTAATCTTTCTGAGACTCAATTTACTTCTCTTTAAAATGGGGATAATATTTCTCATACTATCTATCTCACAGGGCTATTGTGAAGAATGTGCCATATATACATATATAAATACATAGACACCGTATGTTAATGTCATGTATTGTGTATGTTAATAGGTCTCATGTTATATGTGTTAATGTGTCATATGTTTATTTCATGTATTATATTTTATTGTCAATAGGTGTCATATATTATCT
>CM053626.1:27587637-27680314 GCA_028646595.1 Phalanger gymnotis | reverse complement strand
GCACTCCAGCCACTGCACCACCTAGCTTCCTCATAATGAGACTCATCGACAATGCAGCTACTTCATTAAGTAATCTACCAAATTAAAAGTTGCTGCTGGCTGCCCACCCCCAAAAACAAACCAGCAGAATTTCTGGGGTAACTGGGTTCCATTCTCCAGGGGCACAAAGATAGGACACTCCACTGGGCAACACTCCAACACATACACAGGAAAATAAAAACATGTTTCCCAGACTACCAGGCACAGAAAAGGCCTCGGGGTCCTGAGCTCTCATAAGTTTCTTCCTCCCACCTCCTCACCTCTCCCCAAAACTGTCCAATTTCCCTTCTTGTACAACTAGTACTAGGACTAACGCCACCCAATTTAGATTAGATCACAGGTCCTAGAACACCTTATAATAAGGCCTTAGTGGCCAGGGTAGCTTTTATATCAGCTAATGGGAACATGACCCAGGCAGCATGATACAGAGGGACAAATACTAGCTATGGAAGTAGTTAAGAAGTCTAGGTTCATGTCCTGCCATTGATGATTACAACCTGGGCAAGTTACTTAACTGCACGAGTGCTAGGTTTCATTATTGAGGAAGCTAGGTGGTCTCATGGTAGACCAAGTCACAAGGACCAGAGTTCAAATCCAGCCTCATACACTTACTGGCTGGATGACCCTGGGCAAGTCATTTAACCTCTTCTAGCCTCAGTTTCCTCATCTGCAAAATGTAGATAACAATAACACCTAATCTCAGGTATTTTTTGAGGATAAAATGAGATTGTTCTAAGTGCTCTGTAAACCTTAAAGGTATTATAAGCATTTGTTATTATATACAATGGGGTGTGAGTTGGACTGGACAGCCTAAGAATTGCCTATAAACTCAAAATCTCTAAGTCTATATTCCTTCCACTGGCACTATGTTTTCCCACTATACAGCATTGTGTGTCCATACATTCTTAGCCCCAATGTCTTTAGAAGACATCATTGTAGGGCATCCTTCTAGATTGGGCATGATTGATTCGTTGAATCCACATTGATTCAAGACCACTCATGGCCGGTGAAATATCCCCCGGCTATAAAGGAGAGCAGAAAGAATTCACTCCCCCTTTTTGGCAATCACATTCACTGCAGAAATGCCAGTATGTGTGCAGACAAACACAGAGTGCTCGAGGGTTTTGTTGTGGTTTTGTTTTGTTTTTGTATCACTGAGGTTTCCATTTCATTTTTTTAAAAAGGAAACTATATACCCTAGCAATTTTTTTAAAAAATGTAAATACACTTAAAAACATACAATTTTTGAGTTGAGAGCAGCTTTGACCAGTCAGTGCGTCAATAAGCATTTATTAAGCGCCGACTATATGCCATACACAGTGCTAAGGATACAAAGAAAGGCAAAAGACAGTCCCTGCCCTTGAGGAGGATCTGGTTCAACCTCCTCACTTATAAGCTAAGAATCAGATCTTTAGTAACTCACTTGAGGTGTCATAGCTAGTGGAAGAGGCATGACAAAGCCTCAGGTGGAGAGACTACAATAGCAAATCATGGTTCCTCATAATGAATCTTATCTTTCCATACCTATGGGGTCAAGTGTTTCAAAATAGTTTGGACATCACCATGTTACATATAGGGACAATGACCTTGTTCTCCAGGCCTTACATGCCGGTGTGTCCAAGATCACCCAGGACCGGAAGTCGGCTGCGGAGCAGCAGAAATCACTGGACCTGGAATCTGAAAGCCTGGGTCCTAGCCTAGCTCTGCCAGGAATTCTCTGTGTGACCTTATACCAGCACGTTCTTAGGTTTATCTGTCAGTCAATAGCTATATATTAAATGCCTGTGATGTGCCGGGCATTGATTTGTAAACTATTTACACATAACTGGTTCCCTTTGTAATCTATTTTATTTGATTTAAAATGAGATTCTGAGAAGGGGTCCGTGGGCTTCATCAGCCTGACAAATGGGGTGCACGAGGCATAAAGATGAAGAAGGGCTGCCTTTGGCAAACCATTTTCTCTCCTTAGGCCTTGATTTTCTCATTTGTGGAAATAAGAGGCTGGACAAAATCAGCTTTACCATTCTATGATTCTAGGAGATTTATTTTTTCCCCCAGCAGGGGTATCAGGGGCAGGCAGTGCAAAGAAAATAGTTAACTATTTGAATTAGTTCACACACATGAACTAAGATAAGATTTAAAGAAGGATTTCATTTATAAGAGCAAAGGATTGAACTCTTTATTGCTTATCTAAAAAAATCTACTCCAGTCTTACTAAACATACAATATATTGGTATTTATGAAGCCATTGGCATAAAAATAATACTATGTAGAGATAAATCAAGTTGACTGCTAATTTAGTATGTAACATTTTTAAAAAACATTGAAAACAAAGCCTATCCCTAGAAAATACCTTCAGCATGGATTTACATGAGAATGAAGACTTAAGAACTAATGTAGGTCTTACCATCTCAACTGCTACTAAGAAGGAAAAATGTATATATAAAATATATGTAATGATATATGTGTTTATATATATACATACATATATGTGTGTGTGTGTGTGTGTGTGTGTGTGTGTGTGTGTGTGTGTGTGTGTCAAGCTGCCAACTTTGCCTACCAAGATTAGGGTAGTCATAAATAAATGAAGCCTAATTGTTTATTTCCAGAAAATGAAATGTAAAATAAAATCCCCAAGTGAGAAAAAAAAGAAAAAAAAATCTGTATTATTCAACCATTGGTATAAATGACCATAGTTGTTGGTATGAATTTTATATACGTCCAAAATCCATCAGTCTGCCTGATACTTAGCACAATCCCTGGCCTATAGTAGGTGCTTAATAAAGGTTGACTGATTCTCTCTGCTACTGTTGGTTGTTGTTCACTCATTTTTTGGTCCTGACTCTTCGTGACCCAATTTGGGGTTTTATTGGCAAAGATACTGGAGTGGTTTACCTTTGCCTTCTCCAGGAGTAGTCTGCCATTTCTTTCTCTAGGAGTGGTTTGTAATTTCCTTCTCCAGCCCATTTTACAGATGAGGGCCTGAGACCATCAGGGTTAAGTGACCTGCCCAGGATCACACCGTTAGTAAGTGTGTGACGCCACATCTGAACTCAGGAAAATGTGTCTTTCTGACTCCAGGCCCACCATAGTCTATCTACTCTACCACTTGGCTGCCCCATAGGCTTACAGAAAACTGGCTTTCACTGAAAAATGATGTTATTATCAATATTTTTTATTATCAATGTTTCCTCCAACCTCTAGAATAATAAACTGTTAGATTAATAATTACTATTAATTATACCATTTGTGTAGTGTTTACTATGTGCCAGGTCCTGTGCAAAGCACTTTACAAACATTATTACATTTGATCCAGACAACAACCCTAGAATCTTCGAAGGTGCTATTAGGATCTTCATTTTGCAGTTGGAGAAAAGGAACATGAAAGGATTGCACCTGCGGGCCCCTCTGTCAGGCCTCCTTTTTCCTCTTCCAACAGATGGAGGTGAGGTGATTGCTAGAGTAAGAACCAAGCTAACTACGCGTCTGCTTGCAGGGCATCCCATCGGCAAAATGAAAACCCAAACCAGATGGGACCTATTTATCTCACCACACCCTTGCCAAGTAAATCTAGAGATTTTTTTCATCTTCATTTTACCCATGCTGGAAAAAAAAAAAACTAGGGCACAGACTGAAGCAGTGATTTATATAAGATAAAGGAAGGTTTCTAAGTTTCCAGTGACTTTAAAAAAATACAATGAAAAGCACATAAACTGACAAGACAGCAATGGTTAGAGAACTGATCTCAAAACCGTGAAGACCTGGGTGAAAGTTCTGCCTGACACAGTGGCCATGGGATCCAAGGCAGCGATAGAATCAATGCTCCTTGGTAGAGGGTGTTTCCTCCCCTGGGAGTTCCCCATACCAAGGAAAGCACACATCCGATCTTCTTCCCTGGGACCATTAAAAAGGGATTGATTGCACCATTTCTTCAAAAGATTGGGCTCTTGAAATTGTTTTGAAATGGTACTTCTTAACTTTAAAATTTTTGAACTTCAAGAATGTAGCTATTATGTAAGGTAAAGAAGGTCTATGTGCAGACCTCATGGATTGTGTTGTATGGAGCCACCTATGACAGGGAATCCTCTTCTTTGGAACCTTCTCTCTGTTTGGGGCATCTATCTGCCAGATCCCTTCCCAGCCTAGAAAATAAGGTGGTATTTTTGCTAGTGGGCATATAAATTGCCCGAAGTTCATCTTTCTATTGAATGAGGATAGACCACAATATTTATTGAACATCCATTATTGCAGGGGTTCTATGTGTGTGTGTACACACAAATATGCAATAATATATTTTACACATTCGTATATTATATGGAATTCCACATATACGAAATTGGGGTGGAGGTTGTAATGAGGGGCAGATCTCTGATTTCACTGGTATAAGGGAACTCCTGATGAGGAAGCTCTCTCCCAACTCCCATAGATTTATAGACCTGATATACCAAAAAAATTGTGATTTGCTCAGCCTCATCCAGCCAGTATGTATCAGAGGGGAACTCTGAACCTATGTTTTCCTCATTATAAGGCCAGCTTTCTAGCCACTATCCTAAAGTGGCTACAGAAGTATTAGGCACGAGCGATTGCTTTTTTTGCATAATTTTATTCAATAACCTGATGGCATAAAATATGCTCTGAACTACTTAAGTATACTCCTTGGATATTTTCAGAGTATCAGCTGGAAAGTATTTCAGGGGCAACCTGGTTCAATCTGTACCTGAATATTAACCTGGCCTAGATAGCACATGCCTGGGAGGTAGTGATCCAGCCACATCATACAACACTACCTGTGACAAAATGCATACTTTAATTACGAAATGCACACGTATGCGGTTTCACTCACACAATCAGCAATTAATTGGCACAAATATCGAAAATCAACTTCTTAGTCTAACAGTTTCTATTCTTAATTATATCCATTTAGACTACTCTACAAAATTATTCTAATGCAATTCTCTCATTATAGATGACCTTCCATCATCTTTCCAACAAGTGAGTTACAGCTTGGCAGTGCATTGCCTGATGCAAAGTCCTACAGAGATTCGTCACAAAGTTGCTGTCTCCTTCATCATGAAAGGATAAACCTAACACAAAAATGTTAATACCACTAAGAAAAAAAAAGCATCAAACACCTATTGTGCTCCTGATGGAGCCAAATCCACATGGAGTAACAGGGTCCCAGAAACATCTAGGAAACACTTAGTTGTAAATGGTTTGGTAGAGGACTCCAACTAGGTGTAACACAAGCATGAACGAAATGGAAAAAAAAAAAGCTAAAAAGCAACTAAGTATTTGATTGGAGAAAGGGGAATTTAGACTCTCTTAGGAACAAATCAGGTCTTGGGGCTTCAAAATCATCTCTAAACTGTAGACACTGGACCAAATGACCTCTAAGGATCTTTACTATTCGTATACCCTATGAAGTTATGACTCGGATAAAGTGGTCACTGCTGTAGTAATAGCAGTGGCTACCATTGTCAGTGTTTACTACATGCCAGGCACTGTGTCCAGTGATTGATAACGATTATTTCATTTGATCTTCACCAAGTAGGGAGATGGATTTTAGTTGCAACAGTTGGATTTGGGGGCTTCATGTAGGGGGAAGGTTAATGTCACCTTGAAGGGAGGAACATTATTGTCTTACGGACTTAAGACAAAAAATTTATTAGTTATAACTTTTAAAAACTTCAGTGACGAAGGTCAAAATTGTAACATATATTTAAAAAACCAACCAGAATGAAGTTTTCATTTTCAATGAGATTTATTTTCAAGACTTATACAGCAACTCTTAAAATTATCGACTTTCTAAGAAAACTGCAGATAATAATGAATTTCTATCTTGTTAGAATTTGAGTACTAGAATCAAACTACAAACACCATGAACACATAGCGTCATTTTTAAACCATCCCAGCAAAGAGAAAACGTGGAACAGTCCTGTCTCAGAGGTGGTTGAATTTAGCACCAAAAAAAGAAAACTAGCCAAATGACAATCTTTGGCTGTAGGGCACTAGGCCATCAAGAGAACCCCATCACATCACCAAAATAAAGCAGATATACAAGCTCGTAGTCTCAAAGAACTGGAGCATAGTCGCTGAGTTACCCCCAGACGTCCCACCCAACGTGCCCCTGCCCACCACCATCATCCCATACACCCCTGCAGACCCTCGGAATCTTCTGTGCCAAGCCCAACATAATGTTTAACCGTTCGAGCCCAATCACCCACATTATTGAGTCCCTCCCCCTCCTCAGTGCCAGGACCTCCAGGGTCGGGGGCACAGAGTCCAGCACGGTGCCCTCGGCCTCGGCGGCCAGACTCTCACTCAGCTCTCTCCTGGTACTCGGGAGGGGCGACGCTGTAGTCGCTGACACGGAACAGGGCAGCGCAGTTCTCGGCCAGGTAGCCCACGAAGTCATGCAGGTGGCTGAGCAGCAGGGCCAGACTGCGCTCATCCAGCGGTGTGTAGGCCAGCATGGACCCGATGCACACGAAGAGGCGCAGCAGGTGCGGGGCGCCGTAGATGCGTGACATGGGCGCACCAGGGTGCGCCGCCAGGACCTCGGTGTACTGCGGCCGCTCGAACTCGTAGAGCAGCTGCGTGCCTAGCATCACGTTGAAGTACTCCTTGATGCCGGCCACCACCTCCACCACGGCGAAGACCTGCTCCTGCTCTGTGCCGGGCACCGTGCGGGCCGCCGCGTACTCCTCCAGGATGGCGTCCACGCTCTTGCTGGCCGGCAGGGAGAAGAGCTGCTTCTGCTTCGTCACCAGGTCCCAGTCGTCCACGAGCCACGGCTTCAGCTGCTCAGGGATCTCCACCTTCACGTCATCCCGGATCCTGGAGGATTCCCGGGCCACGGGGCTGGGCTCGGGGCGCGCCCGCTTCCTGCGGGGGGCCGGGCCGGGCTGCGGAGCCTGGCTCGGTCCAGCGCCCTCCCCCGCGCCCAGGGCCTCGGGCACGGGCCCGGGTCGGCCTCCGCCCCTCTGCTGCAGGCCGGGGGTCTTCCTCGCGCGCGGACCCCCGTGCCCCTTCTTGGTGGGCGGCAGCTGCGCCTGGTGCGCGGCCAGGAGCTCTCTCTGGCGTCGCAGGTTGGTCTCCGAGTACTCGAAGACGCGGCTGGCCGGCACCCACTCGTCCCAGTTCTTGTTCCAGCCAGTGTAGTGTATCAGGTAGGTGAGAGAGCCGGCCTGGGCCTCGGCCGCCGCCCCGCACGCTGCCTCGGCCACCCGCAGACACTTGGCCTCATACAGTAGCGCACCGTGCAGGGACAACACCTGGTCCCCAACTTGGAAAGGCGGCTTCGGGGCGTCTGCCTCCACTTCCATTTGCCCCAGGGTCTGGGAGGCCAGGGCACCGGCCTCGAGCTGGGCCTCCAGGGAACCGGGGGACGCGGGACTGAGCTGGGGTGGGGTCCCCGGCTGGAGCAGGAAGCTGTAGGAGGGCCCTGGCTGGGGCTCGGGCTCGATCTCAGGGGCTTCTCCCCGCTGGGGCTCGGGCAGGTCCTGGACCCCAGAGGGGCTGGCCTGGGTCTGCAGTGCACCTGGGCTCTCGGGGGCACCTGCCTGCGGCTGCGGCTGCATCTCAGAACCCTCCTCCTGGGCCTCTTGGGGCGGGACCTCGGGGCTACCTGCCTGGGGCTGGGTCTTCCGGGTGGCCTTGGGCGACATCAGGCAAACGGGATCAGCAGAACTCCGCACGACAACAGCAATCGCAGTCAGGATCACGGTCAGGGGCAAGGTCACGCCAGCTGGCACCACAACGCTTCTCAGGGTCTGGAACAGCCTTCCCGGATTTGGACCCAAACTGCTACCACCGCCTTCCCTTCACTGGCCCGCCGGGTGACTGGAGGATGTCTGGAACAATCCGAGGCGGTGCACGAGGTGCGACAATGCACGTGGAGGCCTCAACTGCCCCAAGGTTTATAGGGCAAGCTCAACTTAGCTCCACCCTCACACTCCACCCCTGCAATCCCTTCAACCAATGGCAAAAGAGCGACGACTGCGCAAGCGCACTTCTAAGGCCTCACCCCAACTCTGTTGCTGAGCATCTCTAAACTGCTTTGGCCAATCCCGAAGGAGAATCCAGGTTCAGGGGCGTGCAACGTGACCCCTGCCCTGTCCCCAAATAACCCTGGAAGAGATAAGAATACTTTCTCATGCTGCACAGGTGCAAGCCTCATTCCCAAAGGCCTTTCCCCCCCTCCCCTCCTTCTCACTTCTTGGCGTCCCTGTTTTTTTAGTGTCCTGTTCAAATCACTAGTCCGATAGACCATTTTAGGTGGCCTCAGATGTTAAATTACTTCCTATTTATTTCATAAATGCCTTGTACAGGTCGAATCAGTAGAACATAAGCTCCTTGTGGGTTAGGACTGTGCATAGTTTTTTGGTCCTTGTGGTTAAGTCAACAAGCACTTATTAAGCCTTGGCAGAGACAGAACCCCTTACAGTCCCTGCCCAACAAATAGTAGGCGTTTAATGCATGCTGGTTTGCAGATTCACCACACAGACTCTTAGGTGTATGGCCAAGGTCTGCCCAGCAACGATGACTGCTGACGACTCACCTTCCGCCCCTCCCCCCAGTACTGAGCAAGCGCAGCTGTACCAGCCCACTACACCGCCCTTCCCCCACCTCCCATCCCCCCCAACTTGGCATCCCTGGCCAGATCCAGGCATAGGCTTGAGTCTCAGAGGGCATTTTTTAGCATGGTTTGCTGCCGCCCTATAAACAGCATGGTGGTGGGGTAGCCAATGCTGCTTCAATTGTAAAAGGGACCACTCTGAAAGTGAGGGTAGAGAGGGGGGAAAGAGTGGAGTAGATCCCATGTATTCAGTGTTAAATATCTATACAGTAACTGGATTTTTGCACCTGGGACAGTGCAATTGTGAGAAGAGCAAAAAGTAGCAGTGATGCCCTTAGATCTACTTTCTAATGCCTTGACGACAGCCCCATTCGGCAGAAGCTGTTGCTGATGAGGTTGCTGTTGGCAGGGTAAGGAATCAGATCCGAGAAGGTGTTCATTTGGGAGGGGAAGCAGGGTAACTATCATATTTAGTTTTTTTTCTTGCTACCCATATGCAGTGGGTGCTGGTGAATGTTTAATAACCAGCTTAGGAGTGGTGGGAAGTATCTGTAAGACACACTTTTTAAGTTTAATACGCATTATGGTATTACCATTTCCTTCATCATTTTCTTAAATCTAGACAATCGACAAAATAATAATCATTCCCTGATCTGTAATGTCTGCTGATTTCTGTGGTGTAAATGCTCACGCTGAAAATTTAACAGCCGGCTCTCCAGAGTCTGTTGGCGCTGACTCCGGCACAACTCTGCCTATGTACCGAGTTCTGTTGTTTCTTCGCTACAGAAGAACTGCAATTGACATCATCACGGCTCAAACTGGGTGTCCTTGGCAAAGCCCTAGTCGTCCAGCTCCAGTCACAGCTTTTCAGCCAATGCCTCTGCTGTTCCTTTCCTTGGATTTCTGGAAGGAATTGAAGCTAAAATGATGTGGGGATAGGAACAAGGAATGGAACAGTTATTCCATAGTACGGAGAACTGTCCTGGTAGGAAGCTTCCTCTATGCAGTTTAAATGAAACTGAGCCTTAGATAGTTAGTTGCAGCACTAAGACAATGGCTTGGTCTGGGTCACACAGCCATTCTGTGTCAGAGGTGGAATCTGAACCCAGGTCTTCCTGGCTTTGAGAGCACATTATGGCTCAGAACTAAAAATGATCAATACTACATATATAGCACAAAAGTTGCGTGAAAAGTACATGTTGGGCCATGGACCTAAATAACATGGTCTTTTGCCTTAATTACTTTAAGCATTTTGACTCTCCCCCCCCCAAAATAAATTCAAAAAACATTACTCAGTTTGCTTATTAAAAGAATGTCTCTGGGCTGTTGGCTAAAGCTAATTTTCTTCTTCTTCTTCTTGTTATGACGTTTTAAAACATATTCCAGTTAAAATCAGTATCCCATAGACTTTTTTTGGCTGCCAGATTTTTAAAATCCTTTCTGACATATTTGACCTACCAAAACCCACACAAGAAATGTAAATCGTAAGCAGAGTCCATAGCCTCCTTGAGTTGTGCTATGGAGTCCCTGGTGGCTGTTAAATGTTCTTTTGCTTTCTTAAAATTCTGCACTGTTTGTTCTCCTTTTCACCAAGGACTCCCAAATTATAGTAATCGGAGTCATTGTAGTCTTTTTGTCATTGTAGTCTTAGCTAATCTTCTGATCCTTTCCAAAGAATATCTGAAAACCCATTGGCGTGCATTGCTATAGGCCACTTTGAGGCTCATGGTGGTACTGGAGAAACAGAACTATCTCCTCAGTTTCTGGGCTGTGCTTTGCCTTGCAAGCACTATAGAATGAAGTGGTGATGAGAGAGAGAGGACATGAAGCTTACTTTTAACAATCCTTCACTGCTTTCCATCCCCCATCATCTCCACTGAACAGATGTTGTGACCTCTCTCCTTCTTCCAAGAATCAGGCCAGTTTTGCCCTTTCCTCATTCTTCACACCCTTTTCCCCAACTAGCCAAATACAACTGAACAAACTTTAAATTCCAGCTATTGATACGGTGGCCACTAGTGTACAAGGCTGGATATTAAACAGTTTGCCCTCTTTCATTCAGTATTTTATTACTTGTTATTTGCTAGGCACAGAGGAACCCTTAATCTTTTCAATCCATGGGAATACAGAGGATGAAATCAGCCTTTTCATTTTATTTGTTAATTATCTATATCTCATGTATGTCAGTATCCTGTTTCCATGAGGAGATCTTTACAATGTCATTATTGACAGTGAAAATTAGATTGTCATTTCCTTTAAGATCAGGGATTTTCTGAGAATGATGTTGATGTGGGGTTAGAACCGCAAAATAATGCAAAAGCCTGCACTTAGGGAATCGTGAGGTTATGAGATTAAGCTTGTACAGCAGACAGGGAGCGAAGCAAGCGACTCTTGTTTGTTTATATCATAATGGTGCTCCATTTTTAATATCCTCACCTACATCTGCCTCAACCTTTTCTTTGCAAAAGACTTTAAGGCCCACCTGATTCCATCCCAAAGTACCTCAGGGCACTTTCTTTAAGGCTTTGATTTAATATCATTTTGATTATTAAGCACAAGAATTTTACCAACTGTGTAACCTGATTTCACACTGCTTCAGCCCAGCCATTTTTCATAGAGCTAAAACTATTTAGTCTTATTGCTAGTCTCCCCAAGCTTCCATGGACTTGGGAGTTACTAATTTTAGGTGGAAAACCAATATTTCATGGGTGGCATATTGAAGGAAATAAAGAGAAATTAAAGCCTCATTCTGAAAAATCAATGGAGTTTGGGAAAACTAACAGGTGTAGAAGTGTTTGAAGTTTCTTTGAAATTTCCCATGATTCCGCAACCTCAGAGCTGGAGAGGAAATTCAGAGGTTGTTGAGCCCAGCGTACACTTGGACTAGTACCCACGATAGCATTTCTACATGTGGCTATTCTTAAAGACTCCCAGCGACCATAAAGTTTTTCTTTTTATCGACTCGAAGTCTGCCATTGTGACTTTCATTTATTAATCCCCGTTTTGCCCTCTAGAGCCAAGAAGAGCACGTTTAATTGTCATTCCCCGTGATAGTCCTTAAAATATTCGAAAGCAGCTATCAAGACCCCCTCAGCCTGTACTTCTGTAGGCCAAACGCCCCGAGTTGGTGGACATGTAATTGCAGATTCCTATCTGCTTACAGTATAATTAATCATTTCTTATAGTGTGCAGAACATTAAAATATTCAGCATGCTTTCGCAAATATCAGAGTTGATCTTTACAGATTTTGATCATTCTCATCACATCATTATCCTGATTTAATAGAGGACCAAACTAAAGCTGAGAGCGAATGAGACTTATCCAGTGAGCGGCAGAGTCAGGACTAGGTCCTTGAAGGCAGAGGCTTTTTCATTTTTGGCTTTGTTTCCCCACTCATAGCACAATGCCTTGTTAGGTGATAATAAATATCTATTGAATGAAATTCTGACTTGTAGTCCAAAGTTCTTTCCCTCATGCCACATTATTTGCTGTCACTTTTTAAAACGAGAACAAAAGTGTAAGTTGTATCAATAGGTGAACTTAAACTCTCAGTGTCAACCTTTTAAATTGTTTAAATGCTCCAGATCCTAGAAGTGCCATAGAACCTGCTAAGACGTGGTTCCTTGGGAATTACCAAAAGCAAGATAAATAGGAATATCTCAACTCAGAAACAGTCTTTACTGAATAGTCTAGGACATGGTGTACTTGGAAAACTCCAGAAGATCAGGAAAGAAACTAATTAGGACAATTATTCAGTAAATTATCAGAATATAAAATAAATCATAAAAACCATGATTCTTTTAGGTAGCGATTTTTAAAAAAGAGTGAATGAGAAATCACATTAAAAACCATGAAGTGCCTGAAATATTTAGGTGTCAATCTTTTATGACATATTCAGTATTTATGTAAATAGAATTATAAAACACTATGTACAGAAATAAAGACAAATAATTGAAAGATTATACATTGCTCATGGCTGGGCCATTCCATGCCATTGCAATAAAGATCATGATATTACTTAAATTAATTTACAAATTTGGTGCTGTACCAATCACACTATCAAAGGGTTATTTATAGAGCTAAACAAATACCAAAATTCCTTTGAAGAGACAAAAGGGAAAATATGAAAAAGAAGTAGAAATAAAGGAAGAATGGCACTCCCAGACCTCAAATATGTTATAAATCAGTAACCATGTAATAAATCTGATATTTTTTAAAAATAGAAATGTAGGTCAGTGAAAATGAGTAGATAAGCCCAAGTACACAAACTACTTGGGAAGTACCCCATTTTTTTTCACAAGAGCTGATGAGAAAACCTGAAAACAGTTTGGTTTCAAATGGATAGACAACCTAAAGATTAAAAGCCATGTCATATTAAAAAAAAAAAACTAGAGGGAAATTGAAAGAAGTACCTTTCACAAACATGAGCAAGGAGAAAATGAATAACCAAGAGATAAAAATTATAAAAACAATTTTAATTACATGAAATAAAGAGACTTTCAATCACAAGACATTTTTACAAAAGCTTTTTTTTGTATGCATGAACAAAATCTCTGAAGCCAGAATAGAAGAAGAATGATCAATTGGGAAAAAATATTCCAGCCAATATCTCTGATTAGAGTCTGATGTGGTCCTGTCATATCCAGGATCTGTAGGAAATTAACACAAATATACAAGATCAGGAGCTATTCCCAAAAGGATATGTTCAAACAGCTCTGAAAAAGAATTTCAAATTATTAACAATCATCAGAAAGATTCTTCTAAATCACTAATAATAACAGAAATGCTATTAGGTAAACAATTCTAGGGCTTTCACCTTCTATGCAATAAATTGATGAGAAAACAATGTTATACGAATGTAATGGAATATTATTGTGACCTAAGAAATGAATATAAGAAATGCAGAAAAAACACGAGATTCATTTGACTGAATACAAAATGAAGTAAGCAAAACTAAGGAAGCAGAATCCATAATGACAACAAATATCTCAATGCAAAGGACAATGAAGTGAAATTAAACACTGTACAATTACATGTACCAAAAAAGAATGTGTTTTGAAAGCAGAAATCAGCAAAAAAAAAGGAAAGGAAAAACACCTCCACACTCCTATATGAATGCTCCTTCCAAGTCTCTTTTTCTATAGGTCTATCCATTCCACACCCACTAACTGTGGATATATTCATCAGCCCTTAAGTATTCAGTCATCATCTCTATTCATCTGATTCCCAGATCTATATAGCTGTCCTTAGTTATCCTCTGAGAATGCTTCGTCTCCACATACTGGATGTTTTGAACTGGTCATCCCAGAGACATCTCAAAGTCAACAGATCCAAAACAGCTCACTGTTGTTCTCCCAAACCCAAGCTTCTTTCAGACTTCTCTATTGGTGTCAAGATCACCACCATCCTTCCAGCTGCCCAGCTTCACAACCTTTATGTTATCCTTGATTCCCCTCTCTTCCACATGCCATGAATCTAGTCTGTTGTGAAATCTTGTAATCGTTTTCCTCTACAACAAAACTTGCTTATACCCTCTTCTCTGTACTCACACAGTCACCATTTTAGTTCAGGTTTTCTTCATTTTCTTTCAGGACTATTACAGTAGCTTTCTAGTTGGACTCTCTACTTTAAGCCCAGCTACTAGTGCTAACCCTCTAGGCCTAACTTCAATCTATTCTGTGTTTATGTTTACCCGGTTATGTACATGCTGTATTCCCCATATTTATGTGAGCTCCTTGGGGGATGGGATCATTTTTGCTTTTGCTTTTTACACGTGGCACTTAAATTCTTGATTCATGGTATATTCAATTGTAGAATGGATGCTTGTTGAGGTAGGAGTTCCCTTCCAACTCTGAGATCCCATGATTTTGTGATCTGACGAGATTTGACTTCATCACAGCAGAGGCTTCAGCTGGGACTTTTTTTTTTTACTGTGTGCGTATAATAATTGTATTTTCCTTGCCCCATGACAGCTCCCCTATGGGTTCACTTGTTTGTGGCTCTGCTAATGATATGCCTGAGATCTTTAGGCGCTGTGAACACTAAGGGATTTGACTGTGATACGTCTGTGTCATGAGGGGAGCAGAATTTGTGCTCTTGTCTGAGCCTTCCTTTCTTCTTTAGGACCTGACTGGGACACAAACAGATAACAAATATAGAATCTTCTACTTGTTTGTTGCAGCCAGGAGAGACCCCGATTTGAATTCCAGAAAAGACACGTACTGGTTGTTTGAATTTGGATGGCATTGCACCCCTCTGAGTTTTAGTTGCCTGTCTGTAGAATGAAGATAATATTTGTATTGCGTACTACACAGAATTGTTGTTTGGAAAGTGCTTTATGAACACTATAGGAATGTGCGTTATTATTTATAGCTTAACTTATATTCCATCCCAGGTCACATATTTGTATGTAACAGGGTCAACGTTTAAAACATTAATCATTAATATTTTTGATAGGTGGTTACACTATGCAAATATTCAAATGGGTTCAGAGATCACAATTTTTCCAAATAAAATTTTACCTAAATAATTTCCTGGTTGAGTACATAAACTCTTTGAGAAGAGAGGGAAGGCACTGGATCCAGGACATTTTAATATGAACCTGTCAGCTTGCCACCTTTCGTGGGGCCTTATTTATCATAGTGTTTATCAAAGTGGCACTCCTTTATGTCACCTCTTCACAAAGAAGATGTCTATCACTGTCAATTTTCCAAAGAGATCATCTATCATTTTTTGCAGAAAGTCAGATCTTTCATTCTATAGGCTCCAAATGTGTCGAGCTCAGTTGAGATGAGTCTGTTCCATGAAAAAGGATTTGAAGATTCAGGATATTGTACTTCACAGCAAGCACTGGCTCTTATAACTAAAACTTTGTTTCTTCAGTAGGTTTTTGTTTTGTTTTGGGTTTTTTTGGCCACGAGAAAATGATTTGTGTGACAGTCTATCATTTTTGGGCCTCAAATCTGAAAGGATTTATTAACATATTTTAGTTGATAGCGGTTGGTGCAGGGAGGAGGAATTGAGTCTTTCAGACAAGTGGGAAGAAGGAACAAACACAGGCCAGTCAGTAAGTAGTTGGAGCCTGAAGACATCACCATATGGCAAGTGAATGAGCCATGGAAAACAGAGGACTTCCTTCTTGTCACTGAGAATATTCCATCTGGTAGAAGGTTGATGGGTGTTAGTAGGTCAATATGGGGCAATGTTGAATTATCTCTGCCTGTCTTGTCTGGATTTTTATTATTTCTATTTAGTAGTAGTAGATGTCCATCAAACCTCCCAATAATCTTTTTAATCTTTTTTTTAGAAATGACATTGAAATTCCTTACAATTAATAGGACAATTAGTGTCACTTCACTCTAAAACAGAATTTAATGTCTAAACTTGAAAAGTAGAAATTAATCTTTTTAAGATATTCAGATTAGCTACAATTAAATGTTGGCCTATGATTTTGGTTGGTCAGGTGGTATGTTTTATTGTAATTTTAGAGCTGTCCGTATGTCGTAGCACCACTAAATTTTTGGAAAAGAATTATAATTTTCTACTTGAGAATACCCAAATTATTCAAAACACAATTGTTGAGAAAAGACGAGACTTGCCACGGTCAATCTGAATTTTTTTTTTTTACAGATCAGCATTGGAATATCAATAATAGTGAATGACTCACTAAGGCCACAGAGACCAGATGGAGATTTTCTTGACTGCATAGTGGAGTGGAATCCTGAAAGCAGACCAAAAAAATAGATACTAGAAAAGAAATACTGCGGGAAAGAATTTGAGTCTTAAACACACACACACACACACACACACATACATACATATGCATGCGTGTATGTGTGTGTAGATAAATACATATGTATATAACATACATATATATATATATATATGATAATTAGGGTGTAGCATTTGCTCTGTCGAGTGGAGATTTGGGTTTTCCAGTTAAGCATTTCTTCCACAGCACTCTGTCTACATTTTAATCACTGCCACCACATCAAAAAGAGTGTCATCAATGTTGTTGTCATCCATCCCTGGTTCTAGAAGAGGACCAAAGACATCATGAGTGTGAGGTTTTGACTTGCTCGTGAAGTCAATTTAAGTGAGTAGGGCGTGAACCAACGCTTGTTTTAATCCATATATGAAAGGCTGAATTAAAGAATAAAACAACACATGTTTTCAACAGGATCTGATGCACTCTCCCTTCTACCCCCAGCTTCCAAAAGCCTTTATATGATTGTTTCTTTCACTCTCCAGTTAAACTCTGGAGCATTTTTAGTTTCCCACAAGTGGTTAACACAGACATCCTTCCATTGCTTTCACTAACTTGGCCCCTAGCCTGGTTTATAGAATCTGGAAGGGTCTGTCTTATCCCAGCTATCACAAAGAACTGAATGACACTTTCCTTATATATGACAGTCAGACTCTGGTAATAAGCTAGAATCTGGGGACTATCGACGTTTTGCCTGGCTGGACAAACATGCTTAGGTAAGATAACTCACCAAAAGCCCATTGGCCTTCAGAACACTAATTTAACCCTTTGACTAGAAACAGTACACAATTTACTCTGTTTCTTTAAACAAAAATGCTGCTTTATTCAAGAGGAAGAAGATATCCTTTAAAGAACTCTTGATCTTATAAACCAAATGCTAAATTAAGGAGAGCAGAGAATGTAGACTTTTTTCTCAGTGATAGTTACTTGACCTCACCTGTCCAAAGGCACATAAACATATTTCTTCCAAATTTCCCTATTTCCATCTAATCACTCTGAATCAGTCTTGTCTCTTCTCCCTCATATTCCCTCTCCCCCAACCCTACTTATCAAGTGTCAAAGCTCTTTTTTTAATTCTCCCTCTGCCATGTATCATGTTTTCCTATATTTCCACCCCTGCTACCAAAGTCCTAGCTCATCATATGTCATCCAGATTATAGTGATAACCTCCCAATTGGTCGGCACGTTTCTAACCGCTCCTCTTTCGAAACCATCCCTTACGCTACTGTCGGATAGGTCTAATGCAAAGGTGTGTCCATGTCACTCTCTCAGAAATCTTAAGTGGTTCCTACCTTTAGGGACTTTCACAATCTGGCTCCAACCTACCTTTCCAGACTAAACTCGTTTTTCTCTACTTCATGCATTCTGAGTTCTAGTCATATTTATATTGCACATTTGGCATTCTAGTTCTTTCTTTTGTGCATTTGTACAAGCTATCCTTCATGTCCGGAATGAGTCCTTCCTTACCTCCACCTCCCAGAAACCTCTTCTAAGCTCAGCCTAGGGATGACCTGTTCTGTGAATCCTTCCCGAAGTCTGCCAGTTGTTAGAGCTTTCCTCTTCTCAAACTACCTTGTATTTATTCATTTGTGTACATGTTGAGTGTACTCTCTTTATCGAGCCCTGTCCGTACCGCATGAACCAAGCAGCTACATATTGTAGCAGACACTATGAGACAGGATAGAATATGTCAGACTTTGGGCTTATAATCTCACAGGCTCAAAGGGCTTAGTGATACAAGTGACCTTTGAATAAGATACTGAACAAGATGATACGTTCCAATGCCCTTCTATTCCACATGAGAGAATTGAGGTCCAGAAGCAATTTAAGTGACTTGACTGAGGCAAAGTTGGTCAGCCAGTCACTAAGCATTTATTAAATGATTACTGTGTGCCATGCACACTGTCCTAAGCACTGAGGGTACAAAGAGAGGCAAAAACCCAGCCCTTGCCTTCAAGGAGCTCACATTCTAAATGGGAGATAACATGCAAATAACTATGTACAGATAAGATATATATAGATATGTATATATAGATACATACACTATGTATATGCATACATATATGTATATACACACACATTTGTAGATATACATATATAGTATAAATGGAAGGGCACCTTAGAAGAAAGGCAGCAGCATTGTATTTATGGGGGGTAAGGTTTGGGGGGAACGTGTGTATGTGTGTGTATGTGTGTGAGAGAGAGAGACAGACAGAAAGAGACAGAGAGACAGAGAGAGACAGGGAGGGAAGGGGGGTGCAGAGAGAGAGAGAGAAAGAGAGAGAGTGAGCGAGAGAGCGCAGGAAAGGTCATTCAGAGAGTATGCAGCAGAACAGGAATTAGAATTCTGCCCTCTAACTCCAATCCATCACTGCCTCCCCAAAGCTATGCCAGCAAACTGCACAGATGTTACTGAGAAAGAGAAAAAAATACAGAAAGTGGTCAGTAAGCTCAAAACCTCAAGTGATGGCAAAATTAGCTCCAAAGTTAAACAACAACAAAACTTTATATTGATTTGAGAATAATCTTGGCTGAATGGCTAAAATTTTGAGTTTTCTACCCTGGAAGAAAAGTAGTTAGGTCAAATGTGACAAGTGATCATGCTGACATTATCCAATTATTGGTTTATATTCAGCATTTTCATTTTGTAATTTTTACTACAATGCAACTATTAATGCTTTCTTGGAAATTATATTTTTTTCCTTTAAGGGCTTTGCTTGAGAGGCAGTGTGGCATAATAGACAGAATGCTGGTTTTAAGACCTGGATTCGAGACCCCCCTTTGATACACACTGGCTATGTTTACATATAGTTTCCTTATGCTAATGAATTGACAGCACCTTATGTTGCTGACATTGCTTATATTCATAAATAACCTCTTATTCATTTTAAAGCCTCTTTTTTGTTCTGGCTTAAACATATGTACAATTTTAGAGTAAAATCGATCTTTATAAAATCACAAAACTTTACTGGAGTGTGTCATCATTAGAATGAGGACTCAGAATAGGCAAGACCGTCAGCCTACGATTGGCACAACAATGGGAACTCTTCTTTTGTACTTCTTTATAAAAAACAAATGAATCTATTTTAAATGTAGGAAAATCTTTCTATGAGATTCAGCTATTTGCATGTGATAATTCAAGTCACAGGGAAGGATTAAAGCTCCAAGAGCCATAAACACAGGGAGGCTGGAATTTTCCAGCCTTGCCTTGTTTCTGCTCTGAATCGCCATAATTAAACAATATCTTTGTATTTCTATGGAACTGTCTGCTTCTCAAAATACTTTCATGTATGTTATTAGATAATCTAGAAATATTTTTTGAGTCTCTACTGTGTACATACCACTATGCTACATGCTGGGAAAGTCAAATTATGTCAAACCAACAAGTGTTTATTTTATTCATTTGTTTCTTTCTGTTGTGTCTGACTTCTGACCCTATCTGGGGTTTTCTTGGTAAAGATACTGGAGTGGTTTGCCAATTTCCTTCTCCAGATCATTTTACATATGAGGAACTGAGGCAAACAGTGACTTGCCCAGGGTCGTAAGTATCTGAGGCTAGGTCTGAACTCACTAAGAAGAGTCTTCCTGACTTCAAACCTGGCACTCTATCCATTCCCCCACCTACCTGCCCTTAAGCATTTATTAGGCACTTATGTACTGGGTACTGTTCTTAGCACTGGGGATAGAAAGAAAGGCAAACACAAGCTCTGTCCTCAAGGAACTACCATTCTAAATTAAATAATCCTCTATGGATAGCAAGCATTTCTCTTCCAACAATGCTAAGTTGTTAATAGGTAGTGAAGGTATTATCCTCGTTGTAAGTCTTTAAGGAGGTTGGGACTTTCTGAATGACATAAAAGTAAGTGTGTGTGTGTGTGTGTGTGTGTGTGTGTGTGTGTAAGGTTTACAAATTACTTTCTTCTTAACAACCCAACCCTACAGGATAGGTAATCAATGAATCAGATAGTGCTTATCCTACTATCCTCATTCTACAGATGAGAAAACTGAGGCTTTCAATGGTTACTCATCTTGCCACAGTTAGTGAGAATATCAGAACTGGGACTCAGACCTAGATCTCCTTATTCCAGCCCTATGCTCTGCACCCCCTTGCCCTTGATAGTGTTGAGGCAAATTAGTTGAATCACTCAATATTGTGTTTAGTAGTCAGATCTTGGAAACAACATTTTATTAGGAAATATCCAAGTGGGTTGTTTTGGGGATAGCTGCCCTGTAGAGATTCCTCCAGGACTGAGTGGCCCAATTTGACCCAAGAAGGCTGGGTCCTATATACTCTCTTGAAAAATTTTCATGGAAAGTTTTAGAAAATATCCTATAACGAGGGGTTTGATATTAAAGATGTAACTTAGGAAGAATATTTACCAAAGATACATTTTATGATGTTAAATCATAGTTTTATATAGCTTAAACAATATAGATACTATAAATTATAAAGATTTGAACAATAGTTTTATGACAAGCTGTTTTATCTTGTCATACACAAAACTATTAGAGTTCTCTCATATCTTGTAGAGTGTGTGCACGTAGGCCAGTTGGTTTTAATCAGCCACCACCAGTGCTTTAAATGTAGAATGCCTAGTAAACTTTAGAAAAGCCTTATGTATTTCTTGATCCCAATTTGGTATAATTTGAGGTCCTAATATTTAACCTCTACACTAGAGAAGATGTATTAGTAATAATGTACAGGACTATAGTACTTTATTGTTTACAAATGGTTTAATCTCAGTGGTCTGGTGAGGTAGGTGGTGAACATGTTGTCATCCCAGTTTTGAAGACGACTTGCCTTGGTAACAACGGTCACATAGCTACTGAGTGGGGAAGCCATCATTTCATCCTAGTTCTAAGGAGCTCTTTGACTCCATGGTCTGAGTCATAATTGAAGCCAGGGCTCATAACCCCAAATCCAGCATGCTCCCCTGGCCCTTCCAGGATGTCACGCTATCTCAGTCAACAGATCTCTTCCACTAAGTGAGAATTACCTGCTACAAAAATGAAAACTGCCAAAATTTTGTCAGTTTTCTCAGAGCAATTATTGTAATATTCAGTATAGAATTCTTAGTTCTAGAACAAAATATTTAATAATAACAATTAACAGAAATTTCCTGCCAGGCTATTACTAGGAGTCATATTTCGTGTCACTGCTGGAAACTTGCTCGTTGCTTCCACTGACCTTGCAGGGAGTTTAACTATCACAGCCGCAGAAAAAGAAATGGGAAAATGTAAGGGATGTTGCGTGGCATTTGGGAAATTATAATGAATGCGGAATCCTTGCTTTCTAAAAAAGATGAAATGTTCTCCACAGTCATGTTTAAAATGGGTGGTAATGATCTCCATAATTAAGTTAAATTTATATTAAAAGAGAAGTGGCCACCAGAATCCACTCTGTGCTGGAAAATTACTTCAGATGCTTATAATAGCCCAAGTTTGGATAAAGTGCATCCCTTGCATGCGGAAACACAAAGGAAAGGTTCAATAGGACAGAGGTAACCAAAGCCCTCCTAAGGCTTTTCCCAGGCTTCTAAGGCCCCCCGTTATCTCCAGTCTCGGTTCTTCTGATCCTTCCACCTGCGCCTCACTATTAACACAGAGCAATGGGTTGTGAGGAAGGGGCCCCTTACACCCGTCCTGAGGCAGAGCAGGTGGGTGTCCACCGAAGGCCAGTGCTGAAGGATGACGGGGTCTGCACATCGAGCCAGCTCCCTTATTGTGGCATACGCTTAACGTAGGGGAAGAGAGGTCAGGAGGCTTGAGGGGGCATAGCCGCAGACCGGCTGGGGTGGGTTGGTCTGCGGCTCCTGCTTCTTGGTCCTCATTCTGTGTGCCTGGGGCCGCTAAGCCCAGGTGGGGGCGAGTGTCTGGAGTTGGAGACTGGTCAGCGTGCTCCGAGGCCCGGACACTTTAATGCACGGTCATTACTCAGATAGCCCAATAACCCAGTAACGTGCTAGAGCCAGGATTAATGCGTATATATCCATTTATATACACACGTGTGTATGTTTATAGACACACACACGCAGGGCAGCTAGGTGGCGCCGTAGTGCATAAGGCAGCTGGCATCAGAAGGACCCACCTTCCTGAGTTCAAATCCTGCCTCTGACACCTATTAGCTGTGGTGACCCCTGGCAAGTGACTTTCCTCCGTTTACCTCAGTTTCCTCATCTGTAAAATGGGCTGCAGAAGGAAATGGCAAACCACTACAATATCTTGGCCCAGGAAACCCCAAATGGGGTCACAGGGTCAAACTCTGCCGAACAGCAAAAATCATCCACACCTACACATGTAGGTATAGACGAACTGACGTTTTTGTTGAGTTCTTTTGGTCAGCCTCCGATTCCCTCTTGCCAGAGATACTGAAGCGGTTTGCCATGGCCTTCTGCAGCTCATCGTACAGTCGAGGAACTGAGGCAACCAGGGTTAAATGACTTGCCCAAGGTCACCCAGCCCGATTGGAACTCCGAAGCCGGGAGGGTAGCGCTGTGTGCACGCTGCGCCACCTGGCGTCCGTGAATACGCATGCGCGCATGTGTGCAGAGCTTTCACCCGCTGATTTTGATTCACTGAGCCACAAAGTCCTACGGCATTACATGTATTAACGTTACAAGCGTTACTGTGGTTTGACCCGCAGATCCCTTATCTTTATGTCCCTAGGGTGTTACCAACTGCACAGAAATATTCCTAACAGGACATTTTGTCACAGCCAAAAACCAAGGTAAAATAAAACTGTCTCCGCTCGCCGGAGGCTACGAGAATACAGGCACTGGGAGCCCGTCAGCGCCCGGGGCCAGGCCCCAAACTACAGCCGGAAGCCCCAGAGAGGGCCTCGCACGTTACACTAGAGTCATTTCTGGACGACTCCCCACAAGTGATAAAGTAACCCAGAGGTGACTCCCGACGTCACACAGTGCTTCTCCGGGAATGCCCAGTCCTAACCTGGCACCCATCCAGCGCCTATCATGTGGAGGGGCAGCCTTCTCTGATTGGCTGCATTCTGCTTCAAATTTGGTGAGGCCTGGGGCTCTTTTCCGAGGACGGAAAGAAAGGCAGCCAATCAGAGGAGGCTCTTCCTCCCACGTGGTTGACAAGCCACGCCCACTCCAAAGCCCCTCCGGGCAGGCTCGCTTTGAAAACTGGGCATGCGCAGAGAAGCCGGTGTGATTCCTGTTAGTTACACTGGACTTGGGTGGGCGGGGCTAGAGGAGGAACGTGTCGCCTTCCCTTATAACAGTGAATTTGAAAAAGGGGGAAGGAAGGGAGGAAACAAAAGATTTATTAACTGCTTCATGTGTGCCAAGCACTGTGCTAAGCCCTTTACAAATACGATTTGATCCTCACAACCCTGGAGGAGAGGGGCTGTTGTTATCCCCATTTTATGGATGAGGAAACTGAGGCAGAGGCAGTGACTTCCAGGTTCACACAAGTAGTAAGTGTTTGAGGCTGGATTAGATGTCAGGTTTTCCTGAAAATTTATACACGTTGCCTGTTTGTCTCAAAAAATAGAGAAATAGACAAGAAAATAGAGAAAAAAAATTTCAGGAAAAAAAAAGAATTTATTTAAAAAACCCGTTGTTATATGCAGTGTTCCACACCCACGAACCCCTCACCCACCCTCACCCCGAAAGGAGGATGGGGGAGGGGTCCTCCTCTTTGGGGGCCGAGATTACTCTTCATAATTTTGTGCCATTCAGTGTCCTATGGAAGAGAGTTTTACCTACGGCTTTTGTTTGTATATTGTCTAGATCCCCCCTCTTGCTCCTGTGCCCCTCCCAGAGACTCGTCCTTTGTAAAAAGAAAAGAGAGGAAAAAACCCACCAAACCGAAGCAAACCCACACACACCTGCCATGACGCTGTCCGCAGCCTGCTCAGCGCTGACCATTCCAGCCTTTGTGATCTTTGCCAGTTTGCTGGGACCGAGCTAAAGCTCGAGATTGGCTTGATTTGCATTTCCCAGATTATTAGTGATTGCAAACATCCTTTCACACGGTTGTTAATAGTTTGCAATTCTCTTCAGAACCATTTGTTCATCTGATGGAGTGCGAATGGGGGCACGCTGACCAGTCTCCAACTACAGACACTCACCGCCGCCTCTGCCTTTCCCGGGGCTTTGCAGCCCCAGGCACACAGACTATTTTTCTCTTTATTATCTTTTTGAGTGTTTTTTTTTCCCTTTGGGTCTGTGATCTTTCACGACATGACTAATATATAATGTGTTTTGCATGATTGAACATGTATAACCCATATCAGATTGCTTCTTCTCTGACAGAGTGGGGAGATAAGGGAGGGAGAGAAAATTTGGAATTCAAAAAGATTTTTAAATGAATGTCAAAAATTGTCTTTACATGTAACTGGGGGAAAATAAAATATTAAGAAAAAAACAGCTGTGTTCATACCCTTTGAATACTGACAATAGTGTAAGTGTAGGGATGAAACCATACCATTAAGTAGATGGTAACATATCTTAATTAATCACAATACGCCTTAGACTAAGGACTAAAAGGGCTTTGAATGGACCAGAATCCCATAGGCTGAGGAAACTTAGCCATGTCCAGGGATCATCTATAAATTATTGAGAAGGGGAATTCTAGAAATTGAAATGAATATGAATTGTAGTTAACCGCTATTAAGCAGGAACTCTCTGGGGCAGGGGGAGGAGAAACTTTAACTATAAATGTTATCTCCCCACCCCACTTTAATCAGAGAAACACCTTTCCACCTGGGAAGGATGCAGAGAATTTTGAACCTCTCTATTTTTCGTATTTCAGGCCTCAAGGTATAGGAAGGACTTTAAGCTTTCAAGACAGAATTATGTTACTTGAGGAAGGGAACAATCATTTATTAAACACCTACTGTGTGTCAGGCCCTGCTAAGCATTTTTAAAACACTATCCCATTTGATCCTCACAACACCCTGGGTGACTCCCCCAGTAAATTAAGTAACTCCCCCAGTAAATTAAGTGACTCCCCCAGTAAAGTGAAAGTTCTGGCGCTTCCTACCAAGTTAGAAAGGCTTTAAGCAGATGTTTGGCTCCATATGCTTGTCTGTGGTTTGAGGATCAGCCTAACAAATTTTAGAGAAACTCATTGCCAGAAGGAATGACTGCTGAGTAATGAATTTTTGGGCTACAACAGTTCTTTGAGAGGGCTGAGATTTGCAAGTGCTGTAGTCCAGATTGGTAGTAGGAGTGCTCACACTAATAAAGTCCATTACCCTTAAATCATCATCATCACACCACCACCACCACCATTATCATCATCACCATCATCATCATCACCATCATCATCATCACCATCATCATCATCACCATCATCACCATCATCATCATCACCATCATCATCATCACCATCATCACCATCATCATCATCACCATCATCATCATCGCCATCATCACCATCATCATCATCACCATCATCATCACCATCACCATCATCATCACCATCATCATCATCATCACCATCATCATCACCATCATCATCACCATCATCATCATCACCATCATCATCACCATCACCATCATCATCACCATCATCATCATCATCATCACCATCACCATCATCACCATCATCATCATCACCATCATCATCACCATCATCATCACCATCATCATCATCACCGTCATCATCACCATCACCATCATCATCACCATCATCATCATCATCACCATCACTATCATCATCATCACCATCATCATCATCATCACCATCATCGTCAGCATCGCCATTACTACCTGGCCACCTTCAGGTTTTTATGATCCTACACTCAGGCCTACACCTCCTATCCTGGGAACCTGGGATCTTTCCTAGACCCAGACCCACCCACCCCCTACTTTTTCCTCCCCCTTTCATCCTTCTTTCTCTACTTTCCAGTTCCCTCACTGAGAATGATAATCAAATCAATCCTGACATTCTTCAAAGTGTCTCTTCAGTCTCTTGCCTTGTGACTTCAGTCATCATCCCTCACACTTCCCTGTCCCAAACACTCCTCCTAAGCTGCCACTTTCCTCTGTGGGTGGTGGTCTTCCTATTAAAATGTAAATACTTTAAAGGCAGGGACTGTCTTGCTTGTTGATATAGCCACAGTGCTTGGCACATAGGTGCCTAACAAATATTCATTTATTCATTCATTCAGTAGAGCTCTGTTTTTTGCCCTATCTTTTTCAAAGTTATTATCAGTGAATTCAATGAAGACTCATTATCAGTTTTGCACATAATAGTAATCTGGGAAGTGTAACCATGTTCTGGGAAATAGAACCAAGATCCAGAAAGAGCTAAACAGACTAGCACAATGGGTTGAAGCTTGCCTTTTTTTGAATCTCCAGTGCCTGTGTGCCTGGCACGTAGTTGGTGCTTAATAAATGTCTACTGATTGAGGATAAAATTTGCTTACATTACTACTTTGGGGATCTCTTCACCTCATCATCATCTGTGACCTTTATAACAGGATTCTTTGACAGACAGTTCACTGAGTTGCAGTGGCTTCTACCTACTGCACAGTCCATCAACTTTTGGTCTCATCCTTAGATTACAGGCATTTGGCTTACAGTCTCCTTCCAGACTTTACTCAAAACCTTTCCATTTAGTCTGCTAGACTTTTTATTCCACTCTTGTAGAATTTAAGAATCCTGAGTTCCCTGTATGTCATCCTGAGGAATGAGTAATAAAAAAACACATAGGCTGGATCATCTTCACAATAACACAAATGTGTAATGTCTATTATTTTTGAAGAGATAATGGGAGCGTCTTTTCTCATCTGGCTGTATTTCTTTATCTCACTTATTCCCTAACCCCTCCGGAGTCTTCTGTACAGCTATGTTTGAGTTCCTCAGACTAACAATACAATACACAGGTTTTGTTTTCTTTTTTCATAAAAGAATGCAGACTATCTGAATCATGCTGCCTGTCTTCTCCATTCCAACAATGGTTGCTAATACAGGACATTTCTTATTGTTAAAATGGGCGAATAATTGCACATCTATATGTATAGTAAAGACAATTTAACATTGTGGTGTGCTGCTCACAAAGCCAGGCAGATTTTCAGTTATTTGTGGCTGAGAACCCATGCGCCGAATCGTAATTCATCATTGTTTCTAACCGGCAGAGGCATTGAAATTAGTCATTTTGATTGTGTATGTTGGTGGTAGAAAATTATATACGTGGGATCATCACCTTTTGAAATGAATGGGGGAAGATGTTTATAAAAGTACAGAACAAAACTACAAAATGAAATTACAAAGAAATTGAAAGCTTTGCTACCTGAATTAATATAATTTCTCTAGGTAGGAGCTAAGGCTCAAATCTTGAAAGGCAGTATTTTCACTTTTCGCTGCACATTTGTTTCTCCTGTGAAAGTGCGGTGGTGAGATTCATGGAGTCTCAGGCTGGAAGAGAATTTAGAAACTACCTAGTGTGACTTGTGCCTGAAAAAGCCTCATCTCTACAATGTCAGAGGTCATCCTCCCTCAGTGTGAAGACCTCTAGTGAGGGTGAACTCACTCAGCAACAGAGGCAGACTTCCTCTTTGAACAAGTCTAATGGCTAGGAAGGTTTTCCTGACGTCGAGCCTAAATTTGTCCCTCCCCAACTGGTATCCATTGTTGTACCCTGGTGATGTCCACTGGGGTCAAGCAGGGTAATGCCGATCCCTCATTCATGTCACAGTCCTTTAAAAGCTTAAAGACATTAAGCACTAATATCTTTTACTTCAGCTGATTTTCTTGAAGTGATTGCCCTTTCTCCTTTTAGAAATAATCGGCAATTGAGGTCTCAGATAGATGGGCAGCCACTACTATATGGTGAGATTCAATTTTTAATGCTTCTTGTCAGCCTGAACAGTTTCATTATGCAAAGATGATAGTCTTGCTTTGGCAACATCCACTCTGTAGGAATGACAAGTGGTGAAGTGACCAAGGACCCTAACGTCTTGAAATTTACTCCTGACTGATGTTATTTGTTTGGCCTTGGAAAAATCGTCCAATGTTACTGAGAGAGAGAGAGAAGGAGAAAGACAGAGACAGGCAGACAGACAGACATAGACAGAGAGAGAGAAGGGAGACAGAGACAGAGAGGGACAGAGAGACACACACAGAGACAGAGATAGAGAGAGAGAGAGACAGAGAGACAGAGAAGGAAGAAGGGAGGGGAAAGAGAGAGACAGAGAGAGAGAGAGACAGACAGAGACAGAGAGTGAGAAGGGAGACAGAGACAGAGAGAAACAGAGAGACACAGAGAGAGAGAGATAGAGATAGAGAGAGAGAGAGACAGAGAGACAGATAGAGAGGGAAGGAGGGAGGGGAAAGAGAGAGACAGAGAGAGAGAGACAGACAGACAGACAGAGACAGAAAGAGAGATTCTAGAGTCTTAGGGATAGGAAGCCTTGCCTAAATTCTGCCTCAGGTGGTTACTGGCTGTGTGACCTTGGGCCTCAGTTTCTTCATCTGTAAAACTGAGATAATAATAGCATCTACCTCCAAGAGTTGTGAGGTTCAAGTGCTTTGTATTTGCAAACCTTACAGCACACGTAAGTGGTCGCTTATTTTTACATCAACGCTAATAATTCATCCTTCTATTTCTTTCCTGCTGTGTTTCCTCTCTATCATCTTGCCCCTGAACATACATATTAAAGCCACAGGTGCACTTACTTGTTCTGAGGACACTCTGCTCTACCTGCTTCATATCTTTGGGGACAAGACTCCACCTGCACTGTTACTTTGACCTCCTGACACGAATCCTCAGAATGCCAATGCTGATTCTGCTAAGGAGGTGACCCTGGTTTCACAAAAGCAATGCCAGTGGTGCCCAAGCACTAGCGATTCCCATCGAGTTAAAAAGATTTCAGCCGTAAGTTGGCTCAGGGACAATGTTTCTGTCATTTAAGAACAAAGCTAACTCAGTCTGGAGGCATTTCCCTCACTAGGAATTGGGCCCGTGTGGGAGTTTTGTTGTTTTCCTTTTTGTTTTTTACTCACAGCAACTTCAGTTCGTGAACACAGTCAATAAAGGGGCGAAGAAGGGCTGATCTATGTTAGTAGCAGGAGCCCTCATTCTATAATGAGACTCTTCTGCACCAGCCTACCTTTTCCCCAGTCATCCAGGAGGCCTTTCCTAATCTGCCCTGGCATAGTGGATAAAGCTCTGGAGCCCAAAGTACCTGAATTCAGGCCTAACTCAGACACTTGTGTGGCCCCGGGCAAGTCATTTGACCTCTCTTTTCTTCAAGTTCTTCATCTGTAAAATTGAGGGGAGGAGGAGGCTTTAAGGCCCTCTCTAGATCTAAATCTATGAGCCTAGAAACTTTGCTTCTCTATTTTATGTTGTTTGCAGACAATTCTCTTTGCTCACAATGTTTCCTCCAGGAGAATGGAAGCTCCCTGAGGAACTTATTCTTTCTGTATCTGTCTTTGTATCTCAAGTGCTTACCACAATGCCCAGCACATAGGAGTATCATTAACAATTAATATCTCTTAAATGGAATCAAATGAACAAATAGATAATATTGAAAAAGGAGAAATGTAACATGTGACATTGAGTTTAAATAAATTGATCACATGTATGAGCTAATTATGAAGTTATAGTATAATGTGGATGAACTACATTAATAAATAAATGATAAATGTTGGTTAAATTCAGTTGCGATAGTTGAAGACTGTGGTCCAGAAATTAGAAAGCAATAGTCACCCTATCTCCTGCCCTAAGAGGAGACCTATGTTAACTTCTGGGGGTCACATTTTAAGGGGAACATTAATAAGCCAGAGCTGGTGCATTAAAGGTACCTAAAATATTGAAAGGTCACCCATGCCAGGCTCTCAGTGTTGGTGTTATCCTCAACTCCTTACACCACATAGTCAATCTTGTCACATCTTGTCTGCTTTCATGTGTCTCGTACATGTTTCCTTTCCACTAACACAGCTGCCTCCCTGGTGGATAAATCCAAGCATCTCAGCATCCTAGTACTTCTAGGATCCAATATGAAACCCTGTCTTTTAAAGCCCTTTACAACATAGCCCCTTCCCCTCTTTCCAGGCTTTTTATAATCCCCTCCCTACTACATAGTCCACACTGCAGCATCATGGCCTCCTTGCTGATTCTCTCCATCTCTCAACTCCATCCCTAGACCTGGAATGTTCTCTTCATCACCTGCCTTTTATCTTCCCTGGATTCCTTTATGACTTGGCCAAAATCCCACCTCCTGCAGGAGGCCTTTCTCACACTCCCCTCTTTATCTCTGCTAGTGCCTTCCCTCTGTTTACTTTTTTTGTTTAAATGGCATTTATTTTCTATTACTTAATAATTCATTTATTGCTTCCTGGTTAGAATGTTAGCTCCTTGAGGGCAGGAACCACATTTTTGTCTTTCTTTATAAGTCAAGTACTGGCCCACAGTAAGCTCTTAATAAATGCTTGCTATCTGATCTACCACCTTTGTGGCTTTAGGCACACAGTGATAGTTATAGCCCTTATATTACACTTTAAGGTCTGAGAAGCACTTTACAAACATGTGATCCTCACAAGAACCCTGGGAGATGGGTGTTATTATTAGCATCACCTTTTTTATAGTTAAGGAAACTGAGAAAGCCAGTCCTAAATTTAAACCTGTCTGACTCTGGGCCCAGCACTCCATCCACTGAGCCACGTAGCTGATTCTTTCAAATCACTCGTCTCTCTGAATTTTCTCTTCTGCAAAATGAGGAGATTGGACTACTTAAGGTCCTTTCCAGCTCTAAATCTATGATCCTAAGTACTTTATCAACTAGAGGTGTCCATGGGTTTCTTTGTGACCCTGTGAGTTCCCTGTAATGAGAAATGTTTCGGGGGAGGTTGATCAAGCGACCACCTGTCAGAGATGTTATGGAGGGTTAGACTCGGTATGTCTTTAAGATCCTAGGATAATATAATTCTGATCATTGTGCAAGTGGTTCTGTCTCTAAGCTAACAAATGATTCAGTTCTTCCAGATGGTGTTTCCCATGTTATCCATTTGTTCTCTGGGAGGTTTTACACTGAATATAAAAGCCATAAATAAACAGCGGAGGGAAAGAAAACAGGAAATGAGCAATGTTGACGAAATAGTTATTTTCTTTTTCTTAATGATGTTCAAGGAATATGCTGTTTTTTGATTCATTTATCCCCAAACTATTTCTACAGCATTTTTCTACATGCTTAGGGGATAGAAAGTCTGCACAAAGGTATATAGCTTGCCCTTGAAGAACTTACAGGCAAATATCCATGTTTCATTACAATATCAGAAATCAATCATAAATATTTGGAAGAAAAGATAGTATCCTCATTCCATAAATGAGACCGTTATTTCAGGAAATTTAAAAATGCCTAACATTTCCTTAGACATTTGATGAATGTTCTTGAATGGTTGAATGAGTGAAGGAGGCAATCAGGAGTCAATTATTCCTTTATTACTTATTTAATAACATTTTGAGAGTCAGCATGGTATAGTGGGCAGAGAGTTGGCTCAAATTTAGGAATATGTGAATTCAAGTCCCATCTTTAAATATGTAATAGGCCTGTGACCCTGGGCAAGTGACTTAACCTCTTAGTGCCCTAGCTAACCATCAAATGAGTGAATGAACCATTTACTATGTTCAAATAACTTTTTCTAACACTAAGTTGAAGAGCTGGTGTTAATTTGCATTGAGTTACAGAGTTTTTTCACTTGGATAGAACTCTGGTCATGGAGTCAGGAATGCTGGAGTTCTAACTCTGCTTTAGATACTAGTTGTTTGACTTTAGATAATTAGCTTAACCTCTTTCAACCTCAGTTTCCCTGTTTGTAAGATAGAGATTATAATAGCTCCTACGTCACGGATTTCTGTGGGAGAGGGAGAGTTTCCTTGTGAGGATCAGATAAGATTACCAATGTGAAGCATTTTGCAAATCTTAGAGTGCTTTAGAAATTCTGGCTACCATTGTTATCATCATCTGTGTCTTCCTCCTCATTATTATCATTGCAATGAAATCATAAGTCTGTCCTCCCCCACCCGAGGATATTAATGTCCACAGAAAAGTACAATTTCAATTTTTTTCATTCATCAGGTTTCTTGCTAGTCAATGTGACTTCCGCCCCATTAGCATTGAAAGGTTCAACTAACACTTCCTTCACCACAAGTCTGTGAAAAAGGTAAGGCAGACTGCATCAAGGAGACCAGGCCAAAATAGAGAAGCAAAGGCAGGGACTCACCTGAGCTCTCCCTCAGACCCCACCAAAAATGTTTAAAAAATAATTAAATAAATTCTAGAGCAGCAGAACCCAGGAAAAGACTATGAAAAAAAAATCCAGCCTAAGACAACTTGGAGGGTCAGCAGGAAAGGTTCGTTGCATCAGGGTAAGAGAGGAGAGCAGTCCAGCACAGGTCACACCAGCACAGACTAGACCTCATTAAACCCAGAGAACCTGAATCACTGGCAGCAGCAGATGTTTCCAGAACTCTCAGCTCACCAGACAAGTAAGGAGGTTGAAAAACTGATCAGAAAGAGATTGTAGGGATCATTTTGCTAGCACTGAGACAGGACTCTGTTCTTTTGCCCATACTTGGATCTGGGTCACAGTCCTGGTTGGCAGTCGCAGGGCGAGAGGGAACATTGGCATAGCAAAGCTTACAACTACAAGTGGAGGGGGGGCCCTCCTCATACTTCCAGGGCAGAAAAGAATGCTTGTGGTCACTCACACACCAGAGCACTAGCCAGGAGAGTAGTAAACACCTCACCTTAGATCATACCACCTTGGAAGAACTGAAAACTTTCAGGTCCCTAGAAGTATCTCTAAAAACACCTGTAGAGAACCACTGAAACTTGGGACAATGTACCCTCCATGCTGGAAGCAGAGCTCTACTTTAGGAAAGACTTAAAAGTCAGGTAATAGTCTGGGAAAATAAGCGAACAACACAAAACTGTGACCATAGAAAGTTACTATGGTGACAAGGAAGATCAAAACACACACTCAGAAGAAGACAACAAAGTCAAAGCTCTTATATCCAAAGCCTCCAAGAAAAATATGAATTGGTTTCAGGACGTGGAAGAGCTCAAATAAGGATCTTGAAAATCAAATAAGGGAGGTAGAGGAAAACTTGGGAAGAGAAATGAGAGTGATGCGAGAAAATCATGAAAAATGAATCACTAGCTTGGTAAACAAGACAGAAAAAATAACACCTTAAAAAACAGACTAGGCCAAATGGTAAAAGAGGTCCAAAAAACCCTCTTTTTTGGAGAAGAATGCCTTAATAAGGAGAATTGGTTAAACAGAAAAGGAAGTCCAAAAGCTCACTGAAGAAGATAATTCCTTAAAAATTAGAAAGGCGCAAATGGAAGCTAATGACTTTATGAGAAATCAAGAAACAATAAAACAAAACCAAAAGAATAAAAAAAGGAAGTGTGAAATATCTCGATGGAAAAACAGCTGACCTAGAAAATAGATCCAGAAGAGATAATTTAAAAATAATTGGGCTACCTGAAAGCCATGATCAAAAAAAGTGTATAGACATCATCTTTCAAGAAATTGTCAAAGAAAATGGCCCTCATAGTCTAGAACCTGAGGGTAAAATAAAAAAAAAGAATCCACCAATCACCTCTTGAAAGACATCCCAAAACAAAAACCACCAGGAATACTATAGCCAAATTTCAGAGTTACCAGGTCAAGGAGGAGATATCGCAAGCAGCCAAAAAGAAACAATTCAAGTATCATGGAGTCACAGTCAGGATAACACAATATTTAGCAGCTTCTGCATTAAAGTATTGAAGGACTTGCAATGTGATATTCTGAAGGGAAATGAAGCTAGGATTACAACCAAGAATCACTTACCCAGAAGAACCGAGTATAATCTTTCAGGGGGTAGACATTCATCGAGATAAAAGACTTTCAAGCATTCTTGATGAAAAGACCAGAACTGAATAGAAAATTTAACTTTCAAATATAAGACTCAAGAGAAGCATAAAAAGGTAAACAGGAAAGGGAAATCATAAGTGACTAAACTGTATACATTCCTACTTGGGAAGATGACATGTGTTACTCATAAGACCTTTCTCATTATTAAGGTAGTTAGTATATATATATATATATATATATGCAGAGAGAGAGAGAGAGAGAGCACATAGGTGTGAGTTGAATATGAAGTGATGATATCTAAAAAATAAAATTAAGGGGTGAGAGAGGAAAGTAGTAGGAGAGAAAGAGAAGGAAAGGTAGAATGGGGTAAATTATCTCACATAAAAGAGACAAGAAAAAGCTTTTACAGTGGAGGGGAAGAGGAGGGAGGTAAGGGGAGTGAGTGAACCTTACTCTCATCATAATTTTTGGCTCAAAGAGAGGCTAACACACACTCAGTTGGGTAAAAAAAATCTATCTTACCCTACAGAAAAAAAGGAGGGGAAGAGGATAAGAAAAGGATGGGTTAATAGAAGGAAGGGCAGATTGGGGGAGGTAGCAGTCATAAGCAAAATACTTTTTAGGAGGGACAGGGTGAAAAGACAGCAAGAACAGAATTAACAAGAGGGTTAGGATGGAGGGGAATACAATTAGTAAGAGTAACTGAAAAAAATGAAGCAGGTTTCTTTGATAAAGGCCTCTTTTCTCAAACATAGGTAGAACTGAGTCAAATTTATAAAAATAAGAGCCATTCCCAATTGACAAATGATCAAAAGATATGATCAGTTTTCAGATGAAGTAATCAAAGCTATCTATAGCCATATGAGAAAAATACACTAACTCACTATTGATTGGAAAAATGGAAATTAAAACAATTCTGAGGTGCTACCTCATACCTATCAGATTGGCTAATAGGATAGAAAAGGTAAATGACAAATTTTGGAGGAGATGTGCGAAAAAAAATGAGACATTAATGGACTGTTGGTGGAGTTGTGAACTGATTCTACCATTCTATAGAGCAATTAGAAACTATGCCCGAAAGGCTATAAAACCCTGCATATCCTTTGACTTAGCAATGCCGCAACTAGGTCTGTATCCCAAGAAATATAAAAACCAAAAAGGAAAATGACCTATATGCACAAAAAATATTTATAGTAAATCATTTCTGGGGTCAAAGAATTGGAAATTGAGGGAATTCCCACCAATTGGGGAATGGCTGAGCAATGTGTGGTATGTAATTATAATGAAATACTATCGTGCTCTAAGAAATGATGAGCAGGATCCTCTGGGAAAAACCTGGAACGACTTGCATGGGCTGATGCAAAGAACTGTACTGTGTACAAAGTAAGAGTAATATTGTAAGGTGGTCAGTTGTGAATGACTTAGCTGTTCTCAGCAATACAATGATCCAAGACAACTCTGAAGGACTTAGCATGAAAAATGCTATCCATCCCCAGAGAAAAACTGATGGGATAGACCAAAGTAACTTTTCTTGTGGCTGTGAAAAGTAAGCCTAGTCATAAGCATAGATCATAATCAGCCTTAAATATAGACTATTCATGGATTGAGTATATTTGCTTTTGTGGTGCTTCAAAACTGTCAAGTTTGTTTTAGAATAAGAAAAGATGACATGCAAACTACTTTAATTGTTTTAGGGAGGGAGTTTTTTTTTTTTAAGAAGCTTGTTTTTTTTTTTTTACTCTGGTTTTAAAAATGCAAGATTCTAGACATCAGCTTCAGTAGAATTTCAAAGACAGTTCACAATTTAAATTTTCTTCTTGATTCTTAAAGGAGAGAAAATTATTTAAATCAAGGAGTGACTTGAAGGTGAGTGAAACTAAATCCTTACTTTTAAGTAGCTTAAGAAAAATGATTTTAAATATTAGAACTTACCAATCTGTATTTAACTGGATTCTGAAACTAAATTTTGTAGATTATTTCTGTCTATCCCAGAACTTGAAGTATTTTTCAATTTCCAGAAAAAATCTTCTAACTTTTTTCAATCAATTGTACAAAGATACTAAACATTAAACAGGTATAAATTGATGTGATCCATGTGAAGCTCAAAGTATTAATTTAATTTTGTCAATTGGTCTCAACGAGGAATTAGGAAGCATTTTTTTAAAGAATTGCCCAGGGTGGCATGAGAGAGGAACTGATGAGTTAAAAGATGCAGCCAGCTTGTCTATGAAGGTAAAGATAAGCAAAATGAAAAATCTAAGCTTTGGGCCCAGGCAAGATGTTTCTATTGTCTGAAAGAAGGTCATGTTGTTAAGAACTGTAGTTATATTTGTGGAATAAGTATTGCACAAAGAAGAAGGGCTTGAGGAATAAAGATAGCCCTTACAATAAAACTAGCCCTAGGGAATATTAGATATAAATTATTGCTGTTGGGCTTAATTTTCATGTTTCTACCCAATATTTGACATCAGGGCAATGTGTTTGAAAACTGAAAAAAGTAAATTTTTGTCCATAAAGTATACGTTGATCAAGATTTCTCCATATTAGCCTTGAATGCAGTCAATTTAGCATGTCAGAAATTAATGTTTAAAATGTATGCTGCCATTGTATTAAGAAGTGTGAAGAATTGAAAAAGGAAACTCTTGATTTGGAAATTACCGACTATTATTTAAAGAAAGGAGGGAAATATTGAATCTATAGAGAAAGTACTGCCTAGATTCTGAAAAGTGAAAGGTGGATCAGCTTTTAATCATGCCTTTCCTAGACAATGACAAGTTTATTGTTTTAAAGAGGGAAGAGAAAAAAAAAGAAAATTGAACCTGTTTGCAAGCGTCAGTAAAAAGACGAATTGAAACCGCAAATGGCTGTTGAGTATCAGTGAATTTTCAGGAACAGTTGGCAGCTTAAATTTATCTGGCTCTTAAGAGCTGCCTCCACAAAAAGAGAAAGACTTGTGACCGATTTAAAAGTAAGTAAACTTCAATTTGCAAGAATGTTTTTGAACTTAATTGTTTAAGTAAGCCAGAGACAAAAATCTAAAGATGTAGATATTTAAAAATAGAGATTTTTTTTTGAAGTGCGTGAAGGCAAAGTAGTTTAAAATCCTATGTTTTTAAACATAATAAGGACAACCAAGGGGAATGATGTTTATTAAATAGAAGTTACATTAAGTGCACGCAATAGTGCATTTTCTGGCCGTTAGTAAATTGGCCACAAACTTTTGTTGAAACTACAATGAATATTTTTAGAATTACTTGAATAAAATATATTACTTAAATTTTCAAGGTACCAAATATGTTAGGCCAAAAGGCGGTTAGTCTGTTTAAAAGCTAGTATATAATGTTACTCTCTCCTGCACCATTTGTTGTAATAGCACTTAGCTCTTACTGATGACCTTCCAATTTTCCTTAAACCCATAAAGGCCAGCATACCATCTTATGTCAGAATTTTATCAGTCAACTGATTTCACTAGGATAAAATTGTGTAACTCAGATCTGAAGCACAATGTTGTTTTATTAACTAGGTGAGTCAGTTGACACTGAATGTTATTAATCAAGAGATTAATTCTCAAAACAATTAATTGGCAAATACTGAAAATGCAAAGAAAAAAGTTCAGTAAAATTAGTTTTATTGATAATCTAGTATATGATTGGGAATTTAGGGAAGAACTGAGACAACTTTTCCTATTAGCATTTTTAGACAGACAGTACTGTCCTTAAAATCCCCCTTCCCAAGGTTAACACTGGACAATTCCTCTGGGTGACAGGAGGCCACCTTCTTAAAGTGTACAATGAAGCTACATTAGAATATGAAGGAATACATTCAGCTCTTTGAGTCATTTAAATGAGAAGAAAAAAAATGTGAAACATCATCAGGAATCTTTGAAAAATAAGTCAAATTGATAACAACAGGTTGCTATCTAATGGCACTATGTAAATTGAGATTTTAAAATGGTATCTTTCGTGATCATAAAACCAGAGGTGATTTTGCTTGATTAAGATTTACCTTACAACTAATTTAAGGCGAGATGTATTCCCCTATTAGGGTAATTGTGACAGGCTTAATACAAACTGCAATTGCTATTTGGCATTGAGAAATTTATTGGCCAAATGACCTTAGGCACATTCTTTTACCTCTGTTTATCTCAGTTTATTAATCGGTAAAAAAGCGGATGAACACACTACCTACCCTGGGGTTGTTGTGAGGGACAAATAATATAGCAATCGTGAGAGCTTAACACAGTGCCTTGTCCATTGTCCTTGTCGAGCACCACATGAGTGTTGAATATTGTGATTACTTCATCTCAGTGTTCCTTTCGAGGTTAGATACTAGGTTTAGATGTGAATACTACATAATACCTGAAGTGTTTTCTCACATTGTGCAAATTGGGAGTCACCGTATTAGGTCTCTTTCTGTTCCTTGAACTCTATGTCTCAGCCTAGCCATAACTCCGGTCAGAATTCTCAAGGAGGAATGGGGGTCACAGACCAGACACTTCAGAGCCTTTTGCCTGGGCCAGAAATCATAACACTCTACCAGCCCTCCACCTACAATAGTAGAATGAGAAATTTTAACAGTGGCTTATAATATTTAACCCAGCATACTTTGAGATGACCTAAGAGTTGTAAAATGAAACTTATATGCCTATATGTATAAGCCTTATGTGTGTTTCCCAGTAATTTAAATGTGGCATTCATTTATTTATGTGATTTCATTTACAACAAAATATATATTCCTATGAGGATAATTAAGACTTATTACTGTTGCTTGTCATTTCTGTTTCCTAGTTTAAGGGCATAAGTAGTAACACCCCCCTCCCCCACCCCGGCTTGTATATATGTTATTTTTATTGTGCTGATTGTGTCTTTAATGAAATGTGTTTTGCACTAATGTGTTTTCCAAATTTCAAGGCTTGTGAGCTTAAAAGCCACTTGTGATGGAGTAAATGGTTTTTCTATAAAGGATGATTGGAAATAGATTTACCTATACTGCCATCATTTAAACTCGTTACGGTATTTGTGTCATGTTCTTCTTGTTATTGTGTTCCTATCGTGTCTTGTGATATTTCTGATATTTGGATGGAAATAATACTTTGTTGTTAAAATTCTGTTATATGCATCTCTTCAGGTCGCCCTTTACTGCAGAGACTATCAAATCTGCTTACTGCAGCCTTACTGATTGAAAGTTATGAAATTGGTGAGTAGCAGCACCCAATCACAGTGAAGAAACTTAAAGAGTATTTATTTTCATGGACCACCACACACCTTTCATGAAACTATGTCTGTTAATATATTGGGGTCAGCTATCATGCTACTTACTGAGATTTTTCTATTGAGGAAAAAGCTTGTTGGACTGTAGCTTAAACATTGCTTTGAGTTTTCATTCCAGATATGAAAATCTAAAATCACCGATATATCTGACGTGTCCAAGGAATGTTATGTGCTGCAGTCTGGCAACTGCTACAGGTGAATATCTGCCCCTGGGAAAGGTAAAGGGGATGATCTTAGCATAGACTAAGATAGGATCCTCTTGACTCAGTTTCCTAAACAAGAAAATTTCCCACCCTGTTAATCACAAACTTATATTCCATACTCTGTGAATAACATGACACTTTCCTATATTATTGGCTGTCAAGCAACTCATGCCTGAAGTCAAACAGAGCTAGGGGAATATTTTCTCTTCTTTTTTTCCTTTTATAGTAAGTTTCCCTGTCAGAGAAGGTGGTCAGTAAGACATCTGAGTTACTGCTGGTTCATATTAAAAACACTAAGATGCCAGTAGGAAATATCAGTTCCCTAAGCAACTAAATAAAAGAGATTTTGAGCTTGTCACCTCCTTAAAAATTGTGTGTTCATGTATGAGAATAGGTTTTCTTTCAAGCTGATATAGTGATACAATCTTCCCAAGGGGGATGTTAGATAAAGATATAAGATTTAAGATAAATGTAAGATAAAGATATAATGTATTTTTTCTTTTCTTTTCAAAATTGAATGGAGTGGAAGATTTATTTTTAAAGCCTAATTTAAAACTGAAGGTTTCATTTTATTCACCCTAGCTTACATGTCTACTTTGGTAAATATTAATCCTTATCAGAAGGGCTCATCTTACAAGTCAGGCCCTCATGGATTGCTTTTTAGGATTCCGTTGATAGCTGTGTCCATATCAGGTGTAAGGTTTAGGAAGCAGCAGGAAAGATATAAAAAAGTAAATTCTTTGAAGGTTTTGGGTGAATTATGAGTTTCTGATGTTTGAGCTGGTTATTGGAAAACTAAATTTAGGAGAGTCTACTGAATTATACTGGTATCTGTTTTGCAAAAAAATTATAGCAGAAACATCTAAGAATCTCTACAAGTAACCTGAACCAGAGAAGGAGGTCTTCTAGAAGAAGCTTCTTCCTTTAGAGCTTTTCTGAGAACAGGCCCTTTCCAGAATGCCCAAAAGGAGGAGATGTTTTCAGAAAGAAACCAGACTACTACCTGAGTCATCTGAGACCTAAGATACGATGTGCTGATGAAATGGACATTGGGAACGGATTGCTAGGGAAGAGACTGAATGTTCACCCTTCCCTGTCATTCCTTCCCCATTCATTGCTGTCACTGTTCAGACCCATTTTCCAAAGGGGACTATCTCCAACAGAGTTTGTCAGTGCATCGTTCACAGCTAGTCTCAAAGACCAAGGGGCGGTGAGTTGTTAGAAGATTAAACTTGATGATTTGAAGGTCGTCTCCTCTCAAATTAGTCCCATTAAAATAGAATATGTGGGATATTTTTTTTCTGTGACACAAATCATATGCCTTGGCTGTCATTAAAGAGGGTTTCAAAAGGGGAGATCCAACTGATATAATCTCAATTCTAATGATGTCATTGATAGTCAATCAGAAGAAGATACCCCTGGGCTGCTTCAGATTTTGCTCTGTCATCTTGCTTCAAATGTAGCTCAAGGTCTTTGGCTGTTGAGAGGCTTTAAGCCCAATTTGTTTGGTTACTGCTAATCTAGCCAATAAATTGTTCATGTTATCAATTTTGTCTTTCAGAATTAATATTACATGACTCAAGCCCAGCACCCTTTCTCTTCCCCCAAGGACATCTGTCACAATTTAAGTTTTCATCTCTTGCCTATCCACATTTACAGCAGCCATTCTCAATGATTAGAATGCCCCTTGGCTCCTATTCATCTTGACCACTTGGAATCTTTACTGTCTTCTAAGGCTGAAGCCCCATGCCAGATTCTTGATGAAGCTTTTCCTTATCTTTAGAGTTATTAATTTTCTCTTTCCTTAGTATTCCTTGAACTATATAATAATAAACAACAGTATTTCTATAGAACTTCAAGGTTTACAACATATATATATATATATACACATATATGTCTATGTATATACACATACATATATACATATATATACATATATATATGAAAAAATCTCATTTGATTTTCACAAAAACCCTGTAAAGTAACTGTGATTATTATTCTTATTTTACAGATAAAGTAACAGAGGCTAAGAGATGGTAAATGATTTGTCCACGGAAGCACAACCTGAGGCAGGTTTTGAACTCTGCTCTCCCTGCTTTCATGTCCAACACTATCCATTGGGGCCTCATGTTATATCCTCTTCTAATGCAATGAAACATAAGCTCCACAAAGTCTGGGATGGTTTAATTTTTGTCTTCATATCTCTAGCATCTGGCCCAGTGCCTGGTGCATATATGACTTTACTGATTTGTTGTTCTTCGATTTAGAAGAGGACCAGTGGCATCATGGGTGATATCTTGACTTGCTCGGGAATTGGATTTAAGTGAGGCAGAGTTGCACAGAGTTGTCAGCCTCACTTCTTCTTCCTGAGCCATTGAAGTCCAGTGGCAGGACAAAAGTCAGGACCACTGGCAAGTGTCAGAATGCAGTGGATGACCTTGGCATCTTCAGTGTCTGACCAAGCTCTAAATGCTCCACAGAACCTCCTTCTACCACCTTCCTGGACACTGGAACAAATTATTCTAATCATCCCATTCTGTCAGGGGAAGTTTTCACATGCATGGAATAGATACTCCCCACCCCCAACTAACTACTAGGTTTGAGGCCTGTCAGTTACCGTCAACCTGGTTTAGCCCATCTGCCGAAATAGTTTATTGGCCACTGTGCATGCTACAGCTTCTTGGAATCACAGGTGAGAGCTGGTGACAGATGGATGCCAAAAGTGGAGAAGCAGCCATGAAAAGGTCTTGGCAAGCTCTCACACAAGAGGGGCTAGTCCTCCTCAACACCCCCCTTACCGCCTTTATTGATTTAGGGAACTGCTGGGTGAGGAAATGGTCTCTACTAATGCGGGTCAGCACCTCCTCTGTAATTTAAGGAAATAGAAAGTTGTGCAGGGCATGGAGATGTTAAATGCCTTTCCCAGGATTATATGGCCAATATGTATTTGAGGTCAGACTTGAACCCAGGACTTCCTGATTTCAAGGCCAGATTCCCAGACACCATGCCATTCTTCCTGGCACACAGTAGTCTCAATAAATGTTGGTTGAGCTGAATTGAGTTAGTGTTGTACAAACTAAGCATTCCTATTTCTAGTAAATGGCTTCCCTACTAACCTTTGTTGTTTTATTTTCCACTAAATCCCAACAGAAGGATGAGGTCATGATAGTGAGAAGGATATATTGAGATAATAGTGAAATAATATGTGCAGGGGATTCCAGTTCCAGAAAGCAAGCTTTGGAGAGGTTATAATAGCATGGAAAATATATCTTAATGATTTGTAAGTTTTCCTTTGGAGAGTTATGGACAAATACCAAAATCCTCCTTTTTAATAAAGATGGAGATATTAATAAAAATATTTCTCAGGTCTTTGAACAAAAGGACTTCCTCAGGGAAATGAGTTAAAGATACAAGCCAATAGTTAGAACTGAAACTAATCCTTGCTTTTTACCTTTCCTATCCTAGAAGTGATACGGGCTTTAACAGAGAGAGCATTGCATGGGGAAGGAATGAGAGGGAAGGGTGAATGTCCAAGAAGAAGCCTCCTTTTTACTGTCTATCTCTTACATTACATCTCTTTTACTATTCAAGAGATCCTACATATCCCTGGGAAGAGTCCCATTGTTTCCTTTAGGGGAGTGATCCAGGCAGGAATGGGAGGATGACTTGGTTACTAAACTATTCTGAAATGATAACAAAAAACATATTTTAACATATTTCTACCTTTTCCTTGTGGGGGCCATTTCCAGTCATCCTGATCTATATCTTGCCACTAGACCCACATGACTTGGGAGGAGAAAGTGAGGCTGGTGATTTTGCACAGTCCTCCTCACTTAAATCCAATTCACTTGTAAGTCATGGCATCAACTTCCTGATGTCACGGTCCTCTTTGAGAATGAAGGACTAACAACAATCCTTTCCTTATTCAAGATTCCTACAAATGTTACACCACATCATCTTGGGGTAAAAAGACCTATGAGATACCTTTCTCTCTCTCTCTCTCTCTCTCTCTCTCTCTCTCTCACGTGCGTGTTAAGCCATAAATGACTAGTTTTTTTTAGATTAATGTTAAATAAAATGCTTCTGACAGACATTTGCCTAAAAAACTCAGGGTACAGAATTGATTTCTTTTTTCTTTGACAGACTGATTCTTCTCAGTTCTCTAGGAGCTTCTGAGACAGAGACATGCAAGGTTCTCATTTAAGGCTTGGCTATTTTTCCCACTCTAATGTTTAAATTCTTGTGCATTGATTGCTTTTGGACCAGCAAAACTACTGAATAGGTTAGACCTTGGGCTTGTGTCATGAAGCTCTGTAACCACAGATCTGAAGTCTGTGCTCAGAGGCAAAGGTCAACTCTTATTCCATATCACTGTGTTCAGTTCATCACTTGTGTGCTCAAGGTTTGGGGATGGGCTTCTGTGAATAGAGTATCTATGAGTAACATAGAATGTGCTTTCAATTCTGTGAGCAGAGCATCTGTGAGTAACATAGAATGTGCATTCAATTCCAAGGCTCTCACTTAATGTATTAAGCCCAGTAAAGGACATGATTTTCTTCCCTGTGTATGTCTGCTCTATCACATTTCCACAGCTTTGACATCTCCATCACTCTCTATATTATCAGTACATATCTAATAAATATGGTCAGCCTGTATCCTGGAAAAAGGATTAAAATTCAAAGCCTGAAGAAAAGAATAATAAAATGTTAAAAATCAAAGGCAAGACCTTATGCCTTGAACAAACCGTACAGATAAAGCCCCAGCTATTTTATTCAAGATAATAAATAACTCTATGTCTTCATTAACCTTTATTTTTTTTCTGTTAACAGTCTTGGCACCACCGGCTCTGAGCTGAACCCAGCAGGCTGCCCATGAAGTGACATTTGAGGGATTGGCAAAGCATTGCATTTGGTGTCAGGGTACAGTATCTTGAGTTTTTGTCATTCACAGCAGGAGGGAGTCACCCTGGCTCATTTTGTCCTTCAGAAAAGATGCTAAAGTCCACAGATTCAAACACCAGAGAGAGAGATACACATAGACAGACTCTCATATACAGACACATAGATGGACACGCATATATTCAAATAGGTGTATAAACACACATATGCATATACATAGCCGCAGAAACACACATATGTATTTATAAACACAGAGATACATATAGACTCAGACATGCAGATACACACACATACTTGTGCATTGGATATACATATACATAAAGGCATATATAGATATATATGTGCTCACAAATACATGAATACACATAGGCAGATGTAATGCACAGAGAGATGGCATACACAAACAGTCTGTTAACAAATATTTATTAACTGTGTTCCAGGCACTGATGGGCACTAGAGATAGAAAGACCAAAATGAAATTGTCCCTGAATATTTGATACAATAAGGGACTATTTACATTTTTGCCTTTATATTCTGAGAGCTTAGCAGGGTGCCTGGCACATGGTAGACATTCAATAAATGCTTGCTAATTTATATATACACAATACATTTACATAGAGATACAGAAACATATACAGGTATACAAATTCCATTTACCACCATGACAGAAATGGAATTAATAAAAGCCACATTTTGTAATTTGACATTTTCACTAAATATGTTAAAATTAGATAGGAGGTAGGATTAGAATTTTGAAGAAGGTAGTAAAAGATTCTGAACCTAATTCAGTCTAAGGCAGGAAATCAAATAAAAACAATCATTTGAAAATTCCTGAAATGATGAAATTCCCATTTATTAAGATATAAAGGTTCTTAATAATAACAAGGAAGGCCTATTAGCAATATGACTCTTGCCCGTGTGTTGCTATTTGTTTAAAGAAAGCTCTCAAAATGGTCAGACTCTAAGGTCCAGGGAGGGGGAAAATTCTCGCTGGACAAAAGCAGAAAGAATTGGGGATAATAATAGCACTTACCTCCCAGGGTGGTTGTGAAAATAGAATAAGATTATATTTGTAAAGTGCTTAGCAGTGCCTGGCATACAGTAGGTACTATATAAATGCTTATTCACTTTCCCTTCCTTTCCTCCCCTCCTTATGCCAAAAAACCTAAGTGTTTACTTAGTAACTAAGCACAAGTAAGTTTTTCTGAAGCAATGATTTATTTTCCAAATTTTCCCCAATTGAGGACTAATAAAGGAAATCCAGGCATCTTTTGTCCACAAATCAAACTCAACATCTAATCCTTAATGCAAAGAAAATGGTTGACCTTAAAAGAATTAATTGCCAATGCTTTCTGCCTCCTGTTGTAATTGATAGTCCAATAATATGTTGGCTCTCCCCCTTTCCCATTATGGGATTTCTTAAGCAGACACAAGTTCTGTTTTCTCTTGATTAGCAAAAGTAGTTTGCTTGTCTTTAGCATTAACTAATTGGTAGCTTGTAAAGCTGAGATTTCTGTTAGGTGCACCTTCTGTTTTAGCACTTTGATACAATAAATTATTTGAGGTGAGAGGTTGGAGGAGGGAAAGAGGAAGAATCATTGTGGTTGCATTGTAAGAGAAAATCCAGACCTTTTAGGGTTTTCCAAAAAAAAAAAATGGCAAAGACTCATGTTTTTAGAGAAATCTCATTAAGAGTACTCCCTACAGTTAGTAGAAAGAAGCATTTATTGAGGGCTTACTATATGCCAGGCATTGTGGGAGGTGGTGGGGATTAAAAGGCTAAAGTGAAGTAGCTCCAGCCCTCGAATTGCTAGGGGGATTCTGTACAACACTCTTACTTACTTAGCTTTCCACACACAGAGTTATCACCCTATCTCAGGCTTTTAATACCTCTCTACTCATCCATTTGAATAGCCACTTTATTGGGCTTCCAGCCTCAAGTCTTGCCCCATTCCAACCCTTCCTCTGTGGAGTCACTTGCTATCTTATTGACATGTTGCTCTGATCATGTTACCCATCCCCATACTCACTCAACAAATTCCAGTGGTGCCACCTAACTTCTAGAATCAAAAACATAAATGCCTCTGTTTGGTGCTCAACGTTCTTCACAGCCTGGCCCTTCCTATCTTTCCACTGTGTTTATGCTTGGCAGTCTGTCCCCTGGAATTGTGTCCAGCCATACTGGACTACTTGCTCTTCCTCCCACACGATGCCCCATCTCCCTTCTCTGCCTTTATGCTACTTTTAGTGTTTAAAATGTTTTAATGTTTAAAATTTCCCCTTTGTTTCTGATTTTGTTACTGTTTTGGTCTAGGAGAGAAGTAATGAGGACCAGAAAAAAGGCCTATGCGAATTGAGAGAAGGAGCCATATGTGTGAGGCATTGTGGAGATTTCCTCCAAGTGAGTATCATTTCCTTGAGGACAGGGCACATTTTGTTTGAGGCTTTGTGTTGCCAGCACATGTGATGTTCTCCCTCTCTCCCACCCGGCTCCCCTTAGAGTTCCTGGTTTCATTCAAGACTGAACTCAAATGGCATCTTGTATAGAAGGCTTTTCCCAGGCCCCCCACATCCTTGCTCCTCTCCCCCTGGAGTTACCTTGTATCTGCTAGGTATGTATCTGGTCTACACCTGTTTAGGTATATGGGTTCTCCCCTATTAGAATGAGAGTTTCATGAGGACTGGGATTGTTTTGAATTTTTCTTTGATCTCCAATACTTAGCAGAGTGTCAGATATATAAATATATATGTATATGTGTGTGTACATATATGTGTGTTTGTATGTATATATGTATGTATGTATATATAAATGTTGCATCAATCAATTAATTGATGTAAACAGTTATATACAATGTATAAACTAAATATAAATTCATGTCAGGAGAGGGGGAGAGATCTAACATCTGGGGATAGGGATGAGTAAAGACCTCATGGGGGAGGTGCTAACTGAACCATTCTTTAAAGGAAGCTATGGATTCCATATGGAGAATATGAAGAGAGAGACCATTTCAGGAAGAATAGACATATTGAGAAAGGGAGTGTCACATATGAGTGGCAGTGAGTGTCCAGTTTGGCTGGAATGTGGAAAGTGTGAGGGGGAGAAATGTGTTCTCACTCTAGAAAGAGGGTAAATTCAGCCTGTGAAGGGGTTCAGATGCAAGGGAAAAGAGTTGTGCTTTATCCTAGAGGCAAGAGGGAACCACCAAAGCTTCTTCATCAGTGGAGGGACATGATCAGATCTGCTACTGTATAGTCTCAAATTTAACTCCTAGTAAGAGAGAAGCAGTGTGGTAAGGTGAAAAGAGATTGGGTTTGGAGTAAGAGGTGTTTGGTTTGAATCCTGGCTCCATCATACCACCTGGGTCAGTCAAAGCCTCAGTATCTTTGTATCTCAGTTCCACAGCCTGTAAAATGTATAAATGACTAATAAAGTCCATTTCATCTGCAATCTATGATCTTGTGAAAGCTCCTCGAGGGCATAGATTGTATGTATGTGTATGTGTGTGTGTTTGTATCCCCAGCATCTATTTTCTGAGGTGCATGGTGGGTGCGAGCATGCATGCTATAATACATAACAAATGAGGAATTGAACAGCACAAGTAAGATAAAGGATGTCATAAGAAAAAAGGAAGGGTGGGTCATGTAGGGAAGGGAGGCATAGCTGATGGACAGCCCATGAATTTCCATTTGTATATGAGTAATAGCAGAAGATTAGGAGGAAGCCACCTCCTCCTCCACAACCTCCAGCACCATGACGGGTGGACCCCCTGTGTTGGATTTATAGAAGGAGATAGAAAAGAATCAGGATAGGGTTAGCAGGCATGGATCACAGTCCGTACAATCACAGTGAGGGCTTAATAAAAGTTTACTTACTGATGAGACCTCAGATCCATGGGGTTTTAGAGTCCCCTCAGTACCCATTACACTGCTTTGCATAGAATAGATACTTGAGAAAGATTTGTTGAATTGAGTAATAAGATCTAGAAAGCTGCTTGAGGGAAGGGAAGCTTTCATTTTAGTTTTTTTTTTTATCCCTAGAAACTGGAAATAAAACTGGGGATACACAGCACCTGACATACAGTAGGCAGTTAATAAGTGCATGCTGAATTGAACTGCATTGACTCAAACTTTTTAAAAAAACTCACGAACTCTACTTCACACAAGAGCATTATATAGAATAGCTTAGTCAAAATGGTACAAATCTTCCTTGTGTGGCCCAGTTTTTATACCAAACTAATGGTTTCAGAACATACATTAGATAAAATTCTCTGTCTTTCAGTATCTTAGTTGAATAGGAATTAAAAACACCATTAAAACACCATTCAGCTGTAGTATTTTGCTGTTTTCTTTGAAGATAGGTGTTCTTCCAGGGGTAAGTCATCCTTGAAATCTCACTTAATTCATTTGGTGAAACTCATCATTCCAAGTTGAATGTTCAGATCATTTTGGGTTGTGAGCTCTCTGGGGAAAATCAGCTGTTTTCTGCCTCATTCCTTCCATCAAACCTTGTCTAGGCTAGGAAAAAAACCTGAATGATTTCTCTTTCTATGTATGAATTAAACAAGGCATTACATTGACATCTGTTCTGCCTGGAATTTTTTGAAGGCTCTGCCAGTCTGAGACCATATGGTAGTTGTAGTATATACCTTTAAATGATTTGAAGAGTCGGAGGGGCATTAAGAAAACAGAAAATTCTGCTCACTTCAACAAATAGAAGCAAATCTAACAGAAATGTAACATAACTATGTGTGGAATATAAGTCCAGATCAAGACATTGGGAAAATAGTATTAAAAAAATCCTGGTATTCATCAACTCTCACCTTCATGGGCCTTAGACAGCCATCCTTTCTTTGTGCCTCATGTCTTCTGACTAATCTGCCTTATAGCATAGTCTTCTTAACGTTCAGATTTGTTCACATGGCTCCTGTACTCAAACACCCATCACTGGTTCTTGCCTATTGTCATCCAGATAAAGTCCCAACTTCTTAGCCTGGCATTTAAGAATATTCACAATCTAGCAGCAGTGTACCTTTTTTAGCCTTGTTGCCCTCAATCAGTGTCAGCCAGTAAACATGTAGTAAGTACCTACTCTGTTCCTAATTGCCAGGCACAGTGCTAGGCACTAGGGATATAAAAGACAAAAATAAATAGTTCCTTTCATCAAGGGGTCCCTTCCATTGTATCAGAGAGACACGATGACTTATAAATGCATTGAAAACTACATAAAAACTAAATTAAAGATAATTTGGAACAGGAAGAGCAGCTGGGGGCATCAGAAAAGATAGCAAATCATCTGATTTACTCCATTCTCAGTACTTTCTCCACACCAAATAGAACCTAACTGTCAGAAACTGAGGATGGGTGAGGGGATGATTTACTGTCTTCTAACAATAACCCACAATATTCTCCCTCTGTATCTTTGCTCATGAAATCACTTCCCCTGTGGAATACCCCTTCCCAAACACTAACTGTAGATTTCTCTAGCTGTAGATTTCATTCACCCATTAGGCTAGCTAAAATTCTATCTCCATGAAGCCTTCCTTGATTGTCTACCTGGATATACTCTTCCCTCTATATGATTTCATATACCCTTCATTCATTTATTTCCTAGTCTGTAATAAGGTTGTTTATGAATATATCTTTGCTTACCTCATGGATTGTGTGTTCTACAAGAGTCCATTACTTATTTATCATTATGCAGGAGGTCCTCATTATCCAAGTATAATGGGTACCAGAAAAAAGGACATTGAAAGTAAATCCAGTGAAATATAGATTAAACATTTCACGGTAAATAGGGAGAAGTAAGTTTGATCAGGACATTATATTGAAAAAAGACCCTGAAATAATGAAAATATGTTCATCTTAGATTTAACACAATTTATAATTACAACTCTGTGCCAATTCCTAGAATGAACAAAGGAACATGCATTTTTGTTGTATGTTTCCAAAAAAACTGTATAATACCATTATATGACATCAGTACTCCTTGTTTGACTTTCTTGGCCTGATTGTAGAGAGATTATTGCAAAAAATTTAAAGGTCCTCTTTAGTTTACTTAACACTTTAAATTTTTTAATATTAAAATTACAGACATAAACTGAGACAAAATGCAAACTTGCAACTTAGAGGGACTTTAATAATTAGCATTTAGATAGAGAGGATCCCTTGTTTTCTCCCCTAGTGCCTAGTGCAGTGCTTTGTACATAATAAAGACTTCACTGATGTTTGCTGAATGAATAATTAAAGCTAAACTATTTTTCATCAGAAACTCGTTTTCATTTTTAATAACTGAATAAGGCAAATCCCAGCACAGAATATCTTTTTGTCTTAACGGTATCTTTCGTTCTGGGAATTTCAAGGAAACAACAACTTAATTCCACCTTAACACTTTGATTAAAATATAACCATCAAGAAGTTTCTTTTGATTTATGGATTCAGTGACCATATTCTCAGACTCAGTTATTAGGCTCCATGATCTGAAAGGGAAAATTCCTTTTTATGCAAACCCTATGAATACTGCAAAGAAAGTAGACTAGCTTTTCTTGAAATCAGGACAGTTCTGGGAAATTCAAGACATATGGTGGTTATATTTAAAAAGAAGTAGCTATGTAGACAGAAAAAAATGCTTTCTCTGTACTGGCTGTGAACTGTGAGAAAAAAGTGGTAGAGAATCAGCGAGCATTGCTAGCCCTCATTTTTTCCTTCTCTAGGAATATAAAAAAACACCAAGGGTCTGTTAATTCCCTGATGTGGGAACTCCTTCTTTCTGTAATTTAAAACACAAAGTCTTTGAGAGTTGTCTAAGACTATAAAGGTTCAGTGATAAATCCAGAATCACACACATAGAAAAGAGTAGGATTTGAACCCAGACCTTTCCAATACCAAGCCTAGCACTTTTCTCTATTCTGTGTTCTCTTGTTCTCTACAGATCTCTCTTCTCTGCAAATGAAATAGTAACACATTTGGGGTTTCAGTGTAGCAATTAGAGGTATCTCAAAGTGGAATGGTTGTGTTAGGAACTATTATGTTTTCCCTTACTGGAAGTCTTTAGACAAAAAATTAGACGACTAAGGAAGATGTAAAGGGAAACACAAATTTGGTCTGTGATGGATGGTCTCTGCGGTTTCCACTCAAAGGTTCCATGATTTTGTGATTTCTTTCATAAAAGTGATTTTTTGGACTGGATAGTTTTATTTCAGTAATACATAACCCTTGGGCAATGAGAAAGAAAATGGATGGAAAGTTCATATGCTCCACTGGGATCCAAGTAATAGCAAGACAAGGCTAGGAATGCCTCCAGCTCTTTGGGTGGATCCATTGTGATGTATTTAGAGGAGGACATGGCCCAGAACCTCTCAGAATGGGCAAACATGGATGAGTTGCTGTCTCTATTTTTTGAGGAAATTTCCCCCATCAATGAAACCAAAGGTCCACTGGAGTAATGGTGTATTTTAAAATCACCCAATTAGTTGGAACACAGGTTGTACTGGTTTCCCACTCCTCCCATCCAAATCTGACTTCTAGAAAACTAGAATGTCGCTTAAAACCTGGTCGTCCTAGTGACCCTAGGGACTCACATTATCAGTTGATTGGTTGGGAGATAGTAGGAATGCCTGTCACATACATTACTACTGCTGCTGCTGCTACTACTATTACTGCTGCTACTACCACTACTGCTATTTAATAAATGCTAGTTGACTGACTAGTAGGGACCTCTACAGATCAGAAAAATCAACAAGGGAGGTGAGTGAGATTGTAGATCCCAGGATGTTTGTGACTTCTTAGTTTCAAATTGCAGTAAGTAGCTACCTTAGAAGTAGTGTCTGGGGCTCAAGGGCAGTTGAGAGTAATCCATTCAAGTGGGTATCCTCCTCAGTCATGAAAATGGTTAAAGTTCTAGGGTCTATAACTACTCTCTCAAAATTCAGGGAGTGGTGGGGAGGAAGTTTACTTCAGTTCTTCAGAAAGCAGGAGTGGGACGCAATAGTCAGAGAGGTAGTAACTAAATCAGGCATCTTCAGGGGAAGAGAGGAGAATTTCATACCTATGCCATATCTCCAGTGTCTGCCATGCCAATAGCGTGTCTGGATAAAGATGGAAGAGATAGATGGGATGATCCTAGAGGACTCTGCAAGAGGTTGGGGGAAGGAGGAGGGTAGGATGTACCTTATTTTTCACTTATGTCATATACATTTATATATGTGTATATATGTATATGTCTGTATATACACATATATGTATACCTACATAAACATACATGTATACATATATACATACCCACATATATATACCATATATATATGTATATGAATGAAAGGATTTGTTCTATATAATTTGGATTCAATCAAAGGGCCACACTTGAGAACCCAGAGGTCCACATGTGGCCTTGAGTCTGAAGGTTCCTCACCCCTATGTAATGTTTAGAACAGGGCTTGGTGTATATATTAAGCACTTAGTAAATGCCTGTTGACTGACTACTGCTTTGAGAATGGGGTGTCAGAAGGAGTAGGGCAGTGTCTTTCCCAAAGGATATCTCGTAATTATCCTTTTCCCCACCCCATACCTACCCACGATATCAGATAATTTTCACCTAATCTGGTTGGCATTTCTGGTGTGGAAGCATCATTGTAGTTATAGAAAGGTCAAGACTGTAAAAACTAATGACCAACAAGGGGCCCCGTGTATACAAAGAAGAGATAACAACTGAAGAAAATTACATTTTTTTCCAGTAGATTAATTTTTGTTAGTTCTATAACTATAAAATTAGCTTTCTAGTATATACCTAGGTTTTTTTTCCCATTTAAAGAGATTCCATCTTAGACATCCATCTAAGATTCCATTTTAGTCCATGATTCAGGGTGGTCTATATTTAGATCAATAAATATATACTAATCTGAAAGATAAGACCTTCTTTGGTTTTTCCCCTTCTTTCTCTACTTTTATTTCCTTTTCTACTTTCATACTTTTTTCTTTTCATCTTCTTCCTCCTTCCTCCTCTCCCCACATTTTCATTGACCTGCTTCTTGGTATAGTTCCATTGCAAAATTTCACAACCGAGTATTCTGGAAGGAAAAAGGCAACATGATATAGGGACTAGAGTACTAGACAGGGAGTCAAGAAGACCTGAATTCGTATCTTGCCTGTAACTCTTATTGGCTGTATGACCATGAGACCAGTCGCTTAGCTTCTCTGAAGTCCAATGCCCTCGGTTATCCATTGTAGATAACAATGCCTGGCATACCTTCTTCACAGGATTGCTGGGAGGCTCAAATAAAGAATGTGGATCTCTGCAAAATTTAAAGTGCTATATTAATATCAGTTGTTATCCTTCTTCCCGAGAAAGTCCTGGACCTTTTGGAAAGTTTCCTGGGTTATTACTTTTTCTAATGGATTTCTTGATGGTCCATAGCATGAAACATTTCCAATTTGTCTCTTTGTATGCCCTAGGTTTCTTTGCTTGGTCCTGTAAAAAAACAGGGCCAAGGCTATTAATTCAAATGAAGTTTGCTTTACTACACATAAATCCTTTGAAAATGGCTCAAGCCATTACCAGAGCTAAGCATTACCTGTGTCACTCTGGGGCAACAAGGCTTCCAAGCTCACAGCCTGCCCTGTCTCACTCATCTGCTCGTTGGACAGCTTCTAGCAGAGTCTCACACTACTTTTACATAGATGTGGTGAGTGCCACAGCCAGTGAAAGAGCTGGAGAAAGCCTGCTTAGATTTATCTGTCTTCTTAATTTAAATGTGTAAAAACTCTCAGGAAGAGCTAAAGAATTTGAAAAAAATGCTCTTCTCTGAAAGTAGCTTATGGGATAATAAAGACCTAGGGTCAAGAATATTTGGGAGAAAAAGCATATTCAGAAAAGGATTTGATAAAAAGCAACCTTGTATTTTGTCTCTGGTCTTTGTAGCTCTCTCACTTGATTTGAACTGTTTTCCAAGAAAAACTAGCTTGGATAAGGAAGTGTCTCTCTGTTTCTCTACCCATCTTGCTTTTCAGCCAGGAATTCTCTCCATATTGCAGAAGCTTCAGTAAGCTTGTTTATATAGCAGGCTGTTTCTCCATCCTGTGAGTCTGCTTCAGTCACCAGGTCATGAGCAACCAAGAAAAAGTAATGTAATGTACTGAAAAGAGAGCTGGAGTTGTAATCACTGGGCTAAGGTTTAAATGCTGGCTCTCTATCTGTGTGACCATGGACAGCTCCCCTAGCCATTCCTAACCCTTAATTTCTTCATTCTAAATATCAAGATGTATATTGAACTACATCAGGGGTTATTAATGTGTGTGTGTATGTGTGTGTGTGTGTGTGTGTGTGTGTGTGTGTGTGTGTGTGTGTGTGTGTGTGTGTGTGTGTGTGATGGACTCCATTAGCAGTCTGGTGCAAGCTATTTATCCCCTTCTCAATATAATGGGCTTTTTCTTTCTTTTTTCCCAATTAACAAACATTTATTTTCACTTTCCACTTCTCTCCCCTCTACCACCACACCCATTAAAAATAAATAAAAGAAAAGAAGAAAAACAAAACTTTGGTAAGAAATAAGAGTTATGTGAACCATGTAAAAAATATGTGTCTTATTCTGCATCTTGAGTACATTGGCTCTCTGTCAGGAAGTGGGTGACATTCTTCTTCATTAGTCCTCTGGAATCAAGGTTGTTCATTGAATTAATCAGAATTCTTAAGTCATTCAGAGTTGTTTATCTTTACAGTATTTTTGTTATTCAATAAATTGTTCCTATGGTTCTGCTCATTTCATTTGCATCAGGTTCATAGAAATTTTTCCAGGTTTCTCTGCAACTATTCCTTTTTGCCATTTATTATAGCACAATGATCTTCAATTAAATTCATATACTATAATTTGTTCAGCCATTCTTCAGTTGATGGCACTTCCTTTGTATCCAGTTTGTTGTCACTACAAAAGAAGTTGCTAGAAATATTTTTGTACAGATGGGTCCTTTTTCTCTTCCTTTGATTTTTTTTGGAGATATAGGCTTTGTAGCATTATCACTGTGTCAAAGATATGCACAGTTTAATAACTTTTGGGACATAATTCCAAATTCTTTTTGAGAACCACTAGACCAATTCACAACTCTAACAGCCATTCATTAATGTGCCTATTTCCCCATAGCCCCTGAAACAATTGTTTTCATTATTTTTTGCCAACTTTGTCAGTTCATAGGATGTGAGGTAGAACTTCAGAGTAATAACCATATAAAAATAGTCTAGTCACTAATAATTAAAGAAATTCTTTTCCCTCTTCTCCTGGGGCATCTCTCTTTCTCATGCCTATTTATTTTGGAGGTCATCTCAATGAAATTGTCTCACAACCACAACCTCTGGCTATGTAGATGCCTTCTCACTTCCCTAATAATGATAAAGTTCTCAGGAGCTATATGTCTCATTTTCCTAGTAGAAACAGTTTATTTCCATTGAGTCTCTTATGATTACTTTTTCATGTTTACCTTTTTGTGTTTCTCTTGAGTTTTGTTTTTCAATGTCATATTTTCTATTCATTTCTGCTCTTTCCATCAGGAATCCTAGAAAGTTCTCTATTTCATTAAATTTTCATCTTTTCCTCCTGAAGGATTGTACTCAGTTTTGCTTGGTAAGTTATTCTTGGGTATAATCCTAGCTCTTTTGCCTTCTAGAATATCATAGTCTAAGCCCTTCTCTCCTTTAACATGGGAGCAGACTATGGTTCCATAATATTTGAATTATTTCTTTATGGCTGCTTGCAATATTTTTTCCTTGACTTGGGAGCTCTGTAATTTGGTTATAATATTCCTGGGAATTTTCATGTTGTGATTTCTTTCAGCAAGTGATTGGTTGATTATTTTAATTTCTGTTTTGCCCTCTGTATCTTAGATTTCAGGGCAGATTTCCAGGATAATTTCTTGAAATATGATGTCTAGGCTCTTTTTTTTTTTGATCGTTGCTTTCAGGTAGTCCAATAATTCTTAGATTATCTTTCCTTGATCTATTTTCCAGGTCAGTTCCAATGAGATATTTCACATTTTCTTCTATTTTTTTTTTAAAAAAAATGTTTCAAGGTTTTTCCTTGAAGTCTCATGGAGTCATTAGCTTCCCCTTGCCTAATTCTAATTTTTAAGCAAATATTTTCTTCAGTGAAACTTTGGGCTTCTTTTTTCATTCGTCCAATTCTGCTTTTTAAGGAGCTGTTTTCTTCAGTAAATTTTTGTACCTCTTTTTCCATTTGGCCAATTCTCTTTTACAGATTCCTTTTCTTTAGTGGATTTTTATGCCTTTTTCACCATTAGACCAATTCTTTTTTTAAGTTGTTACTTTTGTCATTATTTGTGTATGCGTATCTCTTTTACCAAGATGATATTTCTCTTTTTATAATTTGCTTCCCTCCTTCTCATTTCTTGTCCCAATTCCTCTACTACTCTTATCTTTTTCTTTAACTCTTCTAAGAATTCTTGCTGGCTTTGGGTCCAATTAGCATTTTTTGAGGCTTTGTTTGTAGCTGTTTTCACATTGATATCTTCTTCTAATTTTATGTCTTAGTCTTCCCTGCCACTGTGGTAGCTTTTCATGGTCAAGGTTTTTGTTTTGTTTTGTTGCTTTTGTTTGCCCATTGTTACAGCCTATTTCTTGACTTTGAACTTCATGTTAAAGTTGAACGCTGCTCACCTGGGGGTGGAGAGGCACTATCTAAAGCATTAGGCTTTTTTGTGCTGCTATTTTCAGAGCTAGTTCTGAGAGCCTGCAAGTTTACTGTGCTTCCAAGTTGGTGTGATACTAAGAGAAGTATGTTTACTACTCTCCTGGTCTGTGCTCTGGTCCTTATCCAGGAAGAGCTCCTGCTCTCCCTATAGCTACAAATACTACAGTTCCTCTTGGCCTTGTGACTGTTACCAGGTCCCCTGCTGCTCCGTAGCCACAAGCACTAGCATTCACTTTGGCCTTGGAACTGTGATCAAGGCCCCTGATACTTTGTGACCTATGACTACGACCCGGAACAGCTTATGGGCAATAAAGTTACCAATCAGCACCAGGTGTACCTTATTCCAGCAAAGGGTCCCCTTTAATCTCTGTCTGACCAGTTGTCTGACCCTCTTACCATCTCTGGACTGAGAGCTCTCAGTGTTTCTGCCACACTCTGGACCTGTAGCCACCCTGGTGTTACAGACCTCTCCTGAGGATCTCCTAAGTTGTCTTGGTCTAGATAACTGTCTCTGACCTTTATTGGCTCTGCCACAGCAAAATTTCACTTGAGGTGTTATTTTAAAGTTGTTTAGAGGATGATGTTGGGAGAATTTAGCTGTATTCCCAGTTATCTTGGATATCCATGATCAACTCTTGAAAAAAATATGGTGTGCTTGGTATTTAAGTCAGTATTTGGTGGCTGAGTTCAAGTTCAAAATATATTTTTAAGGACCAATGGAAAGAAAATGACTTTTTAAAAAGAAATACATTGTACTGCCCTAAGATTTTAGATGGGATGCTACCATAGCTATTATTCTTAAAGGGCATGATTTACTATTTGGCCCCAGATTTGATCAATAGTTGTTTCTCTAGAAATTGAGTTTTTACTTTGCAAAATATACTTTTAATTCGTGTTAACTTAGAAATAAGTGGATGAGTGACAGAGGCATGTGTCTAGACTACTAGGAGAAATCTTGTTAGTATCTCTGAAGCAATTGTCTCAGATATATAGAGATGGTCAAATAATGAGACTGGAAAGACAGAGAGGAGTACACTTGTTGTCAGTAATTGGCCAACAGAGCTTTTGTCTCAGATACTACTTGCTTGGAGAGTTGATCACTGACCTTAAAAGCAGATAATTCAGGGGCTCCCAAGCAAATGATTGAGAAATCCAGCACTACAAAGAGTTATAGCTATACACAATGGCTTCAAATGTATTCCAAATAAAAATGATGCATGAGATCTGCCAAGAGTCTCCCCTACCTCCCACCCATTTTACTTGGAGGCAATAACCTGCTAGTTGCCAAGGGAAAAGCAATCTGATTCTTCCTTCTCTTGTATGTTCTGACTGCAGCAGGTTTTACAAAGTCTGAAGCTGGAGAGTCAGCCTGCCATCTTGTGTGATCCTGCCCCTCATGCAGGGCTTTTAGCTTTGAAAAGAGAAGTAGATGGAGAAAAATGCACTCAAGAGAATGTCAAAGGCTGACCCATTTAAGTATTCATTCAACATACCTTCAATTTCTAAGTCGAGCAGCTAATTCTCATATGTTAAAAGTCATCTACAATTGTGATAAATTATTATATAGGCCAAACCTATTGGAAATTGTAGGTTTTTCATTAACTGGCCTCATTTCTCTTATTAATACTACTTAAATCTTAGTTTATAATATATGTATATATACAGGTAATAAAATATATTTCTTAAAAATATTTGCTGCTAGTACAATTTTTTAAAAGAAGATAAAAGTTGATGGCAATTTAAATGCCTCTGTGTGTGTGTGTGTGTGTGTGTGTGTGTGTGTATAACAGATATGAGTCCCTTCCTCAAGAGGAGGAAACTGGACCTTTGAAAACAAAGAATGTACTTGTACTCCAAGAAATAAGGAAGGAACTCCATGGGTGTTGTCAGAAATGAACACTATTGAATGATAGTACAGAAATGGATTGTTTTCTAAGAGCAGGTATCTGGGGCATGATGGAGAACTTCCCAAGACTGATGCATATGGACACAGATGATACTGTCAGAAGGAATAAAGGGGCAGGGTGTTGTGTTGGTTTAGGACTCAATCAGAAGATCCATGTTCAAATCTAGTCTCCCCATGTGGGCTTAGGCTTCTTAGGGCTTCTGTTTCCTCCTCTGTAAAATGAGGTAGCTGGACTAGTTAGTACCTTAGCTTCTTTCCCTTTCTAATCTGGCAATTCACTGAATCTCAAAGGTATTGCTGGGATAATGACATTTTGTTTAAAAAAAGTAGACTTTTGGAGGCACAGGTGACAGCCTCATCACTCCCAGCTGAAGGCAAGGGCTTCAAAGAGGAAGTCAGATTTGGGGGAAAATAACTAAAACTGGAGTGACTGAGAACAGGCCTTGTATTTCTCGAATAACACAGAGAAATATGGGAATGCTGTACTCTTGCCAAAGGATGGCATGTGGGTAACAATGGTCAATAAAGATCTATTGGCTGGAGTTTTATAAATATAATCAAAAGGACTTTTAAATGAAAAGGAAGTTGGAGAAAGAAAACTGCCTTACTATTAGGGAGGTATGATAGAGCAGAGATTCTGAACTTAGGGTCCATAAATATGCCTTTTTAAAAATATTTTATAACTATCCCAATTTTATCGATTTCCTTTCCTAACCTTGTAGACCTAAGTATTTTATTTTATGCAGTGAAAAACATTATTCTGAGAAAAATCAGTAGGTTTCACCAGATCTTTCATAGGAATCCATCACACATGCATACATATGCTTACACATACACATGCACAAAAGAAAAAAAAATAACACTCAGAGAGAGTGACTCTGATTTAGAAGAAATATTAGTAGAGACAACAAGAAATTAATAGGGAATAAAATCCAAGGAGGGATCCAACAATAAATTCCCTGAAATCTGACAAAAAAAGAGGTGTCCCACTCCCCCCATGGGATTGCATCAATCAAAGGAACATGGAAACAATAACTGATTGAGCATTATGGGGCCAGTTTTTAGATAAGACAGATGGGTTTCTTGAAATAAATAATTCTGAGAAAACTCCTTGTATCAATCTTCAGATCTAACTGGGTTTCTCGTCCTTAGTTAAAGGTCTCTATGGAACAGGTAGAGGTGTTCCAGCTTTTTAGCCATACAGGGGTATCAAATAATGCAGCAAAGTTTTATTTTATGCATATTCCATATTTGAATAAAAGAACGAGGTATGGTCAATGTTCTACTCTCTCCTGTGTTGTCCTGGTCTGAGTGATCACAAGCACTCTTCTCCACTCTGAAACTATGACCAGGGTCCCTGCTCCTATTAGTCATCCTTGTCATCATGGGACTGTGACCCAGAACAACATATAAGCAATATAACCAATTTGTTATTCCATATTTGAATTCCATATTTGATTCCATATTTGAATAAAAGTATGCTCCCAAGGGAGAAATTGACCTAGACCCATAATTGAATAGAAAGTTTACTGATCTAGATCCAGAATTCAGTCACAAGATGGAGTCAGTGCAGTTTACTCAATTCCCACAATATAGAGTATATAAAGTATATGTATAAGTTGAAGACATTCAGGGTGTTGTATATACATTACTTGGCTATTGTTCATTTCTTATTCTCGAAGAGGACCAATGACATCATGTTGGTGATATCTTGACTCATGCATGAATTAGATTACCTCATAATTATACATATACTTTATATACTGTGTACTAAGGACAGAGAATTCCCGAGTTCTTACAAATTTCCCTCCAAATAACATTAAAGTAATGCCTAAAAATGAATTCTGGAGTGGCAAAACTAACAACAGGACAGGGTTAAACAATTTTCCAGCCCAAGACAGCTCAGAATATTGGTAGGAAAGGTCTTTTGCACTGGGGATGAGAGTATAGAACAGTCCAGTGCAGGCTGCCCATGGCAAGCCAGCAGTGAGGCCCCCCTGTCCAGTGTTGGACCCAGCACAAGTGAGCAGCAAGACTGGAGCCCTAGAACGTCAGGGGGGCCTTGTTCCCCAGCACAAGCCAGCAGCAAGCCTTGGGGGTGACTGAATCTTCATCAGCAGTAGCATCTTCTGGAGCCCTCAGGACACAGATGGTAAGGAGGTTGAACAACTAGTCAGAAGAATGTGGCAGGAGATTCTGTGTGGGTGCTGGGTGCTGGACTCTGTTATATTGCTTATACATTGTTCTGGGTCGCAGTCCCATGATGACAAGGAGGACCAGTAGGCACAGAGACCTTGGTCATAGTTCCAGAGTGGAGAAGAGTGCTTGTGGTCACTCAGACCAGAGCACAGGAAAGTAGAACATTGACCATACCTCTCCTTAGATCATACCAGCTGGGAAGAACTCAAACTTACAAACCCTCAGGAGAAGCCCTGAACACAGTAGCATGAAAAACCTGAAGTTTGAGACCGAGCTCCCTCCACCCTGGCAGCAGAGCCCGACTTTAACATAAAATTAAAAGTCAATAAAAAGGCTAGAAAAATGAGAAAATATAAAAAAGAGAACCCGACCATAGGAAGTTACTTATTATGAGAGGGAAGACACTAGAATTAAGAGGAGTTGAGAAAGGCTTTTGTAGAAGGCTAGACTTTAGTTGGGACTTAAAGGCATCCAGTAAGCAGATATGAGGAGGGACTGGGGACAGCCAGAGAAAATACCTGGAGCTGAGAGATAGCGTTTTTGTTTTTTAATCATGGAACAGGCAGAAGGCCATTGTCACTGTGCGGAAGGTTGGCGGGTGGCAGGAAGTAAAGTGTAGAAAGATTGGAAAGGGAGGAAGAGGCTAGCAGCAGAAAACAGAGCAGAAAAGAAAGGGCGGAAAGGAGAAAGAAGGTCTTGCCTATCCTCCACCGCCTCTTGACAGGTCCAGCTTATCAGACCGTGTGGTTGCTAGAGGGAAGAGGCTGACCTGTGGTGGGGAAGTCTCCTCCTGGAGAGGACATTTGGTCACACAGAAGTCACTCTGAGGGACTCCCTTGCATCTCGGTCCACCCTAGGTATTGTAATTATGTGGGCATAACTACAGGGTGTTTCCTAGGAACAGATAATATTTTGGAAAGAAAACAAGAGAAGAGCATCTAGGCAAGTCTATAGCAAAGACAATGGCCTTGAAAAGAGCAGTCAGAGCTTTTTGCCCCCAAACTGTTCTCAGGGTTAAGTGAAAAGCAAGAATCTCACTTGCCTGTGAGCCACACCATGACAGAACTGCTGGGAGCAGCATCTGCTGCTCAAGACTCAGAGGAGCCCAGTGAAAACAAAACAAAGCAAAGTGAGATGAAAAAAAAAATCTTTACAGATGGGCTCAAATTTTTCTATAGCAATTAGGAGAGAAAATCACTAGAGTGAGCTGCAGGCCCCATGCAGAGGACAGAGTCGGGGGGGAGTGTTTCCTAATCCTGAAATAAAAGTCCTTGAGATCCTCAATATGTGTGTACACTTTCTCCAGGATTTCTGTCATTGTGCCCAGGTTGCCTGAGGTTGTCTCATGTCATTGCTTCTTGGAGTCCCTTGAACAAAAAAAAAATCCATTAGTCTCACTTTCTATCAGAATAGTTTTCTCTTAAGGAGTCAGAATTTAGGGCTCCCGAGTCTGAAGCTTTGTCTTACCTCTCAATTCAGAACTTTTAAACACAGGAACAGACATCTTTGGCTGTGGCGATTCTTCAAAGGGTAGCAGCAAGCATCTGTTTTACCTTATTCCATGTCTTTTGTCTCATTCTCACATTTGCTGTTTTTGGATACTGAGATAAGGGAGATTATTCTTGACCTCTTGAATATACTTACATGCATTATTTTTTGCATGAAAAGTATTGTTTGCTCTGTTTTCTTCACTTGCCTTTTGTGTGTGTGTGACAGTGAGATCCTTTCCAAGGAGATACTGACAAATTGAAATTGATCACTTTGAGCAAAGCAGCAATCTCCTTAAAGGGTTGGTGCATGCTGGCAGATCAGAACAAAAAGCATCCATAATAGGGATCAGGAGGATCGTTTAGCCTAGACCTCTCTGGGGGGTTTTAAATTAATCACAATCTCGTATACAATGAAAACAGCTTTATACTCCAACAGTAATGAACTAGTGATCTCACCTATGTGGATATCTTCTCTAATCATGCCAATTGCATGCCTGCCTATTCTGTGCCACTCTTAACTGTCCTCCCCTAAATCCTCTACAAGGGCAAGTACCCAATGAATAGAGAAGCTGCACATTATGTAACTACAAGGAGAGCCCGTGTGCTGTCATTTATGTCTCATTCTCACACTACTGACCAGCCCATTTTTCCTTTTTCTAATCACAAATTTTCCTGATGATGCCCTTGCTTTATGGCTTAAAAAATCTACCATATCTTAGAGAATATTTGCCATCAGTGTGTCACAGGAAGGAAATATCTGATTCTAGGCAGAAATGGTTGAAAGAAAATTACACATTAAGACCAATGGCACACATCTATAACTACAAATAAAAATGAAGCATTTAGGCAGTCTTTGTTCACTCTTCCTAAGTACATTTTCAAAGGAGAATCAATGGATTCCGTTCCCTTAGATTAAGGGACTATATGCTGTTACTTCATAACACCTGTACTCCAGGCTGGGGCTAAATGATTTGTTTCTCCATCTCATAGATATCAAAATTCTGCTTAGGCCAAGAGCTAAAAGGCTAATACTTTGCCTGTTATTAGCTTTCACATTTCCATTTGTCTCTTTAAGGGAAAATGACATGTTCTTTTTATGTTTAGGCTATATCAAAGCTAACGACTTCTTACCCCAGGGCCAGGAGATATCCATCTCAGAAGTCAAGAGCTATGGTAGAAGGAAAGGTGAGACCTTCAGCATGAATTTTTAAGTACTCCCTAGCAACAGAGAGCAACTGATGGGCTGGGGAGAGTGAATAGCACCTGCATTTATGGCCAGAGAGAGAAAGAAGCAACATCAAGGAAAAGCTAGGATTTTCAGAAAATCAATAATTCCTTAGAAAAATAGAAGGACAGAACATACATTTTCTATATTAAATCATCTTAAATAGTAAGAGAAGTTATTACTCAGAAGATTCTCCTCACTGCCTGAGAAATAATGAGGACTTGGGGGATAAAGGCATAACGTCTGTGAACAATGAAGAAACCTTTGGTTTTTGTGATGTCATAATGTTTTACATTCTATCTGTAGATCCTGTCTGGTGTTTTATTTATCTGGATGTTGGGAACAGTTACTCACGTTCATTTGAAAAGGTGCGATAATTTATTATGAAGTGGCTTTTGAGGGAGGAACTATTTAGGCTATATGCATTAATCAAATCACCCTTTTAAGCAGGCGAGGGAGTAACAATTGATCTAACCATGTATCCTGTTCAGCAGGACAGTAGCTTTCCTCTGACTCACTAAATTTTTCTGAGGTTCTTCTTGGTGAATTAACCAGAAAGTAAATGACTCTGGTCCTCTATATGAGATTATACACACACACACACACACAAACACACATACACACACACAGAGGAATGTACGTATGTATAAGTATGCATATGCATGTATATATACATGTGTATCATATATGTATGTGTATTTATATAGAGATATATACAACCACATATGTGTGTGTTTGTGTGTGTATGTATGTATATGTATATATGTGTATGTGTGTATTTGTTTATTCATTTATGGAAATCCCTCTACTTCCTCTAAATAGTGGCCACATTGATGACTTCATTTGCCCATTTGCTCTGACTCTCTGTTGAATGCAGTCAGGAGAGGAGGTAGTAGCACCACCTGGTGGTTAAGTACAGAACTGGAAAGTGGAGAAAGGATCCTGGAAACCTTTGCTCCCTTTTCCTCTGTGGTCAAGGTGACTTCACTACTTAAAACAATTGTTTTTGTTGTTGTTGGTGGTGGTGGTGGTGGTGAGCCTCCATTTTCTAAGAGGACTGAGAAAGTATCTGGTTGAAGGATATTTCCTTGTCAACTCAGACACCACATTTCAGTGGCATCCTTCTGCTAATTATAGAATCACAGAATTTCAGAGTTGGAAAGGATCTTAGAGCCCACCTAGTCCATCCATGCTCTGTACCTGCAACATAATCCTTTTTATAACATACTCTTAGTGGCCATTTAGACTTGGCTTCAAGTCCTGGTGATGAGGGTGTTCACTTTCTCCCGAGGCAGTCCATTCTGCATTGGTATAACTAATTCCTAGGAAGTCTGTCTTTACTGAATTTTCCATTTTGTCAGTTTCCACCGTTGCTCCTAGACCTGCCTCTGTGGCTCAGCAGACAATCAGTCATAAACACTACTAAATGCCTGACATGGGATTCTGATCTGCTAAGAATAAATCTAATCCCCCTTCCATAAGGCATAGGAAGCGCTGAATTTTGCATGAAGAAGAACTAGGTTCAGATTCCCATCTCTGATACTTGTTAGCTAGGAGATCATGGATAAATCACTTAACATCTCAGACCCTCAGTTTCCTCATCTATAAAATGGGAATCATAGTACTTGTAGTGCCTACCTCCCAGAGCCATTGTGAGGCTCAGATTAATGTAGGTAGAGCTCTGGGTGAAATTCTAAATATGCTGTAAATGTCAGTCAGTTTTATCAGTTACTATTGAACACAAATGCTACCCTCCCTCCTAAGTCTTCTCCTTTTCAGTTAAACATGCTCACTTCCTGTGACCAGTCACATGACACTTGCTCTGCGGCATAGTTGCCCAGATCGGATCAGAGGGCAAATGAATCAAACCTCTTCTTGATGCCTTTTTCTAGCCCAGCCAAGACTCCCAGACTATATTTCATCCTGTCCAGCCACATACCAGCACACCAAGGCTATTATGGGAAAGTCATTCAACTCTATAAATGGGCAACATAATACCTACCTACAGCCTTATCCCTTCCTAACTTTCTAGTCTTATTGTGCTTTACTCCCCTCCATATAGTCTACAATCTAGTAATCCTGGCCTTCTTTCTGAACTTTACAAGGGACATTCCAATTGCCTACCCAGTGACATTTTCCTAGCAGTCCTCAATGCCTGGAATGCTCTCCCTCTTTCCCTCTGACTGCTGGCTTCCATTAAACATCAGCTCAAAACTCCTTTTCTGCAGAGGACTTTACCCTCCTGCCTTCTGCCCCCAACCCCAGAGTGCCTCCCCTCTGAGATGACTTCCCCTTGGCACTGTATCTTATATGTACATAGCTGTTTCTGTGTGAGGGCTTTGATGACATGTGTGTGCCTTTCTTTCTGTCCTCGATGTGTAACATGATGCATTGAACAGCAAAGGCATTTAGGGATTGCTTCCTGGCTGACTGATAATCTACCTACCTCATGGGGTCATTATGAGGATTAAGTGGGAGAGACGGTACAGATGGACAATGAGTTAGGCCCAGACTTAAACAGTAGGACAGGATTAGGCTAGACTGCCTTCAGGAAATTGTAAATGTCTTTTAATGATGCCCAATTCATTCTAGAAATGAAAGCCTATTTCTTTAATACCAATATTCCACTAGTTGTGTTCTATGTCTCTTAAATGACTTGCTCAGGGTCATACAACTAGTAAGTATCTGAAACAAAATTTGAACTCTGGTCGTCCTGCCTCCATTTTCAAAACATTGGTCATTGCACCTTCTAGTTGCCTTAAAAGGACAGGAGTAAAGATGTCAAGAAATCAAAGAAGGTGCTTGCCCAGCAGGTTGTGGCAGACTTATGGAAGGACATGGATAAAGGTGGCACAAGGTAGGAGGGTGTAGATGAATGGTGATTGGCATCATTGGAGAAGACTTGAAAATTAATGCGTTCAAAGACTGAGTATTTGGATAGGACCACGGGTATGTCGTCTCACCACTCAAAGGAAACCTCAGTTTCTTCATATGTCAAATGAGGATAATGATACTTCTAATACCTATTGTACTGAATTGTTGGGAGGCTCAAATAAAAAACAAAAATATTTGCAAACTTTAAGGCACTATATAAATGTCAATTACTGTTGAATAAATAAATGAAAAAAAAACATTTATTAAGTGCTTACTATGTGCGAAGTATTTGTTACCATTTATCTGCCACCAGGCCTAAACTTGCAGAAACATTTCTTAATTATATGGTGCTTAGAGGAAAGCTGAGGAAATGCAAAGGATCATGACATTAGCGATTGGAATGCGGGTAATTATTTGCAAGGGAAAAAAATGTAAGACACTGTGTTGCAAAGCAAATGTGGAGAAAGGGAAAACCCTCTGCCAATTAGTATGACCATTCACAGGCTATGCAAATTTATGCACTTAGCAAAGGAATCTGTGGTTAGGAGACAAGGCCTTGAGTGACTCAGCAGTGTCACACCATGTAATACTAGTGAGACAAATGTACTCAGCCAGAGTAGGAGTACTTGTCTAGGTCAGAGGACATCCTTTTAGCATGAATGGAGGTGCTGTAGACAATACTCATCACTGTACAACCAGTAAGGGAAGCATGAAATAAAAGTCATGTTTCTGGAAGGGTGGCTCACCTCTAATTTAAGGAGATTGGGTTCGAAGGCAAAGAAAAAGCTAGCATGATCACCACAACACATGCTCTGAATGCCAGAATTAGTTTATGCACACCAAATGCTAGGTAGTGAACCTCATGGGCTATACTGCCATCAACTACCCAAATGCCTCCCTGCTTCACTTTCCTGGGATCTTCAAGTCACTATTTCTCCCATGTTTCTGTTGGGAGATAGCGTGGCAGAAAGGATAGAGGACTGGTCTCCAAGCCAACAAGACCTGAGCTTGAGTCTCACCTCTGATCTAAGCTGGTTATGTGACTCTAGAAGAGCTGCTGTGTCTCTGAAGGATGTCTATGAGCTGACTCTAGGATGTCTAAGCTTGAGGCCTGCGTCAACCCCATCTCTGCCCCGTTCTAGCCTTGTGACTGTAGGCTAGCTGCTTAACTCCTCTGAACCTCAGTTTCCTTTTCTTGTAAAACCTGTACTATACAAGGTTGCTATGAGGATCAAATAAGAGTATGCATAAAACATTTTGCAGGCTTAGAACATTAGAAAAGGGTTGATTGTTTACTGCAGTGCCTCTCACATAGAGGAATCAACCAATCAACCAGCATTATTGAGTACTTGTTATGTGCCAGACACTCTGGTAAGTGCTGGGACTAAGATGGCACCAGATCTGTGCTTTCATTGGTATCTATTCCAGATGAGGAAATTTCCCCCACTGGTTGAGATCGACACCTCCTATGCACCTGAGAGGCTTAGAGAGTTGTCTGGGGCATTGAAAAGTTAATAAACACTTGCCCTTTAGGGCCATGCAGGTGTTGTTATCTTGTGGCTCTGTTCCCCCTCTCTAGACTCCTCCTCCTGCTCCACAAAACTTTTCTGCATCCTTTGGTCGTTCACAGGTGGGCATTCACAATTTCTATACAGGCCAAGATCCCTACCCTGCCGAACCATGGCTGCCTTTACACCATGACATTGACATATGCTGTTCCCTCCAAAACACAGCTTTCCACGTCTAGATCTGGGACTAGTCTTCAATCATATTAACTCTGTCCTTCCTGGAAAGGATATGTCAATAAATTACTCTATGGGTCCAGTCACCATCCATCTGAACCCCTTAAACAAAATACCCTTCCTTGAGCACTGCTCCTGTAAACATACCTGTCTTGCATCTTGTATTTGGAGCTCTAGCTCTCAGCGGAACAGATAAGTGATTAATAAATGCTTCTCCATTCATTTAAAATTCATTTAAGACTCAGATCAAGCTGGGCCATTTGAACATCCATTGGTCTTAATAAATTTTCTTCTGTCAGACTTCTGATCTTTTCCGAGATGCTTTGCCTTATTTTTCTTTCTTGTTCTTTAGAGTTTTGGAAGCTTTCCAGACCTTCCTGCCAAAAGACAGTGGCCTGTGTTGGGAGTGGAAAACACCACCCCCCAACCCACCTCCCCCCCAGTGCTATTTTTCTCTAATAATATCCCGTTTTTGAGGTTTACAGTTTTTGTTCTTAAGAAACTAAACTGAGGCCAGGCTACCAAATTGTCCCCAGATACTAAGAATTTTGACACTCAGTGTGATTCTCATTTGAGCCAGTGACCCACAAACAACATTTCTGTATCTGCTTCTTACTCTTTGTTAAGCATCAGAGCAGGTGGCATGTACCCTGCTGGTGACGACCTGACTTTTCCAGAAAAGGTAAAAGAGAGAGGAGAAAATTGCTAGCTTGTTCATGTTCTTTTACCAAGGTCCAGAAGTCCAAGTGAAGAGTGCATGGTTTAATCCTTTCTCTTCTGGAATTTGTGTGAATAGTAAAATGATGGTGATTGACCTGGCTTTCCTCACCACCTCCTTCCTGAGTGAGCTGAGATGGATAAAGTGATAAAGGCACCTCATTAAAAGACAGCGCAATTTCCATATCTCTTAATTGCTTCATAGAAAAGACTTCATAAAGTCTTTTAAAATAAAGATAATTTCAGTGCCACCATGACATCTTGTAGTTTTTTCATGATAACATTTACAATTTTTGTATGATATTTTAGGTCTTCCTGACTTAAGGTTTAACTAATGATGCTAGAAGGAGGTGGAGGGCACATACTGGATACTCTTCTTTATGCTGGAAGAAAGCCTTCTAATTAACTTCACTGGATTACAGATTCTAACTTTTTTTTACAAATAAATATTTCATTCTTCTTATTCATATTTGCCTTTGAATGGTAGCTGTAAGATTAGATTTAAAGCTGGCAGGGACTTCAGACACCATCACATTCAACCCGCTAATTTTACAGATGAAGAAATTGAGGGTTAAATGACTTGCCCAGGGCCACACAACCACTATCAGTGGTAGAATTTGAGGTCAGATCCTTGTGACTCCAAGCCTAGCACCTTATATAGTTCATGATGCTGCCTCTCAGATAAGTTGGTCATGATGTGGCAAGAACAAAAGAAAACCAGTGGGCGTTCTTTGTATTGGTATTGGTATTCTTCCTATTTTAGACATTACTGGTTCTGCTGAGGCCCTGGGCCTGAAGGGGCTGACTATGATAGTGATAATATTTAAGTTCGTACATAGCCTTTGGTCATGGAGACCTGGAATGAGGAGACTGAATGCATTCAGACTCACTTTTGGTTAGAGTCTGTATGTATAAACTAGCACTGAGAACACATACATCCTGCTGAACCATTTATTCCCATGGGGCTCTTATCATTATCAGCTGGGTACATCTCAGGGCCAGAACCCTGTGTATGCATACAGTACATGTACATACATATATATCCATATACATTTGTTTATAGAATTGTTATACTATTATATGTGCTATATGCATAGTAGTACCATATGTACCTATAGTTATACATGCATATATGTGCATGTGTATTATATACATACATGTATGCTGTTGTTTGGTTGTGTCCAACTCTTCATGACCCCATGGACCATACTGTCCCTAACAAGAATTGTTAAGGACACTGGAGAGATTTGCCATTTCCTTCTCCAATGTACACATACATACACATATGACAAATACAACTTGTATGCCATATGTAACATAAACCTATTTAAAGAATATAGTTGGACATATATTTTAAATACATATTTTAAACATTATATCGTGCATACATATACATGTATGTGGGTGTGTAGATATAGCTAGCTGTATCTGCTTTGTTCGTTCACTCTCTCCAGATCCTGAACTTGCATTTGGAACACAAAACATTTATGATGACAAGAAAAAGTGAAGATAGTCCTCTCCACATCAAGTGGGCCTCTATCCACTAGTCTAAGAATCAGAAGACCTGGGTTCTAGGCCTTTCTCTGCACCTCATATACTTTGTGATTTGGAGTGAGTTCCCTCACCTCTCCCAGCTATCTGTGAAATGCAAGCATTGGACTAGTTGATGGCTTAGGTTCCTTTCATTTCCAAATTTCTGTGATCTTGTAGTAAGTAAGAAAGGATGGTCCTGCAGCAGCTGGGAAGGGGCAGGAGGGAAATCCTCAGCTCAATAGTGAACCAGAGGAATTCCAGGAGGGTAAAGACTAGAAGGGAGTAGACTGTGTGTGTGTGTGTGTGTGTGTGTGTGTGTGCTCTCATGCATGTGTTTATGCCTCTCTCATTAAGGAGCTTAAACCAGACTGCCTGTAACAACAATGCTACTTGCAGCTGCTGTGGAGGTGTAAGAACACTAACACCAGCACACAGGAGGGCTGCTAGCACAGGTTCTTAGATCTGCTTTACTAGGAAAGGTAGCTGTTTAAGGGTCAACAATTTTTAATTACATTCATTAGTTCAGGGGAAATGTTAGCACCTGGAACTTCAGAGAAAATACAAACAGAAGTAAATACCAGCAAAAAAGCCTCTTAACTGCCTGAATCAAAGCAATATTGCTATACACTTTACACACACCACTGGATGGAGAGAGCCTTTACCTCTGAGCAGTAAGGGAACTCTGAGCATAGGACGACTCAGAGTCTCAAAAAGGGAATCACAAGGTCCTTCTTATAAGTGAGCCCCCAAAGCAAAACCTCACCTTAGAGTACATATACACTTCTCAGAGCCAAAGGACATAACAACCCTTGTGACTTGGCGCCTAATTAGAAATTAGCAAACAGTGTGAGCCTTCTTACCAGCAAGCCTCCCCTAAGCAAGCTTCCCTTAATGGGCTCCATATAAGTCCTGTTAATGGACAGGGAAGATCTTCCTAACCCATTAACATTACACTGCCCAAACAAAGAATAGATTATCAAAATAAATGCTAGATACACTTTCTATCAGAGAAGTCAGTTTTCTCTTTTGTAAAATAAATGATTTATTTATATATATATATATATATATATATATATATATTTGGTTTCACTATGACTTCCCAATGACTCCTTGTTGCAACAATCTACTAGCAGCTGCTGTAGGGGTGTAAGACCCACCAACAACCAGCATACAGAAAGCTGCCAACACAGGTTCTTTGATGTGCTTGACTAAGTAAAGTAACGTTAAGGGGTTAACAATCTCAATTTAATCGAACATACAGGTATCATTCACTTAGTTCAGTGTAAAAAGCCAGCACCCTGAACTTCAGAGCAAATGCAAACAAATTACAGACATCAGTAGACAGACCTTGTCTGATTCAAATCTCAACGTATAGTTACCAGGGTTTAACAAAACCCCAACATCAGGGCTTACTAGCTGGAGGGCTCTTAACTACAGCTGCCCAGAGTCTCCACATCAACACACCTCCAAGAGTGAGAGCCCCAAGGGAGAACACCAACCTCTGGGTTTATATTATCTTGTTCAGGGTCAAAGGTGAGTCACACAGGCAACTCACCCACGTGACCTAAAAGTGTCACAAAAATGTGACTGAAACCCATGTGGTTTAAAAGCCTCTGATATCACAAACATGTCACTCAAAGCCATGTAAACTAGGCTCTCCCTTGAGGCAAGGAGGTCATCAAGGACTCCTAATTTAATCAAGGAAACAAAGGTCAAACTGTTCAAGGGCACTTAATTGAATAAGTGCTAAAAGCCCTCCTCAACTACCAATACACTCCTTACCTCATAGGACCTTCCTTTATAACAAATAAGTGTACATAATTATATAAGTATATATGTATGCATATCCACACACACACACACATATGTATGTATACACACACATAGTAGCAAAGCAAAACAAATTCAATTCAACAAGCATATATTAAGTGACTGCTGTGTTCCAGGCACTATGCTAGGTACTAAAGACATAAAAACAGAAACAACAATGACAACAACAACAACAAAAAAACAAATACAAAACCATACCTCCCTCTAAAGCAGTTTACATCCTGTTGGAGTAAGGGAGAAACCCACATAGTAACCATGATTAAGAATCCATCAGTCCTCAGAAAAAATGACTTGGCTTTGCTATGAGTAAACATTCACTGGCAGGGCCTGTGTTGTAATGGACAGGGTATTGGGCCTGAGTCTTTCCTCTGACACTTACTATCTTTCTGATAATGGATAATGGAATGAGTTTCAATCTCCTTACTTTTAAAATTTAGATAATATCTACAGTACCTACTTTCATAGAGTTGTCCTGAAGTTTAAATCAAAGTATAATACTTAAATTTATTGACATATAACAGATCTTAAAAATTTTAATATGCCATGTTATCATTTTATTAAAATTGTATTTGACATTTAGCTCATAAGATTTGGATACACATTTGTTAATTCTTCATTAAGAAACCACATTTTATCACATTTGACAAAATTAATTTTCCCAGCTTTATCCTTAATTATAGTTTTAAGTCAAACAATATCCCAGACTATTGAAGCTTATTCATTTCCATCTCCTGGTTAATTTTCTTAACTTTTCATGACGTGACATAGTTCAAATCTATGCTTCCATATCCCTTTTCTATTTAGGAATTTCTTTAATTCATATACAATTCTAGTTCTCACAGCATCAATGTATTTATTCATCATTCCTTCAATGATGACATGATTTATAGATCCTCTCAAAGTTTTTAAAAATTCCCCAAATATTTTGGTAAATGCATATTTTACTATCTGATGAAGATATCCAGCTTTTAGAGGCTCATTTGGACTTTTTTGATGTTTTTTTTCATCTTTGAAATAAATAAATGTGTTTCATCTATAAAAATCCCCTTTTCCCAATCTTCAATAATCTAGTTGTTACATTGTCTTGCTTGTGACAAGTATGTATTTTTATAGCAATTTTTGTATCTTAAAAAAAACTGGCCTCACTTTTTCTCAGATACTTCAAGCTCCCAGACCTTACTACAAAGGAATCAATATCAAGTTCTCCCACTGCCAGGTGCCTCTGAAGATCTTGGCTTATTTTGTGAGTATCAATTAGACTGTTTCACCTGAAATCATTTGTCAGTTCTTGATGTTGTTTTTTTCATTTATAATTCTACTTCCCTTTGGGGTTTAGGGCAACTGTTTCTATTTCATTGTGGTCTTGAATAACCCTTAAAATTCTTGACTTCCCCACACCAATGAACACTATGATATCTCTAACATTCATTGAAGTGTGCTCTTTAAGAATTTTTTTTCACATTTCCTTGGAGTAATATCTATTCTTAAAAGCCACAGAATTAAAAATGGAAAAAGGAAAGAGAATAAATTCAGTACCCAGAATAGATTAGAAAACTAATGGGTGGGAAACCAGTTCAATTTGGTTTTATCAGATCGAAGTCAGATGATCTGAATCCTCTCTCTCTCTCTCTCTCTCTCTCTCTCTCTCTCTCATCACTATACACACACACACATACAACCATTCATGTAGTAAAATGAAATTATATAGAAGTTTTTGCTTTTCCCACCACTGCAAACCTAGAAATGCTACATGAATTTCAAATAGTATAGTCTCAGCTTTTCAACTTGGCTAGAGGAATTCATGGCTAAGCAATTTTCCTGGACTTTATGTAAAAATGGAAGAATGATGTTACTGTGCCTAGCACTAGTGTGCTCACTGGAATAAAAAACAAAAAATTCTACACATATTTGAAAGGGTATATTATTTTCAGGATATTCCTGAGTGATTTCAGTGTGTGTGTGTGTGTATGTGTGTGTATGCATACACACACACATAGAGAGAGAGAGACATATATATGCATGTACGGAGATATACACACACACACGTATATGATAACATGAATGATAAAATGTGGAAGGAGGATGTACAGACCACACAGGGAGTTGAAATAGTACTGATAACATTTAATCTGAAAAGAGAAGACTTGGAACTGCATGATAACTATCGTCAAGTACTTGAAGGTCTGTCATATGGAAATGGATGATCTTTTTTCTACTTGGCCCCACTGGGAAGATCTAGGAGGAATTTCAGAGAGCCAGATTTCTGGTTGCTATCAGGAAAACGCTTTCTAAAAATTAGAGCTTTCTGAATGAGGAGTGTACTGCCTTTGTAGGTAGTGGCTTCTTCCAACCGGAGGTTGACAAGCAATATATATATATGTATGTATATATATATACATATATATATTTTAGAAGAAATTATATTTCAGGCATAGGTGGGACTAGATAGCCACTGAAATCCCCTACAACCTCAAAGTTCTGGGATTCTTTTAGCATAAGCAGTCCTTTGTTTCTTGTTCCAATATATGCTTTAATACAAATGAATAAGTACCACAAATGTAAACAAACATATGATTTTAGTTAGAGATCACTGGCATAAAGCAAATCTGGGAAATTCGTGCCCAAATGAAAAAAAAATAAAATCCCCAATGCTGTATTTCATTTTGTACTGAGTTGTCTAATATCTTCTCCTGCCTGTGGAGAGACAGCTTTAGAAATACTTAGGAGGGTCCCAACCTTATTCCCTATGGAGTGTTAAAGGTTTAAAAATGAGGAGGTAAAAAATATACCCTTTCAGTACTCCATAAGACAGCCGCTGTTTCTGAAAGCTTCATTTTACAGATGGGTAAATGTTAAATATGTGATGTCCTACAGAGGATTTCTTAGTTAGATAAAATAGATAAACTCTGGGGACAGAATGAAGTGCCGATGGTACAATACACCAGAGAGGTTTCCTTAAAAAAAAAGTGTTTATAGCATTCCGTTCTCTTCCATATTTATGTAACACGCATACAACCTTTAACTTTTTTATGAATTAGTTATTGGTTCCATGACAATTTACCTGGTAGTGTGAGTATGCTCATGAAAAAAAGTTTTTGGCCTAAGTGTCAGCTCAGAAGAGAAGGTTTGGAATTCCTGCTTTGACACTGACTGACTGTGGGATCGCTTAGCTTCTCTGAAAGCCACCACTTCACTTCATCTGTCAAATAGGGATAACGATATACTGCTTCCTAGCATCTCTGGGAAGAAAGTGCTTCATAAATGATACATCATTGTAGACAAAAGGATTATTACTCTGCTGGTCATTCATGCACTTGTTCAGCGTGCAAGGTAGTATAATATGGGGGCTAGCCTTGGAGTCAAGAAGATCAGAGTTTGAGTCTTACAGCTGATACCTGCTGTCTGTGTGATCTAGGGGAAGTCACAGATCCTCTCAGTGACCCAAGAAACTCTTTAAGACATCTTGCTGGATGCTGGTGATGCAAAGGTGAAAGCAAGTCAGGCCCTGTGCTCAAGAAGCTCATTAAGGGAGAAATAACAGGTGTACAGATAATATATTTGTATCTGTATACACACATATATGTATATGTGTATATGTATATGTGTGCATATATGCATATATGTATGTGTGTATACACATATGTATACATGTATCTATATATCTATATACATCCATACATATTATATATGCACAAAATAAACAAATACAAAGCATTCAGATGGGAGAAGACACACCTGACCCAAACATTGAAGGTAACCAGGGATTCTGAGAGTTGGAAGTGAGTAGGGAATACATTTCAGGCATGAGTGACAGCCAGTTGCAAAAAGGACATCAGACTTATCTGTTAATATATTTGAAAAAAAAAGTCCTTCATAAAATCCTACTTTGATGCATCATTTTGGGACACAGATTGCCAGGGGTTCTTGAAGCCTATGCCGACAGAGTGCTCATTCCTAACAAACTAGAAAGATGTCCATTAGGACTTTGTGCCAAACCACATCTTCTGCCCAAAGCCTATTGAGATATGTATGCAGAGAAGGCTGGCCACCAGTTGATGATGGGATTTTTGGCCATAGCATCTGATGAATACACAAAATTACCAAATGGGCCTTAGTCCCATGTGGTCCCTTCTGTTTCACAGTGGTGGCAGAGTAGTAGAACGAGACAGTGAAAAAGATTTGCACAATTCTTAGACTGTCTGCAAACATCCATTTGTTGGTACTCTTAATATGAGATCTTTGATCCATGACCAATGCAGTGACATTATTAAATGAACCAAAAAAGCCCAGATTTGACATTTTCAATATAAATGAAAGCGGAAGACATGAAAAGGTGGTGTCCAAAGTGAAGGATGCTGTATATTCTTACAAAGGAAGAGGATAAGCTGGTATCATTGTGCACTCCAAAGAAAGAAGACTGATTCATTTCTAAGATGTCTTGAAGAGAGTCCACTTCCCACAAATGGCAAGGATGCTGTTTTTACCCAAAAGAAGGCAACATTATGGGTACATAACTGAATCATCTACATCCATGTCCATGTCTATGTGTGTCTATATCTATGTGTGTCTATGTCTGTGTCTGTGACATGAACACAGAGAGTCATCAAACCACTGAGAGTTAGTGTGATAAAGTAGAAAGAGGCTTGGATTTGGAGGCAGAGGACCCAGGTTCAAATTCCTGTCTGACTTTTGTTCAGTTACTCAATTTCTCTGGGCCTAAGTTTCCTCATCTGTAAGATTAGAGGGCTGGACCATATGACTGCCTAGGCCCATTCTGGCTCTGTGTCTATGTGAGAGAGGGAATATGGTACAGGGAAAAGGGTCCTGGAGGAGGCCACCTGAATTCAAGCCCCAGCCCTGATACTAGCGGTGTGACTGTGGGCAGGTCACTTGACCACTCTCAGCCTCAGTTTCCTCATCTATAAAATAAGGTGTGTAGTCGGGTGGATGATTGAAAAAATAACCACTTCATTCAGGCAACAAAAGTCTCATTTTTTCCTCTGGATATCTGCATGTTTCAGATTTAAGCAATCTTTGGTGCCTAAGATGTCTTGATAACCCACTTTGTTCTCAGAATAGATTTGATTTCCTCAAAATTTCCTGTTACCTGAGACATTGTAAAAGGAATGGATTTGTAATCAGCAGAGGTGAATTTAAACCCTGGGCCATTTACTACCCGTGTCTTTCAACAGCTCACCTTCCTCTCCAGCCCTGAGCTTCCTCTACTGCACAATGAGCGATCTGGATGAGCAGATCCCAATGAACAAAAACACGCCATGCACAAACATCCTCCTTTGCCATTCTTGATGAAACATATGAGAAAATTAATCAAAATAACCTCTGCCGAACCCCTAACCTTTCAGGGTTACTATGAAAAAAGCACATTATTAATATTCAAGACTACATCATTATAAATTATTATTAAAAACCCTGAAACTAGCCTGAATAGCAATGTTTAAAATCCAGACCTTATCTATGGGACTAGGATGACCTTTCTGGGCTCTTCCTCCCTTTTGGCCACAAACTGGGCAATAGCTAAGTCAATGAAGTGGCTTCTCCTACTGGACTGTGCCCAGGGCCACCTCCAGGGCGGCTACACCTGTAGTCTGATCTTTAAAAATGATAATAATCTGCTGAGTAAGCTGTCAGTGATGAATATGTATAGATGAGAGGCGGTGAGGTGTAGTCTACAGAGAGCTAACCTCAAAGCCTGGGGGAACCTAAGTTCAAATCCTGCCTCTGACGCATATTGACTATGTAACCTGGGCAAGTCACTTAATATCTCAGTGCTTTAGACAGCTCTTTAAGGTGACAAGTTACAGAGGAAGGTGTCGAACCATACTGGTAGAAGGAGTGTCCTTATCTCTGAAACCCCAATGACAATGAAATCACAGGCCATATAAATGTATAAATTTCTATATGCATACACATGTATGCCACACATCATATATAATATATGCATATATACATGCACATATATAAGTCATGCCTGTCTCTGTATCATGTATACCCATGCGTGTATGTACATGTATATATACATACACACACGCACATATAAAACTTTAAAAGATGTTTGGGTCTATTCATATATACATTTACATATGCGTATATATATATGTATAGATGTATACATTAACTTGTATATATGTATATGTGGGTTTATCTATATCTGTATATGAACATGTTTACACATGCACACACACATACCCCCCAAACTTCTTAAATCGACAACTTACAAAGCAAAGCTGTGCCAATATCTTTGGTGCTCCCTTCCTCTGGCTACCAAGCAAGAAGAAAGACACCTAGCAATGCTGAGAAGATGTATGCCCACTGCCTTCCCATCAGGCTACAGTGCTGTGAGCATGAAAGAGGCCAATTGAACAAATTTCATTCAGTGGTAATGAAAGGCCAAGCCCTACAACAGGCCCTTGGCAATACAAAGACAAAGGCCCAATGGCCCCTGCTCTCCAGGAGCCTGCTTTCTTCCAGGTAGTTATAGTTTATAACCAAAGTCAGTCAATACAAAGTGTTAAATAATTTCAAGATGTAGAAAATACTAACAGTGTGTGTATGGGCAGGGGTGGGGGGGTTCAAGAAGGGTTTCATGGAGGAGTAAGAGGCACTGGAGCTGTGCTTTGCAAAAAAACAGGGGTTGAATGAGACAGAAATGAGGAGGAAGAGGACACTGGACATGAGCCACCTTGGCTCTCAAACTGCCCCCTACCTATTTTACATTATCTAGTCTTGCTGCCTTGAACTGCTTAAAATTCTTCCACAAGCTAAATTAGAACAGCTAATGTCCTCCTCGCTCTTAAGCAAGACTTGAGAGAGAAATGAGGTTCAGTGCAGTGTGCTAAGAATTGCCTCTCAATTTGCCATCTGATTTGGAATAAAACTTCTGGGTTTTCTTCTCCACCCCCTTCCACCTCATGGGAATATTTCAGGCTTCGCATGAGATTCACTGAAGGGCTCTGAGATAAAAGAAATAGACAAATTTTGTGTAGACTAGTTTTCAAAGGAAAATTTGTTTTTGAAGATTTGGTGGTAAGGTTCCCCACCCCCACCCCCAGTTTCATGTGAATTACATAGCATGCTGATCTGCTCTTGGGCTATCTTGTATTTTTTCTGCTTTTCTTTCATCTCTTTCCTTGTTAAGTTGTATATTCTGTCCAGGATTAGACATAAAGGTTTAAGGTTTCTTACCCTCACCCCTCCCCGAGTAAGTGTGGCTGTGATTGGTTATCTATTTGGAAAGGTAAGGAGGAGAAAAGGAGAAAGGAGCAAAAGGAATACACCTGCTGAGAAGAAAAAGACTAAGATGGGTGGTAGAGAGAAGAAAGTGGATGCTGGACTAGCAATTAATACAGTGTATTCATTCCTTTTTGGCACCCGAAGAGATATTAGGTGAACCAAAGACACCACCTCTTAAGTAGCCTCTGAACCCACCACTTTTTTCACTTTAAAAGGTCTTGGTTAGCCTAATGATTCCATTGGGAAATGTGAACTCTACATCTAAAGTAATGAAGACCAATCTAATACTTTAAAAATAACCCCAGAGGGAACAAAGAAGTCCTGAAAAATGCCTACAGGAGGCTCCAATTAGAGAGATCTTCACAAGTGCCTTAGCCTGAACTGCTATAATAGACAACTCAAAGATCAGAGTTTGCTTTGGTTTTCTATGTTCAGGATTTTTATGTTCATATTGACTTAGCCAGATTTTCTCTTTATAATTAATTATATTAGTGTAGCCTTTAATATTAGGTTCAGCCCAATCTAACCATTGTGTTTGCCAAATAAAGGGGAAAAGTAAATTTCTCTTTTCTAGGGACTCAGTTTCCTCATTTGTTAGATGAAGAGGATGGACAAAATGACATGTGAGGTCCCTTCCAGCTCAAAATTCTATTGCAGCATCTAAGGAATGTTCCTCTTCTACATAGAAGTTCTGGATATGCTACCCCAGGTTCAAGGTTTTCTGCAGGTCTGTATCTATTTAAAGCCATAGCCTAAGATGTGTTTACTTTTACTAGTCAGGCGGAAGATACCTCTAATTCAAAGAAAAGTTATTAATTGTATCAAAATAGTTAGAAACAGAGCAATAAAACATTTCCAGCATTAGCCTGGGGTATATTTTGCTATAAATGCAAGCCCCCTCAATGGAAAGAGTAGAAGCACAGAGAGACTCACATGTAGAGTCACACATGCCAGGATACATAGAACTGGAACATGGTCATGGAAGAGCAGAGGGAATATATGCCATTTTGTGCCTATGATATTAAAAGGAATGATGTCTTCAAGTGATATCATCATATTGCTATCCTTGGTCTTGATTCCTGTCAGATGCTTCTCTATGCTGGATCTGCATTTAAGTGTCTCTGCTATTCCCTACCAGGTGTCAAATCTCTGCTGCCTCTCATCTTTCTCATTCTCCTGGCCATCTTTGCTCTCTGCCAAGTACATAATTATTGTGGTTTCATGGTGTAAGGGCAATCAGTAAATGAGAAGATCTTTCCCGCCCATTTGAATAGGCTTCAGGCGGGGCTCTCAGGGTCCTGGCGGGGGGGAGGGGGTGGCTAAGACCGGAGCCAATGGTAGGCACCTGAGTTCTGGTCGCTCAGATGACGTTCTAGTCAACGGGATGACATCTGGCAACTATGTAAAAGGAGAGAAAACAGCTTGGAGATTGAGATGTAGTGGAGGCAGGAGAAGGAGAAGCGGTGGCAGTGGCAGCAGGTGCTACTGAAAGCAGGACTGACCCTTGTGCAGACTGGAGAGTGCTGAGCAAGGGCTTGAGGCCAGTGGGTAATCTTACTGGAGGGCCCTAGCATTGGGGGGAAGCACCAGTATGGCTTGGCTTGCTGCCACAATATTTTTCTGTAACCTCCTGGTCACTATTGTGAGATAGGCATATTGGTTTTGGAAGGTTCTTGCCAGGATATCGAATTGGGGACACTGGTCCTTGGGTCTGCTATTTTTGAGCTTGAATAAATGCTTTAACTCCTCAGCCTTCTACTTAGAGAATTCCTTCTATCCGGTAATTCTAGACCATTCAGGCATATTCATGATTTTCTTTGAAATCATGAATTCTGCCTTAATGATATACATGGCTACTAAATCATAAACATTCCTTACCATTAAAAGCTTCTGGACTTCATTTCTTTAGGATCATCTGCTGGCCATCTTAGGTCCAGTCTGCTAGGGAGTGGTGAGCTGATGTTGGTAACATAATAGGTCTTGAGTCATAGCCATACTATGAACCATCACATCTAGTTCATATGGTCCAGGTAGCATACCTCTAGGATAATAGGTTTTTGACCTCTGTTCGTGACTAAGATCACAGTGCTTCATTCCAGACAACTCTCTGACTTAGGGTTAGGAATTTCCAAGCTCCTAACAAGTTTGGCATACATTTGAACCAGAGCAAAAGTTCATTCATCTGGCCTACAGTCCTGATTTTAGTATGTGTCTCTGTCAACAGCAACTTCCCTTCTCCACAAGCTTTCTTGCTGAATATTGACTAGCAAAACTTTTCACAGAATGAAGCTTTTTGTCTTTACACTATAATCATCCTTTATCCAATTCTCAAACTGTGATTGTTTGATATAATTCAGCTGCTAAGCCCATCTTTTCTCCTCTTTTTATTCATTTGATTAGTATCTTAGCATCTCTTTGTAGACTGGCATTGCCTTCATTTGAAAACACTTTAAAATTCTGCAATGCAGTGGCAAGGAACTCAATGCTTTCTTCACCTTGATAATCAGATACACTCCAGGATACCAGGCAGAATTAGTTCTTGCTGGGTTGCTTAAGATAATACTGAGACAAGAGATTTCAAAACATAATGGAACAAATGAAAACTCACATGCTATACTTGTAAATGGGATCATGGGGAAAACTGAGATTATTTCTTTTGGGTAATTAAAAAAAATTGACCTGTAATCTATAGCTGTCCCTCATGCACATCTCAGCTTCCAAACTTTCTAGCATAATTGGTTATTTTTTTCTGCTGACAATGTAATTAATAATACTTGTGATTATCTGCCTGCCATGATGAGTAGTATTTTGGAAACCTGACATTGAAAATCCATGTTAGACCTAGTATAATAAAAATGAAATTAAAATGAATTGTGGATGAAGATTTTACATGACGATCTAGGAAGCAAACAACAGCTCAATTATATAGGGGCTGATCATCCCTATGGTGCATTCCAAAGACCCCTGTGTCTCATTCTCCTGCTGTAGTAGAGGCTTGATAATAATGGCTTCAATGAATTGTTTGTATTATGTGTGGGTTCCCATTATCCATATTATCCTTGTTCTCCATTAGCAGAGATAATTATGTTTCTTATCAGAAGGGAATAATTGAGTTGGCCATCGACCTTTTTCTTGATTAAGGCATTTTCATATAAAATCCCCCTTAGTGCAATGGTGACTTTGAAGTCCTTCCTAAGGTTCTCTCCCTCCTCTTGAAAGCAATTGCACCTGAATATGAGACAGCGAATGTGGAAGTGAGTAATACCCCCTAGGAGGTTGAAGTATAAGATATTCTTCCTTAGGCATATGGATTGTGGTAATAGTATGTGAATATGGTGCTATTCCTGCCTATAGTATGTGCCCCAAATAGGCGTGAGTCTTGAATGAGATAATGTAGGTAAGTACTTGGCAAAGCTTAAATTGCTATGGAAATGATGATGATGATGATGATAATTATGATGACACACCTTCTGAATGAAGGGATGTATTGGCAATTAAGATGGGCTTTTAGCACTTATTCAATCAAAGAGCCCTTAAAGAGTTTGGCCTTTGTTTCCTTGATTAAATTAGGAGTCCTTGATGACTTCCTTGACTCAGGGGAAAACCTATTTTACATGGGTTTGAGTGACATGTTTGTGATATCAGAGGCTTTTAGACCATGTGGGTTTAAGTCACATTTTTTATGCTTTTAGGTCACGTGGTGAGTCGTATGTGTCACTCACCTTTGACCCTGAACAAGATATATAAACCCAGAGGTTGGCTTTCTCCCTTGGAGCTCTGAGCCACAGCAGGAGTGGTGCGTGACTCTAGGCTAGCCATTGTTATGAGCTCCTCAGCTTTGAAGAAAGCCCAGATGTTGATGCTTCTCTGGTAACTGTATGTTGTGAGTTTGTCAGACAGAAATCTGTCTGTTGATTCGTGTTTATTTGCTCTGTTTGCATTTGCTCTGAAGCTCAGGGTGCTGACTTTTCCCCCTGAGCTGAGTGAATGATATTTGTATGTTGGATTAAAGTAAGATTGTTAACCCCTTAATGTTGCTTTCCTTAGTAAAGCAGATCAAAAGAACCTGGGCTTGCAGCATTCTTGTTGTTGGGCTTGTGTTGGTTTTTCACCCCCATAGCAGCTACTAGCTGGATTGTTGAAACAAAGGATTACAATGAACATAAAGAAAGACATCTAATACATGGGAGGGCAGCAGTTATAAGTCCTGAGTAACAGCATCCCAGTAGAGCAGGGTGGGGCCATTGAATACATCTGGTCCAATATCCTCATTTTATAAATTAGCAAAGTGAGGCCTACATAGGAAAAGCAACTTTCTCAAACAAATGTCAGAGGCAGGATTTGAACCCAGGTCCACTGACCCAAAATTCAATCCTCTTTTCATTATACCTTGCTGCATCAGATATCTGATAATGACACATCCAATGCCCTTTCCACTTTGGTCCTTTTAGACACATACTATCTATAACCAAGGGCAAATCGTTGTCCCAGGCAACCTGCATGTTACAGATGAGTCATGAAGCTGCATCATTGGAGGGATCAATGGACAACAATGAAATAACAGGTCCAGGCTCCCCATCCTTAGTGAAAAAACAAAGGTGGGGAGTCTTGGAACCACCTATTCTTAGAGTCCTTTCCAGTTTGACCTGTCTTTGAGACTATTCTCTACATAATAGAATATACTTTTTTGTACTCAGCAAAATGATTGATGTTTATGTTTCTGAATATTCCTGAGTTTCACCGTTATTTCATAGGGTCATAGACACCCCCTCAATTTATAAATGTGTTAGCTCCCTCTGTACTTTTCTCCTCTGTCTCTATCTCTGCTTCACTTTGTCCTTCTCTGTCTCTTTGTCTCTGTGTCTGTGTTTCTTTATCTCTGATTGTCTTTGTTTCTTTATCTTTGTCTTGCTCTCTATCTCTGTTTCTTTGTCTTTATCTCCCTCTGGCTCTTTCTCCCTGTTTCTGCTTTGCTATCTTTCTGTGTCTCTCTTAGTCTGTCCATGACTACTTTCATTCAACCGAACAGCATCCCTGAGTTTGCAAATGATGACTTAAATTTTTCAAGAAGTAATTTACATGTTATAGAATTGTGGATAAGGGGCAGGGAGTTGTTAGCATATAGAACAGATTACCAAAAGGACCTATGTTAAAATTATCCTTTGTGTTATCTCAGGAGAACATTCTTTATGACGTTATTAATGAAAATATATCCAGGGGAAGTACAGGAGATAGTAAAAAAAAATATTGTAAGATAGAATTATTGAAAATGTCTTTCCTTGAGACAACAGTTGTATATTCATTCAGAAAATAGAATTCCTCACTCATATTCACACATACAAAGATAAATAAACACATTATGTATGTATATACGTACATATGTGCATATGCACATGTATATTTGTGTATACATATGTATACATACATATGTGGAGCTTCTAGATTTGTGGTTAATGGGTGTGGGGAACGTTCTCTACTGATATAGCAACTCGTTTCTAACTTAGAATTTTAGATAATTGTTTGGGGAGACTGAGAGACTATATTACTCCTCCATTGTGATAGAGCCAGCTTATATCAAAGGGTAAGAACTTGAACCTATTCTTCTTAACTATAAATCTGGCTTTGTAATAAAAATGGAAAAAAAATAGAAATTGACCAGTTACCAGATGGGTAATATGAAGGCCCTGTCTTTTTAACTAGTGAAAAATTGGGTCTTACAGATTTTGCAAAGTATTGGTTAGGAAGGTCACTACAGAATGAGCTGTCCTGTGAGTACATCTCTTAGATTTCACAAAACACTCCAAATAACTTTTCAGGTTTAATTCACATACACAATATGTATGTGATCTTTTCTTAATCTTCTCTTGCTCAGTTGGGAAGTGTGTGAATGTTCTTTCAACCTTGAAGGTGTCATCTTGGAGTAAGTGTTTCCTCCAGCATTTAGTGTTTATAACTCACCTGTGAATCACACAGAAGGTGTCACGGAAAAATCAAATTGGATATGAACCAATTGGTATAATGCCCAAAATTAATTATAGGTGCTACATTGAGTCGTAACACCTGTGTTAGTGGTAGTTGAGTATTTTTGCCACATTAATTATCAGATATGAATTGTATTTGTTGGTTAAAACACCAAATAAATGCATTGCAACTCCATTTCATTTTAGCAATCTAGATTTGATCTGTCATTTAAAAAAATCCTGATGCAACTATTGAGAAAAAATGAAAACTAAAACTAACTACCAATAATATGTCTATTCTAACCTGTATGACTTTTTAAAGTAAAGATTGTCCCATTAGAACATGTATCTCCAGAAAGAAAGAGGATTTTAAGTCCGAGGATCAAATAACATAATATATGTAAAGTTATTTGAAAGCGATTATGATTATAATGGCAACAAGATGATGATGAGGACAATGATAGTGATGATGACGATGATGATGATGATGGTGATGATGATGACCAAGATAGATAGATAGATAGATAGATAGATAGATAGATAGATAGATAGATAGATAGATATTGTTGTGGAGGGGGAAGAACTTTGGAACTGGTATAAAAATATGGCTTCAAATTCTGTCTTGAACATTTACTAATTGTCTGACCTTGGACCAGTCACTATGACTTTCTGAGCCACATTTTCCTCAACTGCAAAAAATAGGTTAATGATATTGTCATGACCAGCTCTCTGGATGACTGTGAGGAAGACATCTTGTACATTCTAGGGAAGTAGAGAAATGTGAGCTTTTGTTATTTGTAGAAAGGGATATGTGAACAAGCAATAAAATCTTTGACAACCATGGAAACAAATACTACTGGTGCCTTTAAATTATGAAAGGTGTTTAAATACTATCTCTGACCCTGAATTGACCTTTTTGTACTAGGTTAAAATGGGAAAGCTTTTCAGAGCTAAATAAGATTGCTGGCAGCATTCCATATTTAAATTTCACAGCATTGTTGTAATTTGGTACTTTACATATAATTAGGAAAAAAGACACACTTTCGTTTCCTAGAGTTCAAAATGTATTTGCTACCCTTTTCTCTCAAGTCATACAAGACAAATTCAGAAGATATGTTCAATATTAATATCATTAGCCAATCATAACTATTTTATTACCTCCACCATCTGAGTCACCATGGAGAAGAAATATAGTGAATTGTTTGACCTTCAGGTTAAGGCTACCATATTGAGGAAGCTCTGCAACCAAAAGTGGATATTCAGACCAAATGAGATTTAAGTCATGTTTGCATAATCAACACAAAAGTAATGCTCATATAGGCAACTCAGTATTCTTGCAAACCAGCATAACTCATTTTCTAACTTTCCCAGATCCATATGTTCTTGTTCTATTAATGATTCCCATTTTATGGTACTTAACAGTTACAAAGAAGAGCTTTGTGTATATTACCTCATTCCAGTTGACAACAATCATGTAAGATGGATATTGTAGTACTTTGGTGGATGTGATTTCCATCATGTGGACACTTTTTTCAGTGGTACAAATGGTGACTCACTCATTTCTCCTTTTCCTTCAGGATACTTGTCCTGCAAGAAGTTCTTCATTGGTGGACCACCCAACATGTTGGAGCCCTTCCACAAAATATCTTTCTCTGGGCACAATGGGGCACACAGGGTATTCACAAGCTATTCATTTTCAGCATATACTTTACCCCAGTGGTTCTTTATGCCACTTTTGGTGGAGAGTCATTTACTGATCATATGCTACATACAACAAATTGAGGCTCACCATGGCTGTCTCCTTTGTTATTTGTTTGACCCCACAACTGTAAGTTTTTGGAGATTGTGATATCCTATATTTTGTAGTCTTATATTCAACATCTGAAGAATGTTGGTGCTAAAAAGTGGGCTGGTGTTTTAAAGAAGCATGGAAGCCTTAAAAGCACTGCACAATTTATCAACAGTCATCCAGACCATTCTCTTTTCAATTTTGGGTCCACTTCATCGTCCAGTTTCAGTCTTTGTACAAGGCAGATGTACTAATGGTCCAGCTCTGTGGGCTATCCAACTAACTACATATTAGGGTATGGACCATGACATTATTCATCCATCTGTATTTTCTAGTACTTAAATTAGGCTAAAAATGTGTGAGTGATAACTCATGTTATACAAAAGGTTTTGCATTTTTCAGTGTTGGAGGAAATCACCAGAATGTCATTCTCAAATAGGAGTATGTAGAATACTTCACTGTCTAAAGCAGAATTTCTTAGCTTATAGCTTTCTTTTTTATGTTGATAAATATATTTCCACTTAATTGGTTTCCTTTGAAATCCTATGTATTTTTTATAGTGCATTTAAAAATTAGCATTATTCTGAAGAGGGGTCCATAGGTTTCACAAGACTGCCAACTATGTCCATGACCTAAAAAAAAGGCTAAAAACCTCCGGATTAGAAGGAACCTCCATTCATTTGGACTCTCTTCTGGGCATCCTCCATGACAATGGCAAACCTCAGTTAACATGATGAAACTGAAGCTCAGAAAGTTTGAGTGAATTGTCCAATGGCACAGAATTACAAAATTTTACCAAAGCCCATCAATGACCATTTAGGCCAACTGAAACCTAAAAAGAATTGATTCTCTGCCACACTTGGTAAGACCCATCTGGCCTTTGGTTGAAGACACCCATGGAGAGAGAACTCACACCCTCTTGAAGCAGTCTGTTAGAATTTTGGAGAGCTCTAATTGTTTGAAGACATTTTTATTTTATTTTTTCCCTTTAACATCCAGCCTCAGTTTGCCTCTTTGTAATTCACTCATTACCTCAGATTCTGTGTTCTCCCTCTATTAGTTGATAGATCATCACCTATTTAAAGGCAGCTGCTCTGAATTCCTGAGCTTCCTCTTCTCTAGACTAAACATGCCCAATTCCTTCAACCGATGTTTGCATAATAAGAACACAGAGCTTTTCACCATCCCATTTGCTTCCTCTGAATATTTCCTCAGTTTATCAAAGTCTTTCCTAAAATGTAGTTCTAAGAACTGCACACCATATACCAAATGCAATCTGACCAGGGCAAAGAACAGAAAGACTGCCAGTTACCTATTGCTGGAAGCTGTGCCCTTCCTAATACAGGAATCTTAATACAAAATCACATTAGGATATTTTTTTGGCTGCCGTCATATTTTTGACTCAAGCTGAGTTTGGAATCCATCTAAACCAGGGATGGGGAACCTGTGGTCTCAAGGCCACATGTGGCCCTCTAGGTCCTCAAGTGGGGCCCTTTGACTGAATTCAAACTTCCCAGAACAAATTGCTAATAAAAGGATTTCTTCTACAAAGTTTGGACTGTCAAAAGGCTGCAACCTATGACCTAGAAGGCCATGCATGTGGCCTCCAGGCTGCAGGTTCCGCACCACTGATCCAAATTCTTTGTTCAGATAAACTGATCTCCAACCAGGACTCACCAGAATAAGCAGTTCTTTTTAGTCAAAACTCCCTGTGTATTGTCTTTACCTATTGGAACATAAGTTCCATAATAACAATGACAGTCAGTCTCTCCTCTCCCCCATCCCCCACCTCTTTCATTGTATTCTTAGGACAGTACTTGGTACACAGAGACACAGAGTAAGCACTTAAGCACTTAAAAAATACTGTTTCATTCATTCATTCATTCACTCATATCATTGTGAACATGTGAAACTGACCCAAGAATGACTTTACATTTTTATTTGATAATTACTCCTTAGTGGATTTTCCCCAGTATCTTAACTTACAAAGGCTTTTTGCATCCTGTCTCATTCATGATTTTTTGTCATCTGTAACCTCAGTAAGCATATACTCCATGCCTTTAACCAAGTCATGGATAAACAGGTTAATAGTACAAGACTAAGCTGGATCCCTGGGGGGTGCTCCCCTGGAAACCTACCTCAACATTGGCATGGAACCATAACAGCTACCTTTTGCATCTGGGCAACCAGATCACACAATTAGAAAGTGGTGCAACCAGAAAATAGAATCAAGAGCTTTGGATCCTCCACTGCCCCATGCCCACTAATTATGGCTTGGGGATACAAAAGGAATCTCTCTAAGGATCAAGGAGGTTGCTCCATCACTATATTCACAGTTCCATTGCTTTATTAAAATTTAGTGGGGATTGAAATTCAGAGAATAATTTTGAAATAATGCATTGATTTCCTGGATGGAAGTCATCAGCTCCTTGTTCCAAACAATCAGTTCATAGGACCAACCAAGATTTTCAGCCAGAATGGTTTTCCTGGGGACTTCTGAGCCTCTTTGTTTCTATTTGGGTAATTACAAAACTATTCTAATGTTTCTGCCAATGCAATGGAAAGACTTAGAGTCTGAGAATGAAAGTTTGTATCTCGACTCTGCTGCTAACTGTCTCTCTGATTTCAGTGAAGTCGCTTGTACCTTCTGGACCCAAGTTTCTTCATTTGTAGAATGATTGCCTCAGTGATCTTTAAGGTCCCTTCCAGCTCTGGATCCATGATCCAATGGACCATGATGCAACTGTATCCTATCATGAAAGGCTCAGGACTGAGCAAGATAAAGGAAGACTATCTTTAGAGCAGTTCTGCAATGATTTCATATGCATATCCATGTTGATACAAACATCTGGAGTCTAAAGACCAGCTGGGTGGTGGAGCAGATGGAATATTGGACTTAGAGTTATGCCTCAGGCATTTGCCAGCTGGTTGACCCAGAGCACATCACTTATTCTCCACTATAAAATGAGCGAGTTGGAATTGATGATTTCTAAGATTCAGCTCTAGAGCTATAATCCTATGGACCATATTTTAATTTCATCACATAGTCAAATGATGATGGTTGATCGATATATCCAAAGCCTGTTTAGTCAGAGGATTTCTGCAATTGTCCTGCCTTCATACATATACAAATGTACAGAACTTAAAGAAGACAGAATTAAGAGGATTAAGCCTGGAAGCATAGGAAATATGTGAACTGAATATTTTTTTTCAGAGTTCAAAACAAACCTAACAATAATAAATAATTAACCATTAGCATCTGATTCACTCAAGGTTTGCATACAACACAAATTGCTCCCTTTAAATTGTAATTAATTTCTCTGTTGACTCTCCTTGCTTCTGCCTGACAAAGAGAGCTTTGGAAATGAAAGGCCCTTGTGTGCTAGGCAGCCATGCCCAGCTGTGCAGTAATTGTCTTAATCTGAGCTGATGGAAGAGAAACAAACAAAGAGGGGATTTGTCCTCAGCCCCGCTACACAAGACGCAAGGCCAGGAGAAAGCAGAAATAACATTGTGTGTGAGTACAACTGGAGCCCATTCTGCATGGGCTGAGACCATCCTGTGTTCTCATAGGCTTCTGGATGTATGTAGCAGGTTATGATGAAAGGTACTTGGGAAAACCTTTTTTGCTGCCACCTATACAATGTTCTAGAATGTCACATCCGGGATTTTCCTTTGGTATATGCCATTTAACTGATGATGAGGATGATGAAGATGATGAGGAAGATGACCATCTTGATTGTCATCATCATCTTTATCCTCATCCTCAAAGAATGTTATTACTCACAACATCTCTGTCACTAGAGTGAGGCATCTTGGGCCTCACCCCAGGACAGCGATACTTAAAGGATGCTGAGAGTACCCTCGCTCCTTAGCTTAGCACCTACTTAACAAGGATAATTAATTAAAATAACAACTATGATTTGGCATAATTCCTCCCCACTTGCCTCAACCCTTTAAGAGAACTCAGACAAATTCCTTTCTGGCCCAGATCTAAGTTAATATCTGCTCTCGCTGCCGCTACTGCAAGTCAATTCAATAAGCACTTATTAAGCACCTACTATGTGTCAAGCACCATTCTTAGTGCTAGGGATATGAAAAGAGGCAAAAGACAGTCACTGCCCTCAACGAGCTTATAATGGGATAAACAACTTGCAAACAAATATATAAGAAGCGAGCTATATACAGGATAAAAATGAAATAACTAAAAGAAGAAAAGGCTGAAATTAAGGTTAAGAAAACCTTTCTGTAGAAGGTGGGATTTTAGTGGGACTTAGAGGTGAGCTTCTCAAGTAGTGGCTTCACAGTGTCCCAGCTTCTCCACTCATCCTTGTGTCTCTGCTGATCCTCCCACTTCCAGCTAAATTGGACATGCCTTTAAAAGAGAATTTAAGGATTTCTTTATTTCTGTTTTCCCTGGGAATCAAGACTGCTAGTTAAAGCCATTCCTGAGAGATCATTTAGTTCACAGGTATTGAACCTGTGACCGCAGGTGGTAAGCAGCTGCCAAAACTCCCCAGTGCTACTGGAACTAGATGAAAATGTAAGTGGGGAAATTTTTAATAAAATGAATAAAAATACCATACAATTTAGGTGAATTTGTGGCTTTCTAAGTCATTATATGGCTGCAGGGATCCATTTCTATTTGAGTTTGATACAACTAATCTAGTCTAACTTTCAACTAAGTGACTTGCCCAAGGTACAAGAATAGAGATGAGAAGCTGAGTCCCTGTCCTGTTTGTCCTGCATCCTTAACTGAAAGCAATCTGATCATATTTGAAATAGCCTGGAGTTCACCCAGATGTTTCTGGAGTAGAAGGGATACTTGTTACTTCGAGGTGCAGAAGATTTAAGTGACTTTCCCACAGCAAGCTATGAA
>CM053626.1:27565560-27587137 GCA_028646595.1 Phalanger gymnotis | reverse complement strand
GTGGGTACACATACTGGGTTAACAGGGAGTGAATGATGAGAAATGGCCTTATTGGATAGAGAGAAATTTTGCAGAAAATAAAAGAAGAAGTGGAATATGGATACAGATAAAAGGTTTAAGGGAAACTTGTTTCTTGTAGTGAGGGACCTGAACATGATCACAGGCAGATGAGGAAGAGGCCAGTGCAATAGGAGGCATTATATATTCACAAGGAGAAAAGGTGACTGCTGGGGAAAGGTGGGGGGAAAATGGCTATAAGAGCTACTGTGTACCGTCAATTTGAAAGCAGTTAGCATTTGTGAGGACACAGAATGCTATACATTTTACATAAATTCTGAATCAACCAAACCCTTTGTCAGCAATTTTACACGTGGACAATCTTTTTCAAACTGTGATGTTAAGAATCTGTGCCTACAGCAACTGATGGCCAAAGCTTATACTTTTTGCTTTTTGTGTACACACATACATACATATATGTGTGTACATACATATACATATATGTGAAGAGAAAGACATGACTCAGTTAACATCAAAACTTATCCCTCTTTTCCTCAATTGCCTCCCTTCTTAAATTCTTCTTGTGATTCATTGAGTTAATTAAGCTAGCTGCAGGTCCAGCAGCTTGTCGGGATGAGGAGAAATACTTATGAATAATATAGGTAAAGCAGATATCATTAGCCATGTCCTTTCCCCCCCCCCAAATTCCTAAATTGTTGGCTACAGCAAACAGAGGTGTTTATTCTTTCTACCTTAATAAGCACCCCCATGACATTCGGAGTACATGCAAAATACAGATATCCAATTATGTGAATATACAAGACAGCTAGCTCATCATTATTCTGTGCATAACAGAGATGCGCATTGTAGACCTTCATCTACTTTTATCTCACTCAGAGATTCTTGTTATCATGCAGTACTTTCACCTCCTGGCAGATTCCAGAGGGTCCTTTGGGGGTTGAACCTCAAAGTAATTTGGCATCCTCATTAACATTTATAGGAAATGATTCATTCAGCATCTTTCCATTGAAGGTTGGGCTGGTGCTACTTTTTGTCATCCCTTTTTTACCTTTGATATATTAAGTGCATTTTCAGGTTGGGCAAAGGAATGGGGAGATGGAAAAATGACATAAAATAAATGGAAGAGATGAAGAAGATCCTATGTGACTGAGCAAAAACTGTATGTTCTTGTAGGTGCACATAAAAAAGCACTGGGACCAGACCATGATGTATCTACAGCCATAGTCAGTCAACACACATGTAGTAAAAGTGCCTCCCATGCAGGCATTGTGGGAAGCATTGGATGCTTCTGTAAATAGTGTGAATAATAAAGAAAGAAGTAAATATGAACGTGTAGGTATCAATGAGAATTGGTATATTGGTTCATTGGATCTTACAATTAGCATAAAGAAGTGGATGGATTTATTCTTATTCAAAAGAAAACATGTCAGATAGCAAGAGCAATATTATTTTATGTCAGGAGCAGAAAATCCCATATGAAAAAATAATGAATTTGATAGAGGAGATACAGAAAAGAGCATTTGGGTAAGAATAAATGGAAAGACAAGGGAACGGTGAGGGTTGTGGAGGTATACTACAGGATGTTTAGCTAAGTGTAAGGAAGATATAGAAGGAAGGAGTAAGGAGGGAAGGAGGGAGGGAACAAGGGAGAGAAGAATGAATTGAAGGAGAGGGGCATGGAAGGAAGGAAGTATTGTTTATTGCTATTGTTAGGGGACAAGGAAGGATCAAAGGAAGACAGAGCTACCACTTAGGGTGAAAGTTATTATGATAACAGATGATGGAAAGATGGCAATGCTAATCAAATTTTATTTTTTATTGCTAAGGAGAATGATCTTTGGGTTGCAAAAGACAAAACAAGAGTAGATAATAAATATTTGATACCTCATATAAATACAAAAAGGATAATGAATCAATTGTTTTAAATTATTAACTTCTTAATATGTTCTAAGCAAATACAAAAGTGGAGGCATTCCCTTCCCTCATGGAGCTTGTGGGCTGATAAGGAGAGATAGTAAACATGGTGGAGTGGTGTTCAGGAAGAGATGTTGTGATTCGGAAGACTAAAGAGGAGGCAAGTAGAAGCCATAGGAAGTAGACTGACTTAGCCTTTCCAAAAGCAATGACAACGGTGCCTGATTATTGTTTCAGAATTAGAAGCGGGAGGGGAAGTGTGAAAGTCCATGAACATTGACATGGCACCTATGGAGGACAGGGCAGGCCTGGATGTTCTTAAAAACTAAGGAAACTGACAATAAGGACCAGAAATGGCAGCAAGTGAGGATGAATATATCTGAAGGTAGATGTAGGTGGAGTTTGGAGATTAAGACAAGCACGGTTTTCCTGGAGGAATTCAAGTCACCAAGCCCAGATGAACTCCATCCAAGGAGACTAAAAGAATTGGCAGGATGAAGTTTCTGAATGATGGTGGAGAATAGAAGGAATATTATTGGATGGAGGAAGGGTAAATGTTTTCCAGCATACTCCAGAAAAGAAATCCCTTAGAGGGGGAGAAGAGGACCCAGAGCGAGCTTTAGCTTTGGCTCAATCTTCTTTTTCTTTAACTCCTTCCTCCCCGCCCCCCTTAACTGGAGAAGAAACTTAGCAGTTTTGAAGGATTCCCATCTTTCCATCAGTGTCCAAGCTGCTGTTTGCCTTTCGTTCTTAAAGAGGACCATGGCATCAGGAAGGTAATGCCATGAATTGCAAATGAATTGAATTTGAGTTAGGGAAGACTTTGTAAAGTCGCCAGTCTCACTTTCTCCTCCAGAGCCATCTGGGTCCAGTAGCAAGATATAGATCAGGATGACTGGAGATGTCCAAGCATGAACATCCTGGGACATGAGTGGCTAGTAGCTGAGTCTGCATCAGGAACCAAATACAGACTAAACCAGATTCATAGTTCTACAAGGAGTTGACTTACAGTTCCTCAAACTGACTAAATTGATTCTCAACTAATATTTGGGGTGAGGCAAAGACATTAGTGGAAGCTAGAGCTAGTGGCATTCGTGGAACACTCACTACTACTTAGGGATACCTGTGTCAGAGAGGTAGCTTTGCCCTGATACTTGAAACTCATTTTTAAGAGTGGAAGCTGGGATAAGGGTCTCAAGAACTTATATGGGATATGTGTAGGTGAATATATATTTTTATTGAGCTAGGAATTTCCCCTGGCATTCTATGTGCTTGACAGAGCTGAATTTCAATGAATAACTAAGAAAAATTCAGAGGTAATTATTAAAGGAAGAATTTCTCCTACAATTCATGTATCTGATAGTACTACATCTTTCTTCACTTTCTTTGTCCTCTCTCTCTTCCTGCCTCTTTGTGTCTCTGTCTCTGTCTTTTTCTTTTTGTCTCTGTTTCAATCTCTCTCTCTCTCTCTCTCTCTCTCTCTCTCTCTCTCTCTCTCTCTCTCTCTGTTTTTCTCTCTCTCTTTCTCTCTCCCTCTCTCTCTGTCTCAATGTTTCTCTCTCTGTCTCAATGTTTCTCTCTGTCTCTCTATCTGTGTCTCTCTCTCTGTCTCTCTCCCCTCCCCCCCCAGCTTCCAGATACACCAATAGCCACTTTCGACAATATCCAAAGACCATTGACTTTAAAAAAGATTTGGAGTACAACATTTAGTAACAAAGTACTTAGATAGTATATAGCCAAACCCTTTCACTTTCTACAAGAGAAAACTGAATCCTAGAAAGTGACTTGCCTGAGGTCACTGAAGTATCTAAGAATGGGCAGAGGTCCTCTGTGAACTTTGAACCCAAGGCTCTTTCTACCTCTAAGGACCCTTTCAGCTACAAACCCATTCCTCCAGAGGCATATGTCACTGACCAGCCATATGTAGGTTGGTAGCCTTTTGGAAATGCTCACACGCTCATAGGCTCACCAATCCAGGGACCTCCAAATCTGTGCAATCCAATCCTGGCATTTTATGGAGGAGGAAACTGCAGCCCAGGGAAACAAAAGATTTTGCCCAATGTCAGCCAGCTGCTAAGCATCAAAGATGGAGTTTGAAATCAGAGCCTTTGACTCCAGAATCATTATTCTTTCCATTGCCCCAAGTATCCTCCCCAAACACCATGCCCATGCGTCAGCACACTTTAAAGATTTATGAGGCCACAGTCTCAACAGCCACTTGAAATGAATGAGTAAAGTCAATTGAAATTAACACCAGGAGATCTGCTTGCACAGAAGGAAACATCTGCTTTGGACACCTGAAGAGGTATGTGATGACTGGTGAGCTCTTCAGAGCCTACAAAGAATCAAAGAATCTTTCATCTCTGAAAGATGCTGTTTGGTACCAAATGAAATGGGCTCAGAGCTCAGTTATTTTTCCTTTTGGTTGCCAAGTGAATAAATGAAGGCGTCGCTGCTTCTATTTGAGCAGATGAATTACACATTTATCACATTCCCAAAATTAAAAAGAGGATTCCAAATTCAGTTGGCAAGGTACTCTTTTGAAAATGTGATTTTTTTTTGATAACTGAAAAGTGAATATCACCAGGTACTTACTTAGAGCTCAATGTAGTCATTCAGTTACTTCATCAATCTGATGCAGGCAGTACTGATTTTTCATGGTAATTTTATTCAGTGCTTTGCAGGCCAGACACAGTTGGAAAGCACTTTTTTAAACAAACAAAATTGGAAGAGTCAGTGAAAAGGGCCCAAATCCCATGGAACCTTTAAAGAAATGCTGACTTCAGTATTCAATCTATTTATTCAATAAGAGAGCAATTGACAGGTAAAGAGAAAAATAAGATGTTCTAATCATATTCCAAATTCAAGGCTTATTCTGTGATGGGAGGGGCTACCAAACAGTGCAGAATAACTCATTCCTTTTCTATCAGGGAACTTATCAAAGAATCTTTTAAAATGGCAAACATTAACCTTAGGAATGACCTTGTAAAATTGGTATTAAGCATAGCTTCTCAACTAAAGAGAATGAGTTATCGAGAGGTTCAAATGGTGGCACAACGTTCAAATAGAAAATTAGACTATGAGACAAAGCAAAGCCCAGTTTCCTGAATCATTCAGGAATATCCAAGCCCTCCTAGAGAAAACATAAGGAACAGAATATGGCTTATAAATGTATGGCAATCTCCAGAATTAAGTCCTAAACTTTGGAAAATGGAGCTTGAAGGAAAATTCCATACTTTCAAAGGGAATGTTTAGCATAGGGTTGAGAGGTAGTGTGACGTAGAAGACAGAGAATTAGCCTTGGATGCAAGATTTGGGTTTGGACCCCACTGCTGACATCAGACATATGTCTAATGTAGTGATGATGACATACCAGGATGTTAGCAAGGCCTTGGACAACATGTCTTTCAGAGGTGTCTTGGTAGTCTTGTGACCACCATGGAGAGCTTTAGATATTTTGGTAGTATAGATTATAGATAGATTCAATTTTGGTAGTGTAGATTATAGATAGATTCAAATCTTAAGGACTTGACTCGGTGAATGATTTTGAGTCTATCTACATTATGAAAAAGTCCAAATTTCTCCAGAGTGGTCACAAGGCCTCCAAAAAAGATAACAGATTCATTTGATTATGGAACCAGCATCAAAAAGATTTCCAGAGACTGGAATTTTAGGAGCTATCTAAGCAGATGGAATTGAATAGGAAGAAATGCAAAGTCTTTTATTAGGATTCAATAATGGATTCCATAAGTATGAAGAAAGGAGGCATGGTTGCACAGGTTTATAAAGTATCTGGGGGCATTTGGTGATCTGGGCTAACAGATCATTATAGTTGGCACAGTGTATAGAATATTTGTTGGACTTGGAATCAGGAAATCCTGAGCTCAAATATGGCCTCAGACATTTACTATCTGTGTTACCCTTGACAACTAACAGCGTCCCTGTTCCTCACTCTCCTCGTATGTGGAATGGAGATGAGGACAGTAGCAACAACCTACTATGGATATTGGGACGATAAAGTGAGATATTTGTAAAGTGCCTTACAAACCTTCAAGTGATACCTATCTAGCTATCTATCTACACATATACATACGTAAATGTATATGTGTGTGCATGTATATATGTATATATATATGTGTGTTTGTGTATGTATCATGTGCATGTGTATCTCTCTCTACATATAGATAGATAAGGAGCAACTAGGTGGTGCAGTCAGTAGAGCGTCAGCCCTGGAGTCAGGAGGACCTGAGTTCAAATCCTACTGCGGACACTTGACCCACTTACTAGCTGTGTGGCCTTGGGTGAGTCACTTAACCCCAATTGCCCTGCCTTTCCCCCTCCCCCCAAAAAAACCAAAAATGAAAATACAAATCATCTAGATAAATAGATAAACATATACATACATCCACACAGATACATATACACTAACTACTAGTAGGAATAGTTATTTCCAGTAACATGACACGGCAGCCCCAAAAGTTAATGAGATTTGTTAGTAGATTCAGAAAGGCATCCCTTCCAAGAATAAAGAGGTGACATTCCCACTGCACTCTGCTCTGGTCAGACCATATTTGGAGAATTTCGTCCAGTCCCGGCAATCTAAAATTTAGGAAGGCCTAGCGTGTATGTATAGGAAAGCAGGCAGGATGGTAAAGGGCTTCAAGTTCATTCTACTGAAGATACATTGAAGGGACTGGGAAAGGTTAGACTGGAGAAGAGTCAGGTTACCCATGGAAGCTATCTTCAGGCATTTTAAAGTTGTCATGTAAAAGAGGGATAAGGCTTTTTTCTTTTTGGCCTAGAGGTCTGAACCAGGACAGTGGCAACTTTAGACTTCATATTAGGAGCAACTGAGAATGAGAGCTAACCTGTTGTTGAATGGACTGTCGAAGGGCAGGTAATGAGTTTCTGCTCACACATAGGTGATTGTAGGTCTTCGGTCACAAGCTGGATGGCCACTAGTTGGAATCATTGTTGTGGGAGTACTGGTCCAGGTACAGACTGGACTACATGACTCCTCGAGTCCCTTCTACTCAGAAACCCGTGATTCTGTAATTCTGTGATACAGACAATGGGATCTATGGAGCCAGGGATACAAAAAAATCTTATGGGAATCTGAATCTTTCTGATGGGAAAGGACAATTTTATAATAAAAATAAACATCCTAAATGAAAGGTTTCAAGGGACAGTAATTTATTTCATAAGAACAAACTCTTTTTGTCTCAAATTGGACACAGCTTTTGCAAGGAGATGATGTATAGGAAAAGCAATAGCAAAAGTTTATTTTATTCTTTTGATAGGAATAGAGCATACGACCAAATGAGTCCAGCAAATTTTTCCACTGAGAAATTTTCTCTTTTCTAAATCTAGAGTCAAATGTCGATGATTGTCAATGGTTGTTTTATAGCTGTAGAAGAGGCAGATCACGGGGCTGTTAGCATCTACACATTTATTCCTGCTTAGTAATATTTCCAGATAATAGATTCGGCAGTTAGAGTTGTGACAGTAGTTAATAATATATGATACAGAGAAAGACAAGATGTCATTTAGGAAAACTTAATGATTCTTGTTTCCAATCAAGGTATTAGACATTTCCACCCCAACCAGGCCATGGCTCCAAACTGCCAAAACATTCGGAATCTCCATCAGTCATCTAGATGGTCCGTTTGACTAGAGTTTGGATTGCATAACCAGGTTTCTAAAGCAGGGGCCCTTTACTTGAGAAGTGTGAACTTCTTTTAAAATATGTATTTCAATCTAATTGGATTCCTTTGTAATCCTATGCATTAATTCATTTTATGCATTTAAAACCTCATTCTAAAAAAGGATTCCTAGGCTTTATCAGATGGCCAAAGAGTGCCATGACACAGAAAAGGTAAAGAGCTCTTACTATAAGGGTATTAAGTCAGCCTTTGTGAAATGTGATGTGCAGAAAGGACTATAGCTTCTATCTATGTGAGATGAAGTTTCTGTAATGGCTTGGGAAATCATGTTCATGTTTCCAAAAGAACAGAAAAGGTGAATGAGGAACTCATTGGTATTTGTACTCTAAACCAAGAATCAGGTGAAGTAAAGAGTAGGACCTGGACAGTTGAGGTCATGAGCATAGGTGAGGCATAATTGACATAAGTGAGATGGGATGGAATATATTTAATCAGTCATATAAATTGATACATGGCCATGACCTGAACAGAATCAAATAGGGTCAAAGGAAACTAGGGGTCAGACTTCCCTGTCCTACCAAAGACAAGGATTAGGGAGATTTATGATTAAAATGAATTCAATTTTCTATTGCTGGAAGTTTGTTTGGTGATTGCAAAGAACATCTTGTGTGGACCCTACCTACTTTTTGAAATGAAGTCTAGGTTGGTACCAAAAGGGAGGCTCCCACTTTCTTCAGGGACTGATCACTGCCTGAGTGGGTGGGGAGAGAGAGAGAAAGGGAGAGTGAGTGAGAGACAGAGAGAAAGAGAGACACAGAGAGAGACAGAGAGACAGAAAGAGAGACAGAGACAGAGAGACAAAGAGAGACAGAGTCAAAGACAGAGAGAGACAGAGACAGACATAGTGAAGAGAGAGACAGAGAGACAAAGACAGAGTGTCAGAGTCAGAAAAGGGTAATTAAACTATGGAGTTACCTTAGCTAGAGAATTTTCTGTGGAGGAGATAATTCCTGAAAGGAAACAAGATCACCCATCAGGACAAAAGCAATGAAAATGGGTGAAAATTCTTGAAATTTCTTCCTGTCTGTCTGTCTGTCTTCTCTCTGTCTATCTGTCTGCCTGTCTCCTGTCTGTCTCTTTGTCTCTTTCAAATCCATGTTCAATTAAAATTGTTTAAGGTTATATTCTGATATATCAATCAAACAACAAGCACTTATTAAGTGCCTATTATGAATGAGCCTCTGAAGGGGATGGGGCAAAGGCAAAAGTTGAGCAATCCCTGTCCTCAAGAAGCTTACATTCAAGGAGACAACATACACACATGTGAATAGATACAAAATAAAGACAAGACCTTTGGGGGTGGAGAGGTGCTATATAACTGGGAAGATCAAGAAGCCATTAAGTAGAAAGTACAATTTGAGATGAGCTTTGACAGAAACTAGTGATTCTAAGAAGCATAGAGGAGAAGGGTCCTCAGTGCACTACTGGCATAGCACTAATCTATGGCTCTATGACCTAATAAGGGAGTATATTCTAAGTCTGAGGGACAATCTGGGCAAAAACATGGAGTATGGAGACCCCAAAATCACATGAGATTTTAGGAACAAAGTTATATGGAACCATAGAGGTCATCTAGTCTTAGCACCTTATATGGCACAGGTGAAGAAGCTCAGGCACAGAGAAGCTGGTCAACTGACTTGACCAAGGTCATCTGATTTCCAAACCAGTATCCTTCTTGTATACCACACTGCTTTTCCACCATGGAATTTTGGGAGTCCTTTGACTTTCTTTCCTTAACCTGGTCTATCTTGCTTCTACACAAACTTTGGTTGTCACAGATAAAATAATGATTTACTCTGTGATTACCACTAGGATCAGAGAGAAAGGAACCAAATTAAACCTAGTATTTGTTTTCTTTGATATTTGTTCTTTAGGAAAACATACTCTGCTCTATACTTTTTATTCAACAACTTTAATGCAGAGTTTCTACCAAAATTCTCCTTTTATGACTCATTGTGGTATAAAAGTTGACCCTGAACTTTCTTTTTTTAAAGTATTTTATTTATTCCATTAAATATTTCCCAATTCTATTTTTTTAGAAATTTATAGCATTCTTTTTTTAAAAAAAAAATTTCAGTTTCAAATTATTTTCCTCCCAGCCCACTCCTGCCTCTAGAGAAGATAAGTGATATTAATTGGACATGTGAAGTCATGTAAAACATATTTCCTTGTTAGCTATGTTACAGATAAAAAACATTTACACATAAACGAGAAAAATAAAATGAAAAATGCATGCTTCGATCTGCACATAGTGTTCATCACTTCTCTCTCTCTGGATGTGTGTACCATTTTTCGTCATGGGTCCTTTGAAATTATTTTAGGTCTTTGTCTTAATTAGAGTAGCTAAGTCTTTCACAGTTGATCAGCCTTGTAATATTGCTGTTGCTGAGTACAATATTCTCCTGGTTCTGCTTGCTTCACTTTCCATCAGTTTTTATAAGACTTCCAAGGTTTTAGTTTTTCTGAAACCATTCTGCTTGTCATTTCCTTTTAAAAATATTTTCTAATTACATCTAAAAATAATTTTAACATCCTTTTTTGAAAAAAAAATATTGAGTTCCAAATTGTCTTCCTCCTTCCCCTACTCCATCACTAAGAAGGCAAGCAATTTGAAAAACTTTATATGTGTGCAGTAATGCAAAACATTTCCATATTAGGCAAATTGTAAAAGAAAACCCAGACCAAACAACAACAGCAACAACTCAAGAAAAATAAGGGGGGAAAAGTAAGTATGCTTTGGTTTTCATTCAACTGCATCAATTCTTTCTCTGGAAATGCATAGCATTTTCATCAGAAGTCTTTCCTTTATTTATAGATCTGACAAGTAAATTATTCCATTCTCCCCTAATTTGTTTATGGTATCACCCTTTAGGTCTAAATTGTGTACCCATTTTGACCTTATCATGGCAAACTATGTGAAATGTTGACCTATGCCTAGTTTCTGCCAAGTTGCTTTCCAGTTTTACCAGCAGCTTTTGTCAAATAGTGAGTTCTTGTCCAAAAATCTTGCATCTTTGTATTTATCCAAGACTAGATTACAATGGTCATTTTTAATAAAATATTGAATAATAGTGGTGTTAATGGGCATCATTGCTTAATCCCTGACCTTTTGGGAAGGCTTCTAGTTTATTCATATATATATATATATATATATCATGCCTGACTCTTTGTGACCCCATTTTGAGGTTTACCAGGCAAAGATACTAGAGTGGCTTGCCATTTCCTTCTCCAGCTCATTTTATAGATGAGAAACTGAGGCAAACAGAGTGAGGTGACTTGCCCAGGGTCAAACTTAGATAAATGTTACTTATTGTAAGACAGACTCCTTTGGTTCCTATGCTTTCTAGTGCCCAAAGCAAGAACGAGTTATATTTTTTTCAAAAGCTTTTTCTGCATCTATTGATATGATCATGTGATTGTTCTTGCTTTTATTATTGATGCAGTCATTTATGATGGTAGTTTTCATAAAATTGAGCCCTGTATTCCTCGTGTAAATCTCACCTTATCATAGTTATAATCTTTGTGATATATTGCTGTAATCTCCTTGCTAGTATTTTATTTAAAATTCTTTGCATCAATGTCCAATAGAGAAATTGGTCTATAGATTTATGTCTGTTTTTGCTCTCTCTCTTTTGTATATCAAAGCCATCTTTGTATCATAAAAGAAATTTGGCAGGACTCCTTTCTTACCTATTTTTTAAAAACATAGCTTATATAGTATTAGTAATAATTACCCCCTTGAATGTTTAGTACAATTCATTTGTAAATCCATCTGGTTCTAGGGAATTTTTTCTTAGGGAGGTCATTTATGGATGATTCAATTTCTTTTTTTGTGATAGAGTTATTTAAGTATTTTATTTCCTCTTTTGTTAATCTTGGCAGTTGATATTTTTGTAAATATTCATCTATTTTATTTAGCTTGTCAGTTTTACTTGCATAACATAGAACAAAATAACTCCCAATAATTTAGTTAATTTCATTTTCATTGGTGGTACATTCACTCTTCATTTTTTTATTCTGGTAATTTAGTTCTTTTTTCTTCTTTTTTTAATCAAATTAAGAAATATCATACCTATTTTATTTCATAAAACCATCTTCTAGTTTTATTTAATAGTTCAATGGTTTTCTTACTTTCAATTTTATTAATTTCTCCTTTGATTTTCAGGATTTCCAATTTGGGGTTTAATTAGGGATATTAATTTTTTTCCAAGTTTTTTTTTTTAAATTGCATGTTCAATTCATTGATCTACTCTTTATGTCATTGATGCATACTTTCAGAGACATAAATTTTCCCCTAAGTATTACTTTGGGTGCACCCTACAAATTTTCATATGTTGTCTCATTATTGGAATTCTTTTTAATGAGATCATTTATTTGCTATGATTTGTTCTTTGAACCATTCATTCTTTGGGATTAGATTATTTAGTTTCAAATTAATTTTTAATCTATGTTTCCATGGCCCTTTATTGAAAACAATTTTATTGCATTATAATCTGGAAAACATGTATTTCTGCTTTTCTGCATCTCTTTGTGAAGTTTTTAAGCTCTAATACACGGTCAGTCTTTGTGAAGGTGCCATGTACAGCTGAAAAAAAAAGTTTATTCCTGTATATTTCCATTCAGTTTTCTCCAGAGATCTATCATATCTAGCTTTTCTCAAATTCTCTTCATGTCCTTAATTTATTTATTCTGTATTTTTGTTAGATTTATCTAGCTCTAAGAAGGGAAAGTTGAGGTCTACCACTAGTATAGTTTTACTGTCTATTTTCTTCCTATAACTTATTTAACTTTTAAGAATTTGGATGTTACTGCACTTGGTGTATATATGTTTAATATTCTTCATTTTCTATGGTACCTTTTTGCCAAGATTTAGTTTCCCTGCTTATTTCTTTTAATTAGTTCTATTTTTGCTTTTTCTTTGTCTGACATGATCGCTACCTCAGCCACTTTTTACTTCAGCTGAAGCTGATTCTACTCCAACCCCTTATGTTTACTCTGTGTGGCCCTATATTTCAAATGTGTTTATTGTAAACAACATAATGATGGATTGTAGTTTCCAATCCATTCTGTTACCTGCTTCCATTTTATGAGTTCATTCCATTCACATTCACATTTATGATTACTAACTGTGCATTTCTCTTTATCCTATTTTCTTCTATTTCTTCTTCTCTCTTTTTTAATCCTATCACTCCTCTAAAATCTGTTTTCCTTTTGACCACGTGTTTCTTTGTCCTCCTTCCATTTTATCACCCTTCCTTTGCTATTACCCTTTCACCTTCCTACTTCCCTGTTGTTACTAGCTTCTATTTGCCCAATTCTAATTTTAAGGCATTATTTTCTTCAGTGAGTGTTTGTATTTCTTCTTCCATTTGGCCAATTCTGCTTTTCAAAGAGTTATTTTCATCGTGAAGTTTTATATCTCTTTTACCAAATAGTCAATTCTGTTTTTTAAGATATATTTTTGTGGCATTTCTAACTTTTTTTATTTTACCAAGTTGTTAATTGTCTCTTCATATTTTTCTTCCCTTTCTATCATTTCATCATCTATTTTTCCTATACCACTTTTAGTTGATTTTGAAAAATCTTTTTTACTTCTTCCAGGAATTCTTGTTCAGCTTGTGTCTAATTCACACATTTTTTAAGCTTTGCTTGTATTTATTTTTACATTGCTGTTTTCTTCTGACTTCATGTCTTCATCTTCTCTGTCACCATAGTACTTTCTATGGTCAGGTTCTTTTTTTGTTGTACACTCATTTTTCTAGCATATTTCTTGACTTTTAACTTTGAGTATAAGTTGTGTTCCATTCCCCACATGGTGGGAGTGGGATGGGAAGAAGTGAACTGTCCTAAATTTCAGGCTTTTTGTGCTATTGTTTTCACAGCTAGTTCTGAGATTTAGGAAGTTTTTAGTGTGTTTTTGGAAGTTTCTGACGTCATGCGATCTGGGGGGAGGTGTAGTCACGACTCTCCTGGTCTATACTCTGTCCTTATCCAGGAAGAGCCTTTGATTCCTTGGAATCCAAATTGATACTGCTCTTCCAGGCCCTTTCTGCTTCTTAGAGCCCCTGAACTCTTGGCATATCAAGCGTTGATGGTCGTCAGTGCTCCTGTTCCCTTGTGACCAAAAGTGCTCCTCTCTGTTCTTGAACTGTGACCTGGAAGTAGGTATAAACAGTGGGTCTGCCAAACAGGGTACAATCCTGTTCCCAGTGCCAGCACAGGCAGCCCATATAATCTCTTTCTGACTAGTTACCTGATCACGCAAGCTGCTACTATTGCTATCAGCACCACCAAATCCAACTCCTGGTGTCACATCCACCTGGGTTCTGGGTCAGCCACCACACCCACGTCACAGATCTCTCCTGACATCCTCAATTGTTTTTGGACTGATCAATTGCATCACCCTTCCCTTTTGTTGATTGTGAAACTCCGGAACTCTATTTGACGTGTTATTTTAAAGTTGTTTGGAGGGGAATGTTGGGAGAGCTATGCTGTAATACTTCTTCTACTCTGCCATCTTGCGATCCTGAACTTTCAAAGATCGTACGACAAGACAGACTTCAAGCTCTTGAAAGACTTCAAGCATTGACTCAGGGGAAGCTTGCCAGTGTGTCATTTGAAAACTGACCAATCTATGCTCAGAGAGGTTCATCGCCAAGCTGTTCATAATGCAATGATAATTTTCCACCAGAGGAATTGATGAAGACCATCTAATAAAGCATGGATGGGGTTGTGATTTGTATCCTCTAATACTGAAATGGTTATGCCCCAGTTCTAAAACCCCAGGGCACTGATATATTGAGATTAATGAGAGGTTTTGTGTTTTTATAAAGAAAATATATAGCTAGATAGGAAACTATGTTTATTTCCCTCTCAATTGATTACATCCATGAGTTGCCTAGATGAGAAACCATAAACACCCCATTGCTCCTCGTAATGTTCCTTCTTTATCTGTGAATTGCTAGCTTGGTGAAGAAAGTAACATGATAGGGTGAATAATTATACAGTGTAGCTGTCCAAAATAAAATGCTAGCTATCATTATTATTGCAATTAACAGTCCTTTTGCCTCTATATATGATGGCACATGGCACTGTATCCATCCTTGAGCTCATCATCAAAACTAGTCCACCAAAAAGCATTTATTAAGCACAAACTATATGCCAGGCACTGTACTAGGTGCCGTCATTGACTTAAACTAAATAGAACAAAGATGGAAATGCTCATTGTCTTGCCATGACTCCTTCCTATCTTTACAGTGAGCAACATCCCTATTTTTCTAATACCCCTCAAGAGAAACTTAGGAGTCCTATTTGATGATCTGACCATTATTCTGTAGTACATCAACACCTATATCATCCTATGATCCTCTTTTGGAGCATGCCCCACATTAGCTCCTTTCTTACCATGACTGGGCATTCACAGATAGCACCAATGTTAAGTCAACAAGCATTTGTTAAATGCCTACTGTGTACCACTGAGATAAATACTAGGAATACAAAAAAGGCAAAACCAGTCCTTGCTCTCAAGAAGCTTACATTCTGATGGGGAGAGACAATATACAAACAATAAATTTGTCATTGATGTTTTCATTAAGTTGTTTTTCATTTCTGATTCTTCATGACCTCATTGAGGGTTTTCTTGGTGAAGATAATGGAGTGGTTTGCCATTTCCTTCTCCAGCTCATTTTACAGATGAGAAACTGAGGCAAACAAGGTCAAGTGACTTGCCCAGCATCACACAACTAGTGTGTCTTGTGTCTTATGCCGGATTTGAACACATGAAGATGAGTCTTCCTGACTCCAAGGCCAGCACTCTATCCACAGGGCCACCTAGCTGCCCTTAAACTATGTACATATCAGAAATATACAAGGTAAACTGGAGGTAATCTCAGAGGGCTGGTACTGATATTATTGTTTCTTTCCATTAAAAGACAGACTAATGATGTGGCTTTTTTGCATTATGAACTCTTTAAGAAAAGGGGCTATCTCTCCTGTGTATTGGTATACTCAGTACTTAGCACAGTGTTTGGCACATAGCACATAATAAATGTTGCTTCTTTCATTCACAGAATTGCATCCTCATCACTAGACAAAGATTTCCATTGATCATTGCCTCTCCAGGCTTATTTTGTATCCCCAGTGCTTAGCACATAGTAATTGTTTAATAAATGCCTGTTCACTGACAACCCACTTTTTAAAAAATCTAAAATAATACAATTAGACTCATTTTAGCAACATAAAAGAAAAATACAATGCACAAGTACATTAAATGCATTTTTACTTAATAAGAACTGAATAAATACTTATTATCTGTGTGACATATCTAATCATAAAAATCTAGAATAATACAATTAGGCTCCATTTGGCAATCTAAAAAATATATTGCCTCTATATGTTATGTGATCATTGTATGTCACAAACTTTAAGAACTTCATATACTTTGGGGTGAGTATTTCTTCAACTGATGGAGATTGGAATTCATCTATATTACAATATGAGAGTCTCCATGACCCCCAAAGCATTATGCTGTGGCCAACCTCTGTGACCAACCTCTGTGACCTCAGTCTGGCTATTCCATTATCAGGCCTATATTGAGAGTCTTTTCTGAGCTGATAAGAGTAGACAGAACTTGGGCTCTTCAGTCATCACTTTTCAGGGTCCCCTCCAGATCAAGTTAGTAGTTTCTAGAATTTTGTTGTATAGTATACATTGTTCCCCTGGTTCTGCTTATTTTATTCTGCATCAGTTCATACAAATCTTCCCAGGTTTCTCTGAAAGTATCAGAATAAAATGGAAGTTTGCCACTAAAACAAGGCAGAAACTCTACTTTGTTAGGGACAAGAAAATGGTGCTGGTCGGCTTTAGAAAAAGGCTTTATTTCATATTTGAGAAGACAGTATCATTTAAACCCCTCATCAACCAAGCATGCAGCATTTTCTTGATTTAATGGTTAATTACACTGGAGCTCATTATTAACACTCATGATAAGCAATGCAGCAGAAATGACTGAATATGCCCTCTGAAGATGCAAATAAGCAATAAACATTTTCCTCTCATTTACTTCTATTTTTAATTTTCTGATGAGGGTATGATTGTCTCCATTCTGTCCATTATGCTTATTTACATTTTCCCCCCTAAGCTTTAATTAGGACTGAAGTCTTTCTTGATTGGCTGATTAACCATCAGGAGCAGTTTGAAAGGAAAGGGTCACCATCTTAAGCTTGATGGAAATGGTGCCTGATATGAGCCCATTTACAGCATAAAATGACATTCTCTTAAAATTTCAACAGGCAGAGTTCAGATTTTGCAAAGTGTAAATTAGTTCTATACTTATGCTTGGAAGATTTTAAAGCTGTTTTTGAAAACACATCTAAGGAATATGGCAGCTAATGTAATTTATAGCCAGACCTGATCTTGTCCCAAATGCTCCAATGTCTATATGAGATTCAACAACAATTTGCATAAGTAAATGAGATTGGCTTCTCCTCTCCCTCCCTCCCCCTCTCTCTCTCTCTCTCTCATCCAACAGAGATGGGGGAGAAAAGAGAGACAGAGATAAAATACAGATTTGTGACATGGACTTCTAGACTTACAATTTCATGGTTGTGTTCTTCTTAAAAATTTTCATTACTATTTTCTGTTTAGATGATAAAGTCCTTGAGGATAGGAGCTATTTTATGCCTTTCTTTTTGTCCCCAAAATAGTGCCTGGTAAATGGTAGATACATAATAAATATTTATTGACTCTGGTTCTGTAGGGAAACTCACTCCAATAATGCAGATTAGTCTGTGACTTATCACCATAAAATCATAGATCGAGAGCTAGGAGACGACTGAATGATGTATTTAATCTAACCCCTTCATTTTGCAGATAAGGAAACTGAGACTAAGGGAAATGAAGTGACCTACCCAAGGTGACATAGGTTATAGATTTACACACTTGGTTGGCTCACTGAAAGGTCAAGTGACTTGCCCATGGCCTCATGGCCAAAGGCAATACAAACTCATGTCTAGTCATATATCCACTATTCCATACTGGCTGTCATAGTGTGAATTATTTTATTCTCTTCTGATAGCAACTTTTATTACTTTTCAAATACACTTTATTCATGTCTTCATTTCTGGAAAGACCATCCCTCATCCCTCCAAATTATACCTTTCATTGTAACAAAGAACAATCAAGCAAAAACTCCTTATACAATAACTACATCTGAAAATGGTTGAGATTTTCCATCCTAGTGGTTGCCCCCTTGTCATGGCCTTAAAAAATTACGCACATTGTGCATTTGTTTTCCAGTTCAAGTAGAGTTCTCCAAATTATTTTTTCCAAGAAGTGCTGAGGAAAACCCAGTTTTGATGGCATAAAAAGAATAATAAAATTTGTTTATGTGTGGCTAAACCCCTTCTACATTTCTAGAGTGACAAGTCCTTTTGAGGCTGCTTTTAGCATTAAAAGCTATTTTGGAGGCCACAAGGACAGTCTACGGGCACAAAAGGGAGTTGAAGACGTTGTTTTTATTTCTAGAAGATCATTTTTGAAGAGAAATAAGATAATGTAGTTCTTCTGACAAGAAAATAGACTAAAGGCAGCTTTAAAAAAAAAGAAAAATTTTGTAGTCTTACCAAGACATTTTTTCCTACAGGAAGGCCTCAGGCTCCCTATTTGTAGAATATGGATGGTCCCAGGTGATCCAAAAGGTCCCCTGAGTCTCTAATATTCTTTTAGATTGGACCTCATTGGGCATTACTTTGTCTTAACTGGACTCCAAAAACCATGTGACCTCATAATGTTATGACCAAGATAACATGTCTTGATTATGTCTAAAAATTGTCAAAGAGATTTCTTTGACAATTCAATGAATGTCAATATCATGTCCAGTAATTCCCAAAGAGTTTTTTTCCTTGAAAACAGCTAAATAAATTACTATGTATATATATATATATATATATATATTTGGCATAGTGGAAAAGGAGTATGATATAGAGAAAAGATGGATTTGGAATTAGGAGACCTGGATGAGAATTTCAGATCTATTTTCAACATCTCTGTGAACTTGGGAAACTCTCAACCTCTTTTTAAGCCTCTTCTTCCTCATCTGTACTAGTTTGAGCAGAGCTTTGAAGGAAAGTAGAGATTTTATGGAGTTAGCATATTCTAAGAAGCTTGGATAGAGAATGGATAGAGGGCCAGGCTTGTAGGCAGGAAGACTCATGTTCCTGAATTCAAATCTGGCCTCAGACACTTACTAGCTGGGTGACCCTGGGCAAGTCACCTAACCCTGTTTGCCTTAGTTTCTTCATATGTTAAGTGAGCTGGAGAAGGAAATGGCAAACCACTCCAGTATCTTTTCCAAGAAAATCCTAAATGGGCTCTCCAAGAGTATGACCCAAATGAAAAATGAGTGAACAACGAAGTCCCTCCCAGTTCCAAATCTGCAATCCTGTGATCTGTACAAATCTGTACAAAGAAATCATACAGATAGAAGGCTCTTCTAGCTTTTGGGAATGCCTATGAAGTTCAGGATCCTGATGCTTCCAGATCCAGAAAAATGAAGCCCCTTTCTTGACTTTCCAGTTTTATGTTCCCTTCGCTGCTCCCACTAATGTCTTTAACAAAGATTGAACTCTGTTTTTGCTCCGCCATCACTGGATGTCATCTCAAGGAAGGAAAAGAAAAAGAGGGATAGTTGATCTAGATGAACTTCAGAGTTCAACTAATCCATCTCCCTCATTTTACAGATAAGGAAACTGAGGCCCAGAGTCAGATTAGGTGATTTGGCCAGGGTCATACAGATAATTACTGGTAGAGCTGAGATTCAAACTCAGGTCTAGTGTCTCCAAATTAATCATTCGTTCTTCTGTACCACAGTGCCTCCTCAAGGTCTAGTCAATCCCCTAGTTACTTTATTAAGGGACTTTAGTTTGTCCCCATACTGATTTCTAAGGTAAATCACAAAAGAACTTATTGTCCACTAGGCAAAACAAATACTGGTATGTATGCAATTAAACCATCCCCAATATGTAGAATAAGGATATCATTATGTGGCATGAAAGAAGACAGAATATGTATACATACATACATACATATATACATGCACACATAGAGATAGACATACAAAGATATGAAGATATAGGATATAAATAGATAGCCTCTTCCTCACCCCCTTCTCTAAGGGAGATTTTAATTCCTGCTAGGAGAAACAAGAAGTTGGGGCCAGAGGCTTGGCCTCTCTGCCCTCCTCAGAGAGAAGGTTTACAATGCTAAAATTCTATCTATCTGCTCCCATAAATGTTGTTAGTCTAGGGGAGGGCTATCCAACCTTAGGTTTTTATTGAAACAATAGACAATATATTTTGATTTGCCATTTTAGTGAGAACTCTGCAGTAGCTCAGCTTCATTTACTAAACCATTTATGTAAATTTCTAAGCTTTTTAGGCAGGTCACATGCTGCCCACAGGCCACATTTTGGACAGCCCTGGTCTAGGGCATGCAATTTTCAGGTTAGAGCTAAAATTCTCACTTCTGATGGGAATGAGATAACTCAGCTCTACCAAGAAAGAGAGTACCGGATATCAACCAAGGGGAAATTCCCTAAACTACTTAGTGTAGCAAGCAGGGAACAGGGACATGGTGGAGATGACTAATTCCTCTCACGTCAGTTTCATCCTACAGTCTTATTCTCCTTTTAGCCATCTGAAGAGGAGATGACCTCATTCCTCTTCTCACTCAGAGATGAAAGCTAGAATCACCTGAAGTGAATGCAGGGCCCAGAGAGACTGAAGAAACTAAAGAGCCTAGAGAGGATTTCTCTTCTCTCCCACTCTCAACTACCATGCCCTAGCCCTCACGTAGTCATCAATCACTACCAAAGATGGGGCACCCCATACCAATAGGCTGTGAGACTCAGGTTACATGTGGATTAAGTGGAATATTATTGCACCATAAGAAAGGTAAAAAAATATGAAGAATTGGGGGGGGGGGTGTAGCCAAGATGGCGGCTGGAAAGCAGGGACTAGTGTGAGCTCCCCACCAAGTCGCTCCAAAAACCTATAAAAAATGGCCCTGAACCAATTCTAGAACTGCAGAACCCACAAAATAGCATAGGGAAGCAGGGTTCTAGCCCAGGACAGCCTGGATGGTCTCTGGGTAAGGTCTATCCCACATGGAGCTGGGAGCAGAGCCCAGCATGGGCAGCGCAGACCAACCAGATTGGGAGCTGGGTGGAGCATGTCCTAGCGCCCTGAATCGGGGAGCTACAGCAGTTACCAGACTTCTCAACCCACAAATGCCAAGGACAACAGAGTAGGTTAATGGGAGAAGCTGCTGGGGACTGGGATAGGGTTTGCGGTTAGGCCACCACCTGGGGGCAGCGGAGGTGGGGCAGCTACAGAACTAAAGCTGCAGTTACTTCTGGCCCCAGCCCCACCTGGTGAGAGGAATTAAGTGGTGGATCAGAGCAGGAGTAAAGAGCCTGCTGAAGACCTAAGTCCAGTCCAGGTTGGGGGTTCTTGGGGAAGGAGGAGCTCTGGTGTGGCAGAGCTGATGCATCCCCCCAACCTTGGAACATAGTACTCTATACTCTACAAGTAGTCATACCTTGACGAAAAACTCAAGGGTCAAGTAAATTGGCTGGGAACATGGCCAGGCAGTGAAAACACATCCAGATTCACAGACTTTGGAATCTTTCTTTGGTGACAAAGAAGACCAAAACATACAGCCAGAAGAAGCCAACAAAGTCAAAGAGCCTACAACAAAAGCCTCCAGGGAAAACATGAGCTGGTCTCAGGCCATGGAAGAGCTCAAAAAGGATTTGGAAAAGCAAGTTAGAGAAGAAGAGGAAAAATTAGGAAGAGAAATGAGAAGGATGTGAGAAAACCATGAAAAACAAGTCAATGACTTGCTAAAGGAGACCCAAAAATATA
>CM053626.1:27552351-27565060 GCA_028646595.1 Phalanger gymnotis | reverse complement strand
AGAAGAGAAGGCAGGTGAGGGGGAATGAGTGAATCTTGCCCTCATCAGATTTGACCTGAAGAGGGAATACCATACATACTCAATTGGGTATCTTACCCTACAGGCAAGAAGGAGGAAGAAGACAAAAAAGGGGGGGTGATAGAAGGGAGGGCAGATGGTGGTGGGGGTAATCCAAACCAAACACTTTCGAAAAGGGACAGGGTCAAGGGAGAAAATTTAATAAAGGGGGATAGGTTAGGAAGAAGCAAAATATATTTAGTCTTTCACAACATGAGTGTTATGGAAGGGTTGTACATAATGATATGCATGTGGCCCATGTTGAGTTGCTTGACTTCTTAGGGAGGGTGGATGGGAAGGGAAGAGAGGAGAGAATTTGGAACTCAATGTTTTAAAAAATAGATGTTCAAAAACAAAAACAAAAAAGTTTTTGCATGCAACTAGAAAATAAGATACACAGGCAATGGGGAATAGGAATTTATCTTGCCCTACAGGAAAGAAAGGGAAAAGGGGATGGGAGGGGAGTGGGGTGACAGAAGGGAAGGCTGACTGGGAAACAGGACAACCAGAACATACGCCATCTTGGAGTGGGGGGGAGGGTAGAAATGGGGAGAAAATTTGTAATTCAAACTCCTGTGAAAACCAACACTGAAAACTAAATATATTAAATAATAAAAAAAAATTAAAAATATGAAGACTTAAGACAAATTTGGAAAGACTTAGATGAACTAATATAGAGCAAAGTAAACAGAACCAGGAAAATAAAACACAACCACATAAAGGAAGACACCATCAAAAGACCTCAGAAGTGCGATCAATGAAGTAATCAGCTATGGCTTCAATGGGCTGGCTGATGGGGAAGCATTTCTCCCACTTCTCAACAGAGTGATGAGGCCTACAGGCATAGAGAGACTCGGACATCATCAGACATGGCCAATGTGCTAATTTGTCTTTCTTAATTACTTGTTTGTTAGAAGGCAGAGGTCTTTGGAGGTTGGAGGGTGGCCATTGAGAATTGACAGCAAGATACAAAAAGTAACCTGTGAAACTTCTTTTTTTCATGCCAACATGAGATGGATTCATGAAATAAGTTTGCAGAAAAGAAGTATCCTCTGTTTTAGAAATGTGGGCAAAAGTTTTGATCATAATTTTCATGTTTTTAAGGTAGAATCTGAAGAGATACCAATACAGAAAACTACATTGCTATCTCTTCAATAATCTAATTCTCTTTTTTTTCTGTGATGAATAGCTAGATGTATATGATCCAGCAACAAGCATAAGTTATGAACTGCCCTTGTACATAAACACAAATGCTCTGGGAAGGTTTAACGACTGGCTCTCGGAAAATCAAATGGCACACCTTTGAATTTAATCTGCATTATCAACATTTCTTCCATCTGTTCAGAAGTCTAGACAATCAACAGAGAAATAAATCAAGCCCTGATTTGTAGGGTGTGCTGATTTCTGATGTATAAATGTTTGTTCCCACTGAAAATTTAATAATCAGCTCTTTGGAACATGCTCTGGTACACCCCTTTCATAACTAACATAATGGGCTAACCCTTCTCCATCCAGCTATGCTGGGAGTCAAGCAATGTAAGCATTTATTAGGCACCTGCCCTGTACTAGGTACTGTGCTAAGCCCCGAGGCTACAAAGAAAAAGCAAAAACATCTCCTGCCCTCAAGGTGCATATATTCTAGTGGTCAAGACAATAAACATAAAGCATTATATGCAAAATAAATACACCAAGACAAATATGAAGCAGTCTGTAGTTTCTGTGAACTTTCTACAATCCTATAAGGGGAAACAAAATTTACACGTAAGTGTATACAAATCATATACAAAGTAAACACGAGATCATTTGGGGGATTGGGTGCTAGTAGCTGAGGGGATCAGAGAAGGCCCCAGACTTCTGACTTGAGCTCTGAAAAATCTTAGAGATTCTAAGAGAGGGAGGTTGAGAAAGAAGAACATCACGGTCCACTGTCAGGGGTGGGGAACCTGCAGCCTTGAGGCCACATGCGGCCCTCTAGGTCCTCAAGTGCAGCCCTTTGGCTGAATCCAAACTTCACAGAACAAATCCCCTAAAAGGATTCCTCATTCCTGGAAGGCATAGGGGTAGCAGAGGTACTAACTGTTGAGTATTTCTCGTTTCTAGTGTGATTTCCTCTAGTTCATTCTGCATATCAGAATACATATTAAAGTCTCTGATTTGATCATGAGATTAGCAGGCTAGTTATGTTATCCAGCACTTTAAAGAGTTCATTGAGACTTTTATCAGGCCTCAAGGTGAAACTTAAGGCAAAATCATTGTTTCCCGTGAGAATTTAGGGCAAGATTTCTGCTACAGACTATGCCTTGCAGAAATGGAGCTCATGGCTGGGACAGAGAGAGAGAGAGAGAGAGAGAGAGAGAGAGAGAGAGAGAGAGAGAGAGAGAGAGAGAGAGAGAGAGAGAGAGAGAGAGAGAGAGACTCGCACTGCAGCTAACCTCAAGGTTAAGCAATTTGCTGATGTTAAAGAAATGGGAGAAACAGTTATAGACTACCACTTAAGATAAGTTGTACTTCACAGAGAGTGAACTAGTGACCCCCTTGTACTTACCAAGCCAAGAAGGGATCAATTACTGACTGCTAATTACCTTTCTCAAAGTGTTTTCCCAAGAAGGATAAATGATCACTGAAGGGCCTTGAGTTCAGAAAAAAAGAAAAGAAACTTTTCATGGGGCTGTATAAGTAGAAAAGGCTTGATGGTAGGCTATGGATTGGAGCCTAGAAGTTTGTATGATTAGTAGATCATTATGTCTTCCTTTCCCAGAAGGATTACCTTTTTTTGTAATTTGTTCTCCTTAATTACAAAAGTAAGACGGAAGATGAGACTAAGTTTCTATGCCACAGTCCCAAACAGACAAATCATTAGAGCTCAAAATAACCATCTTGGAGAAGATTCAGAAACTGGAAATCTTTTACTCTGGTTGAGAAAACCCAAGAGGGGCTCGAGGGTGTGTCCTTGAATGTTACAGTTGCAAAAACAATGAATTGGAAGATAGAGGTTTCAAATCTCATGTCTGTAATTTACTCCCTGTGTGACCCAGGATCTTCAGCCTCAGTTTCCTCATCTGTTAAACAGAAGGAGCTGAACTGTATGGCTTCTGAAGTCCTCTCCGGCTTTAAATGTACAATACTTTTACTAAAAGAGTATCTGTGGTTGGGTTTTTTGTTTTATTTGGGTCATAAGATCAAAGAGTTTGTCCTGAAGAAGACCTTAGAGGTCATCTATCTGAACCTTCTGATTTGGTACAGAATAAAATGACAACCCAGAGAATGGTTAAGTGAGGTGCTTAAGGTAAGAAATGGTGTCAGATAGCTCACAGACTAATGCAATCATAGATGTAGGACTAGAAAGTACATTAGAAGCCATGAAGTGCTACCCTCTCCCACCCCCACCCCATTTAGTATGTGAGAAAACTGAGACCAAGAGAGTGTCACACAGTTAGTAAGTGATAGACAGGATTCAAATCCAAATTCTCTTTCTCGAAAGCCATTTCACTTTCCAACATTCCTTGCTGGTTCCTCACATTGAGTTATGTCTTCTGATTACTCTAAATTCTTACTTTTGGCCAGGGGATAAAGATATTCATGCTGCAAGAATCTTTTTGCTTCTAAGCAAATGCCTCACCAAAAGTTCATTTCAAAAATCGATTTGTGGTGAATACCATGTGAGACAATAACATCACCACTGAAGTTGCTTTGCAACAATTTATATTTAAATCAATTAATTTAAAAACGTAAAATGGAATGACTTGTCAATCCTTCCCTCTAAGTTTCCTCAATTTCTTTCCCATTTCCTTTCCTCTGATATAGGCATAGTTGATGTGTATTCTGTTCTGTTCTTCTGGTTTTGCTTTTCTTCCCCCCTTGCTTTGCATTATCTCACAAAGGTCTTTCCTGACTTCTTTGTATCCCTCAAAGTAGTTGGTCTTAATGACATTATAGTATTCCATTACATTAATGGACCACAATTTATTTCATCATTGCTCCATTGTTAGAGATTGCCTCCACTTTTTCTTTTACCATTACAAATAATAGTACTGCAAAATGAATAGATAGTTCTCTTTCATTTTCCTTTTTGATAAAGCTCCCAGAGCATATTCCCGACAATGCCATTATTGGCTAACCCCACCCCCCTCCTTTTTTTATTTAATCTTTTTTACGGTTTTAGGAGTAGGTAATGGTTGGGGGAGGGGGTGTTTAATGTGACTAAATTTTAAAGCCCTGGTGAGAAGTAGGGAAGTGGGCTCTTTAGTCTTTATTCCCAAACTGACCCTTTCTTATATCAGTTAGCCTATTGGCTCCCTCCTTCTGCCATCTACAAGTACAACATGACTTTTAGTTTACTAGTGCCAAAACGAAACCATGAAACTCTGCTAGAGCTTTTGGTCTTTATGTACCCTCTGAACTTGTTTTCAGTTTCTCAGAAAACATCTTTCTCCACTGTCACCCTCCTCTGTTGTCTCTTGATGGGACAGGGGTGACCCTGGCTTCACCAAGGCTATATCAGAACAGTATAAGCTCCTGTAAGACTTACTGAGATGGAAAGGTTAAAAGTATTAGTTTAAGGATGTGTGTCTGTCCTCCAGGCATTCACCAAGCAAAATTCAAAAATGTCCTTTAACTAAGCTTCCTTGAGATGAAGTTCCATTGGGCACAGAAATGATGATAGTAAAAACACAAGTGAGCAAGTCGTAAGCACCTATTGTATGGAAGATAAGAAATAGTTTGCTTGGTTGATGGAAGGCTAGCCTTGGAGTTGGACAGACTTGGATTTAAGTCCCATCTTGCATACTTATCAGTCTTATGACCCTGAGCAAGGAGGTCTTACACTTTTAGGTCTCTGGCCACTCTCTAGCACTGTAAGTGCTGAAGGACTGGCTATCTGCTGTGGTGGTTGGAGTTTCCCCACCAGAAGGAATCATAGGCATTGTCCCTAAGGCCCAAAATGTGCAAAGGACTATGCTAAATGCTTGACATACAAAGACAAGTGAAAACCAGTCCCTTTCCTCATACATCTGATAATGTACTGGATTAGAAGATGCAGAAGGCTAAACTAACGAATTTATAGCACTTTAAAGTTTACAAAACCCTTCGTATAGGTTATCTCATTTGATCCTTGGAGCATTTTACGAATATGATATCATTTGGTCTTCATAACAACCCTGGGAGGTAAATGTTATTATAATGCCCATTTTAGAGATAGGCAAAATGAGGCTAAGAGACATTAAGTGACTTGCTCTAGTTCACACAACTAGTAAACGTCCAAGGCAGGTCTCACCCCCCAGTTCTAGCTTTCCATCTACAATGCTACAAGGGTAGATAGAGCCACTGACATGCTGACGTTGTTCACAATGGAACCAGGGCACTGTGTCATGACTGGCCATATAAAAGTACCATATGGACACAATGAGGCATTAGCATCCAGGGCTTAGTTCAGACTCATATCCTGGTTAGACAAGGTTGCAACATGGATTCAGAAAACAGATTCTCTTATATACTGTGAGATACTAGAATAGGACATTCAATAACAGTGTCGGAGAAAGTAATAAGAATTAGGTATGGCAGATCTCTGAACTCATGGAGTTAATGCAATCCAGTTTGCTTCAACAGATATTTAGTAAGCTCCCATCTGTGCAAGGTTCTATGGTTATAAAGGTTGTTGTTGTTCATTCTTTCTTCTTGAAGAGGACCAATGGCATGCTGAGGTGATATCTTTGTTTCTTGTGAATTGGATTTAAGTGAGGAAGAGCCTCAGAGTTGTCAGCCTCATTATTTCCTCCAGTGGCAAGACAAAGTCAAGATGACTGGCAACGGCCCAGGATGCAGTGGGTGACCTTCACCTTTCTGAATTAAGGCCCTTTCCCAGGTCTCAGTTTGTCTGAGACAACACCCATTTAGTGACTAAGGGCTATGTAAAATGGAAACAAAATATGGCCTAGTTTACCATTACAAAAGTATCAATCTGGAAGGAAAGACCCTCAGAATTTCTGGCCAGAACAGGAAACCATTGCAACTTATACTCATTCTAAGCCATCAAGGGAAAAACCAAAAAAAAAAAGCATTTGACCTCCTTCTTTTAGGGAATATAAGATCTCAGCAGATAAATAAATAAGGGATAATCCAAGGAAGAAGAGAACACCAAAATTAGGAGATCTAGGAAGACTTTCTTTTAAAAATCTCATCTGGGCTGATCCTTAAAGGAAACCACAGTTTCTAAGAAACAGAGATAAGGAAAGGGTTAAGGACATAGAGGTGGGGACAACCCGTGCAAAGAAACAAGAGTGGGAGAGGGACCACTGAAATGGAAATGACTAGTTTGGTCATACCAAGTAGTCCAGTCTAGTTAGGATAATGAAATAGAATAAACAGACTGCCAAAAGGTTGGGAAAAGTATGCAGCTAAATTGTGAAGCTAAAAGGTAGGCAGCTAAATTATAAATCTGAAGCTGAGACAAAACAGAATTGGGGAGAAGAAAACATAGGAGTGGACATTTAATTAGGGTACTTAATTAGTAATTAGTAGTTAAAGGTGAAAGATGTCAAGGTCAAATTCCTCACGGAGGAATTGAAGGAGGAGATGGAATCATCGACAAGTTAGCTATGGTTCAAGTAAGTTGAAGGTACAAGGATTCTTCCTTTACAAATGTCTAAATCATGGAGATAGTGGAATAAATAATGGGACCCAGAATAGCATTTTCTTGAAACAGACATGTGATAAGAAGGATTGTGAAGGACTTAGAGCACTGGTAGTAAACACCATTTAAAAAAAATTAATTTTGATGAGGATCATGATAAGGGTCAGGGAAAAATGTGTATGAACTGATGCAGAGTGAAATAAATAAAACTGAAGACCAATCACACGATGACCATGATAAGAAAAAGAAACTGATATTTAAAGACTACTGGACCATGATCGATGAAATGACCAAATATGACTGATAATAAAGCATGCCTCCCATCTCTATCAGAGACATCCTAGGATCAGAGGAAAGGACCTCAGAAACCATCCACTTCAATTTTACATATGATAAAACTGAGGTTCATGGAGGTTCCGTGACTTGTCCAGATCACACAAATAGTGATAGGCAGAAGATGTACTTGAACCAAGCTCCTGGGGCTCCTACTGTGAGCCAGTACTATGAGCCGGTGTTCTTTCTTCTGTCCCTTTGCTCTTCGTTAATTACAGATGTAAAATGAGGTATGCATTGGCAGACTTGGCAAATAGGTTGATTTTCATCCATCTATTCATTTCTGCTTAACTTTATTAAATGGAAAGTTCTATTGGGAGCAGGGAGGAGTCTTTGGGATGAGGCTGTGATGTAAAAAGAAAATGGGAGAGAGAACACACTTCTTAGTTCACTGGTTGTAGGGAACTTGGTGGAGAGGAAATCCTCTCTACCAATGCAGGTCAGCACCTTCTTTGCTATTTATTTGCTTAGAGAGTTGGCAAGCACAGGAAATGTTAATGACTTATCCAGGGTCACACAACCATTATATCTTAGATGTGAAACTTGAATCCTGGTCTTCCTGGCTTCAAACCTGCCTCTCTATCCACTATACCACACTGTTTCTAAAATTAGAAAAGAAAAAATAGCATCACTGAAGCAATTTTTAAAATTTAAAATTTAAATGATGGGTAGGGGCAGGAAAGAATTCTAATTGACTTATTTAAAATGGGTTCCTTTTATGGTACAGTTTTGAAAGTTAAAATTACTCAAAATTACAAGTCTCCCTCCCAGGCCTATGTAATGCCAGAATATATATATAATATTTCTACAATTACATAATTGAATATATGTATATATACATATGTGTGTGTGCATCTCTATAGTTGTTGAAAGGTAGAGCTATCTACAGATATATTTTTGTCTATTTCTATATTCTCATATAAATATATGTAGGCGTAGATGTAGATATAGATATGGGAAGATGTAGGACAAATTGAGATTCTCTAAGAGCCTCTAGATCACCAACCAAACTTGGTATTCATCTCTGAGCAGAGGCTTCAATTCTTCTAGGGTTTGTTCACCACAAGTGCACAATCCTCAGAGACACTCCTAAAACACAAGCCCTGTAAAATAAGTGTTCTTGGATTAGCAAGATGGAGAAAGCACACAACACTGATATTCAAGCTGTTAGAAGGGAGGTTTACAGTCCCCCATAGGATCATTTCATTATAACATACCATTTTCTTTTGATCTACATATAAAAGAGTTAATTTGCCTAAGCAGGCACAAGGGGGCTAAAGGATAAAGGTTTTTATTAGAGATGCACCAAATGGTTCAATAATAATTTGAATACTGTTGAGACCTCTCACATTGCTGGAGCACACCATATTCAATTAATAGTTTCATTTTCTTCTTGGCTATTCCTTTTAAATTATTTCATTATCCATATGGTATATTTCAAGAGTGTGTGAAGACAGCTGTGATATTATAAGGAACATCTCTGGTTGGAATCAGGAGCAAACTCCTTTTGGACCGGGTTGCCTCTGCTATTTCTGCTTACTACTCCTTTATATCTTTAAAAAAATTAAGAAAAAAAACTTCCATGTTCTATGGGGATATAGCAAAGACCTTGCCATCCAGTCTCCAGCATCTTCCCATCTGTTATATCATTAATGAGAAATCAAGCAGAGCCATCTGAGAGAGAACCCATCTTTCATAAAACCTACGGCACTTGCTGATATCATGGATCTGCCCATATTTAGAGAACACAAGAGATCATTCATCATCTTCTAGGAGTAATGATGGAGAATTGGTGAAGATGTGTGCTCATGGTGAGGTGTGTCAATGATGTGGCCCTCACTGCTCCTCTTCTTTCTCTCTTTCTGCTTCTCTACATTTTCCTTGTCCCATGTCTTAACCAACCATTGCACCAGACCTCGATTTAGTCCCTTTTTCTCCTCCTCTCTCTTTCCATTTGCATGTATCCCATGTCTTGAGCTGATCCTGGTGCAAGTGGAAAGAAGTGATGTTATAATAAAAATTTCTTGTCTTAAGCATAACTCTACAACAATAGCATTTATTACACGTCTACTAAGTCATAGACAATATGTTATGTACTGGGGGATACAAAAGAAAATATTGTAATAGTCCTTGCCCCCAAGAAGCTTGCAATCTGGGGTGAGGGAAAGGGAGGCAACATAGCCATTATCATTTTCCCCTTCCTTCCAAAACCTTGGACTCTATCCTTTCAACCAAGACTTTGGTATTTACATATTCATCTTATCTTGCCCCAGATCAGGACTTTGTCACTTCCCAGACATCTTCATATAGTGTGTCTTGGCGTGTACTGCATTTCTCCCCATTTTCCACCTCCCCTTCATGTGTTGTCTTCGTTCACTAGAATGTAAGCTCCTCAAAGGCATGGGCTCTCTTGATTGCTCATATTTATTTGTATCCTCAGCACTCCCCACTGTGTGTGGCGCAGTCCATCCATCCACCTCTCTATCTATCTATCTGTCTGTCTGTCTCTATCTATCCATCCATCCAGCCACAAACCCATCTCTCTCCATTCATCCATCCACCCCATCTATCTATCTGTCTATCTATCTATCTATCTATCTATCTATCTATCTATCTATCTATCTATCTATCTGTCTGTCTGTCTTTCTATCTGTCTGTCTGTCTATCTATCCATCCATCTATCTATCCATCTATCAATCACTTGATCTTTCATCTATCTATCTGTATATCTATATCTACCACCTGTCATCTATTATGTATCATCTACCTATCTAGTTATGTACAGAATATGTACAAAATGCATAGGCAATTTTGAGAAGAGGAGCATTAACTTTAGAGATAAGAAAAGGCTTAATAGAGAGGGAGAACTTTAAAAATGTGGCCTATTCAATTATCTGGCAAAGCAGATGAAAGGTTTTATACTTTTTAGAGAGCAAGGAAACAAGTATTTATTCAGCATCAACTATGTGTTAGGCACCATACTAGGCGCGCTTACAGATATTAATTATCTCATTTCATCCTCACAACAGCAGCCCTGGGGAGGCAGGTGTGTGTTGGTAAGCAAAATGGGCTCCTTAGCACTTAGGTCAAACAAGTGCCCTTCAAGAGTCTGGTTTGTTTCCTTTGAGTAATTCAGTATATTTCATTGAGCCTTACTAGGTGCTCAGCCCCAGGCCCAAACCCCTATTAGGTGTAAAACCTATGTGTGTGTGGATTGGTAACTAAGGTGGGACCCAAGGTGGGGCTACCTCAGGGGAGGGCCTAGTTTACAAATGAGTTTGAGTGATAGGTTTGGGACTTCAGAGGCTCTTAGACCACATGGGTTTAAGGCGCACCTTTGTGATGATTTTAGGTCACGTGGGTGAGTCCCACGCGTGACTCACCCCTGATGCTGAAAAAGATATATAACCAGGGGTTGGCCTTCTCTTCTTTGGAGGTCTTTCCCACAGCAGTGGTGGCACGAGTGACTCTGGGCCAGCCCATGTTGCGAGCTCCCGGACTGAACCTAGATGCTGGTAACTATGAATTGTATTGGGTCTGTTTGTAATTTGTTTAGGGCTCTCACTCGAGATGGTGTTGATGCAGAGACTCAAGGCAGCTGTACCTAAGGGCCCTTCAGCTCATAAACCCAGATGCTGGGACTTTGTAAACTCTGGTAACCATGTATTGGGATTTGAATCAGACAAGGTCTGTCTGTTGATGTTTGTAATTTGTGTGTATTTGTTCTGAAGTTCAGGGTGCTGGCTTTTTCCCCTAAACTAGGTGAATGATATTTGTATGCTGAATTAAAGTAAGCTTGTCAACCCCTTAACCTTGCTTTCCTTAGTTAAGCAGATCAAAAGAACCTGTGCTTTTGCAACGTGCTGGTAGCATGCTTGTTGTTGGGGTTGTTCTGGTCTTACACCTCCACAACAGCTGGTAGGCAGATTGTTGAAACAAAGTGCTATTATGATCCCCATCTTACAGTTGAGAAAACTGATTCAGATAGAGATTGAGTGACTTGGCCAGAATCACACAGCTAGTAAGTGTCTGAGTTCAGATTTGAACTCAGGCCTTTTCAACTCCAGACCCAGAGCCCTATCCAATGTGCTACCTAGCTATCCTTTAATGGTTAATGGTTTCTAGACACAATACAATCATGGATAGAATCTTAGACTTTGAGTCATGAAATGCTGCATTGAAATCCTGTCTCTGATGCATCCTGGCTGTGTCACAACCTCTCAGTGCCTCAGTTTTCGTATCTGAAAAAAGGGAGATGATCATATCTGAGGAACCAATATGGCAGGGTCATTTGAGGCTTAAAAGAGATAACATGTGTAAAATGTGCTTTGCAGTCTTTGAAATGCTATTTGTAGGTTATGATATTGATGAGGATGGTCAGTCAGTAAGCATTTATTAAGTGCTTACTGTATGTCACACACTGGAGCTGCAAAGGAAAGGAAAAAGAAAAACATCCCTTTGTACATTTTAATGGAAAAGACAACATGCAAACAGGTGTCTTTTGTGTGTGAAGATAGTTGTTTGTACATCTATCTATCTTTATCTATCTATATACACATATACCATATATAATACTGTAATACATCCTATGTATATAAATATATATATGTAATACACACTCAGACATGTATATATGTGTATATACACATATATATATACATCCATATGCACACATTTATGTATTAAGGGTTGAAATATATTCAAGCTAGCCTGACTTAGGTCCTGGAGAGCTACACAGGTAGTTGAGATACAGCTAACATACTCCTCAAGAAGCTTACAGAGCTGGGAATTGAAAGGTTGGTGTCACATAAAGAAACTAACTGGCTGATTCACTAGGGTTGAATTTGTGGGTATGTAACCCATGGCTTAAAAGGTTTGGGAATCACCCCCTACAGCAGCTTCAGCCTAAAGTGTAGTGGACATCTACTTGTGCTAGCTAACATTAGTAGCATTTGCCAAAAAGGCAAATTTGAAATGAACAATCAATCAGCACAACTTATGACCAATAATTTCCTGCCCTTCAAGCTTGTGCTTGCCATATCTCATAACCCTGTTAATGAGAAAACAATCTCTGGTTGATGTGGCAAAGACCATTATTACTGAGACCTCTCTAAATTAATATTAATTAATTAATATTAAGACTAGCCAATAAATGCCAATATTTACCACAGTTTAGGATTACCAATCCATGTGAAAACTCAAAGAATTACTTGCCTGAAAATCTATATGGCTGTGTCCCTATAGTTCTTTTCACCTAGATTCTAGAACACACATGTAGGTCACTGATATCTGACTAAACATTTAACTTTCACTCCTAGCACCTTGTATCATATAGGCACAACCTTCCTTGAGAGACCTTGGAAGGAATACTCTCACCTTTTTATCTGCTGCTTTTCTCTCAGTGGGAATTACTTTCTGCCATCCTATTGGCATAACAACAATAATACTAGAGAAATATTCATCCAGAGATTCCCACCTTTGGTTTTATAACATATTGCAAGTTACAGCTTTCTCATAGTGTATCACAGAATTCTCAATAAAGGACTACATACACAAACTTATTTATTATGTATATAAACATACATATGGAATAGTAGCAATATATCAATATCAATTCAATTCTGTGTGTGTGTGAGACAGAGAGAGAGAGAGAGAGAGAGAGAGAGAGAGAGAGAGAGAGAGAGAGAGAGA
>CM053626.1:27540212-27552251 GCA_028646595.1 Phalanger gymnotis | reverse complement strand
TCAATTGTTTCCAGGATAAGTAGCTCCTCGGATCCTTTTATTTGCTGACACAAGCTACCTACTTTCAAACATTTTCTTAACCCTTCCCCAGGTACAAGTGTTTAAATACCCTTCACTGTCTTTTATGAGTGATTTAAGGGATTTCTAAGTATAATTTTGAGGATATGTTATTTTTGCCTCACACAGCCTAACCCCCCCATAACATGTGCCTCTGTTGTTGTTCATTATTGTTTGTCCTTCGTTTTTGAAGAGGAACACTGACATCATGGGGTGATGTCTTGACTTGTTTGTAAATTGGATTTAAGTGAGGCAGAGTTGCACAAAGTCATCAGCCTCATTGTCTCTTCCAGAGTCACTGAAGTCCAATGGCAAGACAAAAGTCAGGACAACTGGTAATATGTCTCTACTGTATAGGTAAACATATATCTTACAGATCATTTAAGAGAAACATCGACCATATCTTAAACTAACTCAATTAATTTCTTAATGTCTTAACTGGTGATCATAGATTTAGAGCTGAAATAGACTTTACAGTTAATTTATTCCAAAATTCTCATTTTACAAGTGAAGAAACTGAGACCCAGAAAGGTTAAAGTGACTGGTTGACAATAAGAGAACCCAGATTCAAATTTAGTTCCTCTGATTCCAAATGCATTGTTCTTCCCACTGAGCTACACTGCCTGCCTGATTATTTTTTTCGTATCCAGGGATTCTGAGAAGCTACTCTAGTCCTCTTCCCCACAACTCATACGAATGAAAGTCCATTTCCTCCTCTTCTCCAGACTCAGAGACTGATAGAAGGCTCTAGATCTGAGGAAGTTAGTAATTTGGCCTGATTTAAACTTGGATACCAACTCTGATAGGAAGGTCTGAAAACAAATTCTTTAATAACAGAAATCGGATGTCATGTCAGAGAACCTTGATCAGTTTTGATTAATCTCAACCTCAAGGTCCTATTTCCTACTGAGTCCTTGTTATTACTTTCATTTCAAATCCCTCGAAACATAATTCACATGTTTATTGTCCTTTCAATGTGTCTTCTAGTTTTATAGCCGATCAGGGCAATCCAATTGCTGGTGTCCCTTAGATTTTGCTCATCTCTTTTCCTCTCATAACCTGCTATCAGCCAGATTGCACTAATCTGTAACCCCCTAGGGCAGTAAAATTCTTCCTCAAGCCAATTGATTTCACACTGTGCCTAATCAAGGTGCTCCATTGGCAAGACATGACAGCTTTGCACTGATGTCCTCTCTCTGTCCTTAAACCATTGATTAGGGTGACTTCTTTACCTTAGCCCAGCAAACTTCCAAGGCACCCACCACCAGACTCATACTTTCCAAGACTTTCTTTCCTCCTAACGTTTCCTGACTGGCACATGCTCTGCATTCTCATGAGTCTACAGGATAATAAATTTAAATGATCAAGAGACTAAACCAGATCTTAAGGTTAAAAATAATTTTGATTCAGATTGCAATATTTCTCCCATACCTCTGCTTTGCAATTGTCATAAAACTCATTTATGTGGATTATAAAAGAGGCTCTCATAATGAATTATGTAATGCCCTACTTAGCAGTCAGGAGGAAAAATGCTATTTATATTCATTTTATTTGCTCCCTTCTATTGGAATGATTTTTCTCAATGTTATTGAATCTTATAAAATGTTTACTGAAAATCCACATTTGATATATAATGCCATCATGCTTCTTTTGACATTAGCCAGAAATCATATTGCTCCATACCCATATTTCCCAACACCTTTTCTAAGATTTGCACTTCTTGGCATAATTTTGACCTGTCCTCACCTGCTTTGCTCATGCCACTAGAACCTGTTTCTAAGACCTCCATAATGTTGTTTGCCATCAGTTACTGGATGTGCTTATACCCTAAGCTGGTTAAAATGAGAGGTTCATGGTGGTCCTATAATCCCTGTTTATGTACTCTATTACTTGGTACCCTGACATTCCAGTGATCCTGTCCCATAAGCATGATCAGCTTACTCAGTCATGCCACGTAGTGGATCAGAATTGTGGACACATACATAGCCACAATCTCATCTGCTATAGGTGCTTTTGGAGTTCTCATAAAAATTACACTTGGGAGATAAATCGAAGTTTACAGAGTACAGTCAAATTCCCTCAAATCATGGAAGATTCAGAAGGAGCAAAGAAAGCCTGTATCTCTTATAATCTCAATGCATCAGCCTAATCATACTCTTCTTCGGTCCGATTCCATAGCCTGCCTGAAAGACTGGGACTTATGTTCCTTACCATCAACACATCTTCCATACTTTGACTGAACATGAACAACTTTTGAAACGTACTTTCAGACCTCTTGCCTCTTATTGTTGGAGACTACATCTTTCATCTGTATCTCTAAAGACATTGATTTGGCTGTCATCTTGCTTGCCTTATGACTACATCTCCCATGATACACTTGCAATCTGAAATCATTTAACATATAGTATATATAATAGCAATTTTGAAAACTTTTGCTAAGAATGTATTTAAGGGAAGAGTAAACTGAAGAAGGATGGGATGCTTGAAGACCCATGAGGCCCTTTTCCAAAGGTGACGTTATTAAAAGATCAAAAATCTGAGGCTGAAAGAGACTGTCAAATCTAACTCCCAGCTGCCTAATGAACAAATTGGAATAGATGGCCTCTTGGACCCTTTCTACCTCTAACTCTGGGATCCTAGGATTCCTTGGCTTAAATGAGCCCTATAGATGTAAAAGGGACACACAGCTAGTAAGTGGCTGAATTGGAATTTGAGTCAAGGTCTTCCTATCCTGCCCTGCCTCTAGATATTATATGTGTTTTTCTGAAGTTGGATACTATTTTGTATTATTTTCCAGCTTCTCCTGGAATGCACCTTTCTTTTTGCTCAGTATTATTAATTCTAGCACTAAATAAGTATTCTTCCAATGGAGAGTCTTCATTTTTTTATCATTTAAATGTGAGTGATAGACCCAGTGGTTTATGAGGTCCCTTCCAAATTTCCTTCTCTGATCCAATGGTAAAACCATCTTCTGCATTATTTTTCCTGGACCTTCCATCAATCTGCACCTCTTAAACGGTTTATTCTGAAGGTCTAGATTTCCCTATAAATAGACTCTTAACAAAACATTTTAGTTACTAATGTATCACGCATGTTAAGTGCCATTTACATTTAATTTGTGTCTAACTCTAGAACCCAAAACAGATATCAATGTATATTTACTTAATTGAATGTGCTTCTAGAACAAAATACCTTTGTTTTTTTAGATTGGGAGACAATTGAATGCTCAGTTCCAAATGACTGCTTGGTAACCAAAAAGCTTCTCTTGGCCTAGATTTAATACATACCTAGCTCTGTTTAGAGAAATATTGCAGGCAGAGCTCTCTGGCAAACTTAGCCAGTGAACTCTCTGCCTGTCTGCCGCTTTCCTCATTAGGCCACTGAAAAAATTAAATGGATTCTGTCAGGCTCATTCCTAATACACCAGTGGTGCTTTATGCACTCAGGTTAAGAAGCAAGGGCTTTAACTGTGACTTCTCCATACAAACTTCCGATTAGGAAAACAGAAAGCTTTATTCTTTCCTCCTGGGTTGAAGCAGAGGTATGACTGAGAAGTCAGTCATATAATCTCACCATCACTTTAGAGCCAAATTCAATCCCCAGACATGCCCTTGCAGTTGTTACTCCAAGCAATGAACATTAGGTTCCAAAACAAAGAAGGAAGGGACAGATATTTCCAAATAAATGTTCTCATACCCTTCCGGGTTTTGTTAGTGAGCCAGTTTGCATGCATATTGCCAGCCTTTGTATGTTCAACTATGAACTCATGCCTGTGAACCAATCTTCCTGTGAAGAACTATGCAATTTGGATGTGGAAGCCAAAGTCCTTGCAAATTCATTAAGATCACCTGATCGTTTCTGTTGGCTCAGACATGCTAAAACTATGACTATATAGGAACATCTGGGATGCCACCTGCCATCTTGGTCATCCCGTGGAAAGAAAGTCGTAAAAGAGTGGGAAAAGATTCAGAGAGGTTTTACTTATATGATCAAAGTGCTGGAGTGTCTTCCATGTGAGTGGTTCAGTAGATAGAGGAGTAAGATTGGAGTCAGGAAGATCTGAGTTCAAATCCCTCTTCAAACACTTAAAAGTTGTGTGACCCTGGATGAGTCACTTAATCTCTATCAACTTCAGTTACCTTATTTGTAAAATGAAAGTCAGACTGGATGACCTCTAAGATCCTAATTAGTTCTAAGTCTATAATCCTATTAGTGAGAAAATAAAAGAGAAAAATCAGAAGCTTTGAAATTCTGGTTGTGTCTCCACCCAATAAATATTTTCTTTTTGGTACCTTATTTTGTAGAATAAAAATATAGTGTTTTTCAAAGCTATTACTGGCAGTTTTGGTGGTCAGGGCAAACAGCTGAATTCCCCTTGGGTCAGCATAGAAAAGTGCCTTGAAATAAACCTTTGAAGACATATTCAAATAGAGGGTACAAGGAGAGATCCTAGCATATTGGGAGGCTGCTGCTGAGAGTATTGGCAATGGGATAGTAGCTTGCTATGGGGTAGCTCCTGATTGTAACTAATCATTCTTATTAACTAGATGCTACCCTTAGTTGTTCCTAAATGCTTAGAGAGAAAATCTTATCAGCACCCTTTAAATTATGGTGCTTTTGGATAAAATCCTCTTTTCCCTGCCCTAGTTACAGCTCTCTGGTTAAAATGTTGGTTTGTTTTTTTCTCCTCTCCCTCTCTTTATTGCTGGTCAACTTGACAGGAAAGGTAGTGACCACAATAAACCCAGTTTGAGAAAAAAATACATTTTACTGTTCAGCAATGCTCCTTTCATTTCAATTTGGCTGAGGAGAAGGTACGGTCGATATCAGAAATGAGCATAAATGGATGAAAAGGAGGTAGACTATCAATCTATTGACTTACAATTGTTTTCTCAATATTTACTCCTCCATCTTCTAAATTTGAAAGAGTACATTGACAATTGCGCAGATATATTTCAACAGCAAATTTAGTTTTGAGTCACTAACTCATGCCAAATAAATACTGACTTGTCCCAAATTGCGAAACTATACCTTGGCTTTTTTAAAAGGTCTCCATTCAGCTACATTTGGCTATATAACAGTCTATAGCCTCTGCTTTGAATATCTGAACTTTTTTTAAATGTAAAAATCTATGTCCATTCCAGAAAGAGCTATCTCTACCATGTTATTGAATCAGTTACAGCAATATTAATTATGTTATTCATAATAACATTAGATTATGCTGCAGCCAGTATTGAAGCTTTATTCTTTCCTGCCTTTTAGACACTGTTGAGAAGTAGAATTAAGCCAAGCACAAGTGTGATAGAAATAGCAGGTTTAATGTCAATCAGTCAATGAACATTTATTATGCACTGGCTGTGTGCTAGGCTCTGTGCCAAGCACTGGGACTGTAAAAAGAGGCAAAAGCTAGTCCTTGCTTCTGGGAGCTCACATTCTAATGGGGAAGATAACAAGAGAACAAATACAGACAAACAAACTATATATGGGATAAATTATTGTTTATTGTTCATTCTCAAAGAAGATGAAGGACATCAGGAAGGTGAGGTCTTGATTTGCAAGTGAATTGGATTTGAGGGAGGCAGGGCTGTGCAGAGTCATCAGCCTCACTCTCTCCTCCAGAGCCATCTGGGTCCAGGGGTCAGATACAGATCAGGAAGATTGGAGATGGCCCTGGATGCAGTGGGAGACCTTGGTCTTTTAAAGTTAAGGTCTTTCCCAGCTCTCAGTCTGTTTGAGGCAACAATGGGATAAATAATTAACAGAATGAAGGCATAGAATTAAGAATTGGGAAAGATTTCTTGTAGAAGATGAGATCTTAGTTGGGACTTAAAGGAAGCCAGAGAAAAAAGTAGTCAGAGTGGAGGAGAGAGAGTAGCCCAGGCACGGGGCACAGCCAGAGAAGATGCCCTGGGCTGAGAGACAGTCTCTAGTCTGTGGAATAGCAAATATGTGGTTCCTATAACTAGAGCATACCAAAAATAATGAATTGCCTTGACAAATTTTCACCGTCCTAAGAGTATCTAAATTTATGGATGCATTACCTTCATCTAAATAAAAACTGGGTCCAAGGGGGAGGAGCCACTGGGGACTAGAAAGGTGAGTGTACCTGATCAGTGGAAGAGGTGTGGCTAGCACAAAAGGATATTAACTCTTTGAGTAAAGTAAATAACCATACTATTTTTTTCTCCTCTTGCATATGTATAGACTGTACCCCCATCCCTCCTTGACTTTGGACACACTTCTTAAATTTAGAAAATATTTTCCTACCTATAGGCATATACAATATATTCTAGACCATATAATATAGACTTGTATAGGCTATACAATATTTTAGACTATTTAATATTTTATAGACTATGCAATATTTTACCAGACCTGTGATTTCATTGGTCTAAGGAGCTCCCAGTTAGGAAATTCCCTCTACCACTGCAGATTGGCATGTACTCTACAACTTAGTGTCTTAGAGAGGTGGGCATTGAGCAAATAGATGACTTACCTGTGGTCACACAGTTCATGTGTGTCAGAGATTGGCATCAATCCCAAATCTTTCTGACTAAGTCCAGTTCTTCAGTGAACTATGCTGTTTCTCTGATTAAATAATAATGCCTTAAATTGCTGCTTGCTATTCTAGAATAAATTCCTAACTAGAACTTTCTGGCTAACAGAAACTTCATCTGACTTATGCTAACATTGAAAAATGTTTGGATTTTGACCTTTCCATATATGTTTTAATTCCAGGTAGAGTGATGCTCTCTCCAAAATAGGACTGAGTAGCTCCCATTATACCAAGGTCACTTGGCAGAATTTCCAGAAGCAGCCAGCCTTGAATGTAGGATATCCCTAGATAGGAATTAAAAAAAGAAGCAAATGAAAAGGTTGTCTTATAATTAAACATGTTGGTCAAAGAGAACAACAGTTGGGTAAAATAGAACTTGACATCTCTTACCCATTTGTGAAGACTAATAGGAAAATGAAAAACCATCAGCCTGAACCCAAGTCCTTAAGCCAGTACAAGAAGAGAGCATGCTGAGCTCTCACTCTGAGCGGAAGACAGTCTATTAAAGCACTTTGAAAGGCAGAATAATTGTTGTTTTTAATCCAAATATAATTAATGGGCCCAATTCCAGCTACATAAGAATAACTCAAATAATCTTTTGATGAAAATGAAATGCTTTAAAGAATGCTATGGGGGAAAAACCTAAAATCGGATGTTAATTCACTGAGAATTAAAGGAAAACTTTACTCAATGCCTTCAGGCAGTACCCTTGGCATATTGTGTAAACTCCTTTCCCCTTCTGAGCTGCTCTAACAAGGCAAATGATTTGTTCCACTGTACTTTTGTGGTATCAAATTATTGAGACTGTGTCTATACATGCAAATTATCTGAAGAGTTAAAGCCAGAAAAAAAAAATTGATTAGCACTATAAAGACATGGCTTACCTGGATGAGATACGAAGAAAATTGTAGTTGAGTCTGTGTAATGGCAAGCAAAATGGTACTTTTTACTGTTCGTTGTTTGAATGGGACAGGTAAAGTGGAATCTTTTTGTCTTGGAATGTTTCTCAGTAGTAACACAATCAAAAGTCATTGAGTTGTATATTACGTGTGTGTGTGTGTGTGTGTGTGTGTGAGAGAGAGAGAGAGAGAGAGAGACAGAGAGAGAGAAGCAGAGAGAGAGATTCATTTATACTCTTTTAACAATAACAGCTAGATTCATTTACTGTGTGCTGTGTGCAATTCAAGAGACAGTATAGCATTGCAGGTAGCCATAGAGTAAATAAGCCCTGGGTTCAAGTGTCACCTCTGACACTTACTAAAATGGAAAGACCATTGTCTAGCCACACCTCCAAGCAATTCTCTAAGGCTATGAATTCCAGAGAAGTCCCTAATCTGCATCAGTGGAGGGAATTTCTATACTTAGAGTTCTCCATGCCAGGGAAATCACAAATCAGGACCAAAAAGAAAAAAAAAAGATAATGCAAGGTGCTGAAAGAGGTAATATGGCATGCTCCTTAAGGTGCTTACAATCACATGAAGGATTTACATACATGCATATGTGTGTGTACATATATACACACTCATACATACACACACATATATCTCTTTTCTGACTGTTAGATGAGATATATTATTTATTATAATAACAGATGACATTTAATATTTCAATGTTTGCAAAGAACTTTATGTACATTAAGTCCCAAAACAACCCTGTATGCTACCTAGGGCAGATATTATCCCCATTTTGGAGATGAGGAATCTGGTGCTGAGAGAGTCAATCAATTTATTAACATTTATTACTCACATATTATATGCCAGGCAGTGTGCTCTGGTTATGGTTAACATGACTTGCTCATATTCTCATAGCTTATAAGAATCAAAGACAAAATGTATCCATATACCATGCTGCCATTAAAATTACCTGAGGTTGATACTAGCCTTGGTTTGGGCTTTAGTGTTGGCATACATAATGTTTCAAGGATCAGTGATTAGTAAGGGTGTTTCCTCCAGCACTTCTGACTGTAACCCCTTTACACCTTTGTTTAGGGTCTTTGTGTATTTATGTGGCCAAAGAATTTATTACCTGGTGGTGAATTTTCTCCTGATAAATGCCCCTGGATTTCACTAGACTTGTCTTCAGATAGGAAGAGTCTCTGTCTCTTCCCGTTTCTAAATTCAAGGGTTTTCTAATATGATAGGACCTGTTAAGACTTGTGTTCTACTAGCATAGACTACAAGAAACCACAATTGCCTCACACATTAAAAAAGAAAGAAAAAAGAGAGACATTGGACTACAAAGTGGAAACCACCTGTGATTAAAGGAATGTGTTATACAGCTATTGCCTACTTCATATATGTGTTAGTCTAACTAGTATTTTATAATAGTTATAATATACAGATCTTTTTTTTTTTTTACTACATTGTTCTCCTTTTCCCTACCCCTTTGCAACCAGTACTCAAGGAACAGAATCAGGCCACCGTTCAATTTTTGTCCATTTCATGGGTTGTATTTGGCTTAAAAAAGTACCACACACATCATAAAAGTCATCAACTGGAGGCCAATTTTCTGGTAACAAGCCACTCTTCTTTGTATAACAGACCATTATTAATATCACAAATCCATCAAAGTATCACAATATAAAGTATCTACCTTTCTCCCCCACCATCAGAATATGACATGATAATAATAATAATAATAATAATAACAACACCTACCTTCAAATGAGATCATGTATTTAAGGTGTTTTGTAAACCTTAAAGCACACTGGAAATGTGAGCTGTTGTTGGTACTATTGCTTTGCAGAAAAGACAGGATAATGGCTCTTAATCAAACCTTCTCACAACCACAGGTAAGAAGCAAGAAATAATTCAAGGAGTAAAATCACTATGTTGCATCATGGTGCCCCCTGGTGGGCACACAAAGCCAAGCTAAACTCAAGTCTTTTTCTCCTAGTAGCTACCAAGCTCATAGTCTACACTAGTAACTGAAAGTAGAGAATTTATACTGTTATCTGAACAATCCATGTAAAAAAAAATATTTTTTCTCAAGTGCCTGGATCTTTCTCATAAAAACAGGGTTTTTGCTCTGAATTGTTCAGGTAATTGTCTTAATTCTCTGCCTTCATTTACCAGTGTTAACTTGACTCCCAGATGTCTTTTCTACAAGCTACCTTCAGGCAGGGCTCTGACTGAAGGGGGTGGCAGAGCAGGGGAGAAGAAGCATAGCTACTTGATATAAAAGGGAGTTCTGTTGAGGATTTTCAGCTGGCCACCAGAAATTAAGACTCTTTGGATCCCTCTTTAATAAGAGTAGAAACCTGGGAAGTTTTTCTCTGCAGCTGCCTGAGCATCATTTTCCTTTTGTAAGGCAATCAGCAAATGGTACCAGCTAGGGGTTCTGAACCTGGGGTCCACAGACCCCCAAGAGGTTCACAGATAGATTTCAGGGTATCTGTGAATAGAGAACTTTTAACATATTGATCACTATTTTAATATAGTTAGTTTCTGTTGTCATCTTTTATTTTCTTCTATGAGTTTAAAAGCATTATTCTAAGAAGGCTTCATCAGATTGCTACAGGGATCTAAAATGCAGAAAATGTTCAGAATCCCTGGTATACATACAATGCCCTAAAAATCTTAGTGCAGCTTTAACAGCTTAAAACTGCACTAACAGTTTTGGGACACCTTGTATGTTTTCTGTATTAGTCAGCATAGTCTCAGGTGCTCTTTTTAGAATAAATAAAATGAAAGAGAACAAACCACCCTCTCACTTTAAAAAAAAGCTCTTTTAGAATTCCCAATTTATAAGACAGGGCTAACCTTTAGGGTTAAAAAATTCATATATTTCAGGAGTCCTTCAGTGTGGACATTGCTAACAATTAAAAAAATAAAGAAATAAAAATAATAAAATAAAGAAATAAAGTTATGTCAATTTATTTTTCTACTTTGGGGAACAGGGAAAGGCAGCAAGTAGGTTCGATTAAATATCTGACAAAACATTATTTATTTTTCATGATGATAGAGTGGTAGCAGTACTGTTCCCATACAATTACTGTCATTACGAGATTATTAACCAGGAGACTAGATACAGATGTTCCAGAAAACATTAACACACTTTGCATTAACCAGATTTTGAAACCAAGATTCAAGAACTGTTGACAACTAGTTACTGCTCAAGAGAGACACAACTAGAGCAATGCTACTGGGCCTTTGCCTTAGGCAGGAGCTAGAATGGGCCCTAGAGACTGATCTAGTCTAACTACACCATTTTGGAGGGCTATTGATTTCATTGTGATAGGGCACTGAAGAGAAAAAAATCATCTGTACCATTGCAAGTCAGCACCTATTTTGCAACTTAAAGTTTAAAAGAGTTTCCTGGGTTACTGGGTTAGTTACTTACCTAGGATCATGCAGAACGTGTCAAAAGGAATACTTGATCTTCGGAGCCTTCCTGACTCCGAGGCCAGCTCGCCATCCACTATGTCAACCTGCATTCCATTTTGCAAAAGAAACTAAAGCCCCAGAGATTTGTCTAGAACATACAGATAAAAATAGCAAAGTCAGGCTTCAAAACCATGTCTTCTGGTTTCAAATCTAGTGTTTATTGCATTACACCATACTGTCAATAGGTTCCATATTGCTAACAATGATATGGTCAAAATTCCAATACCACCAAGTAGTGTAAAACGCCTTTAGGATTCTCTTGTCCAAGTCGCACCACCACTTGCCAATCAGGGTCCTAGGGGAGTGGTTGTTACAGCTTCCAAAGGTTTGAGGAATAACTGAATAGGAGCTTCTTATCTTGAATGCTAGCTTACAAGCCCCTACCAATGTGTGTTCTCTAAACAATCAGACAGTAGGCTCAGTTGGTTTTTCGGCAAAGATATTTGTACAAATTGCTTTGCAAGAAGAGTAGATGCAAGGCGTTTCCACTAAAACCAGGAGTCTATTCTCTCACATATACACCTACTATTTGGGAAGGGAAAATGCTGTGGTAGTGAGACACATAGGGCTAAACCAACTCCCATCTCCAGAACTGTAAGGTCTTGATCTCCTTTTTTCTTACCAGAAGGTTCTCGCAGAGTTCACTGGGACTTATTCTGAGATTGAGATGTCCTGGCTCTTTGAAAGACTGGGTCTTTTGAAGGTAAAGTCTTTCCAATGATCCAGTGACTTAGCTGGGATTCTTCTCCTAAAGTGTGTCTTCTCAGCTAGAAGAGCTTTTGCATTGGGTTGAGCAGGTAATTCCATTGCTGTATTGGCTCCTCACCTGGCTCCACTGCTATTGAACTTAGCTAGGTGGGCTGCTCTGCTGCTAAGTAACTGCTGTCACTGGGCCCTTCTTAGGAAATAGCTTGCTTGCTAGACAGGTGTAGTAGGAAGGCCGAATTTGTGATCTCAAAAAGGATCATATAAATATCTGAATGGTTCGAAATCGTTGGGTATACAGAATTCTCCAAGCAGAAAGCATCAAAAAATTTATTC
>CM053626.1:27514547-27539712 GCA_028646595.1 Phalanger gymnotis | reverse complement strand
GCCCACACAGGTTTCACACCTGATAGGGCTTTGGGCCTGGGGCTTAGCATTTAACAGGTGAAAGTACTTTCACCGTAAACAAAAGCCAACCTCCTCAAGGGCACCTGTTAAACTAAGCCCATTTTGCCTTACTGGCACAACAGGTTAAACCACTGGTCTTCTGGACTCACTCTTAGAAGAACAGCTACAATCTTTTTTGCCCATCTTTGGTCACTGCCTAGGTTGAGGAGTATTACACACTTTCTAGCTACAGTGTTAATGAACTCTTTTACCTAAGGCAATGACCCTTAGCTTAGGATAGCAAAAAATTCTTCCCTTTGATTCCCTCAGAGTTTTGGCTTTAAGGTTGTTTGTCACCTCAAGGCTTGTTGTCTTTGTCCTTCATTCTTGAAGAGGACCATGACATCAGGGAAATGATGCCATGACTTGCAGTTGACTTTGATTTGAGTGAAGGAAGGCTATGCAAGGTCACCAGCCTCACTTTTTCCTCCAGAGCCATCTGGGTCCAATGTCCTGATATTCACCAGGATGACTGGAGATGGCCCAGGATGCATTGGGGGCCTCTGGAATGCTACAAATATGAAGATCGACTGGGTAAAGTATACACCTAATTAAACTGGAAGCTGCTTACCTCAAGCCAGGGAAAGAGAAAGGGCTGCTTTTCCTTTTGACAAATTCTTGGTGTCTCAAAAGTGCCTTCCTTAGGGTGATTAGTGTCAGTTTGGTCATTTTAACCCTCCCACACTTCTTTGGGAGTTTTATGTGGATGAGTGGTTAGGGACAAGTAAGTGAATGCTGTCTGTGCCCAGAAGCACTTCAATTGTTTTGTTCTCTTCTTCAAATCAGTTGAAGTATTTGCACCCCTCACCCTTTCTAAGGTGGGGAATATCTATTTTCCATATTTCAACTTTACCTTTCCAACCCTCCATAGATCTTTAGCTTTCCCTAGTATCTCCCTCAGGCACTCCCTTTTACCAGGAATATTTATCCTTATCTCTTTTCTAATTCTTCATAAATTCTCATCATGTCTTTGACCTGGGTTCTAGTCTCCCCTTTACCAATAACTGGTAAATTGAGGAAGTACACAAACAGCCCCAGTGAATCAATTAAGGAGGAAAAGCTGCCGTGAACCTCTGGGTAGGTGAAGGTCCTCTCTCAATCTGAGCTACCATAGAGCCAGTAAATTTTCTTGGCAATACTAACGTCATCTCCTGGCTTTGTCTTTTTTTCTTTTGGTACAGAGCCTTGCAAGATTTCAAAAGATCAGAAGAGAGAGCCACCAGAGGCCCAGGGACTAGAGTCCATCTGAGAGTTTGCTAGAATATGACCCTGGAGAGGAATAAATGCAGCTCTGAGGATTGACCTGGTTGGCCCAGACCTGCAGGACCAGCCCAGTGGAATGGGTTCAGATTTAAAGTAATAGATCTGAAGGATTGTCCCATAAAATTCACTTCTAAATTCAGCACAGTCAATGAATGAATCATTCCCTCGAGTGTAGGGCACAGTGACTTTGGAGACAGAGAAAATAACTTCAAATCCTTCCTTTTCCACTTAGAGCTGTGTGACACAGGGCAAGTTATTCAACATCTTTAGACCTCAATTTCCTCATCTCTAAAATGAACAGTTTGGACTAAAAGGACTCTGAGGTGCCTTCCAGGTCTAAAGCTATGAACCCTCATCCTTTAACGATTGGGGAAACCCCATTCAGAGATGAGAAGCCACTTATCCAAGGAAACACACACCTAGTTAGTGATGGAAACAGGGCTAAAGTCTAGGTCTGTTGCCTCTCAAGGGTAGTGCCTATTCTACCAATGCATCTGCTGCCTCCTAAGGAGTGAGGATTTGAATTATTCAAATCAAATGCTTTATTTGTATTTGTTTAATACATGCTAAAAACCATAATTGAATTCTCAGTAGGACTGAGTTTGTCATGGAATAGGGTATTGAGGCCACAGGCAGCTGTGAGCAGTTGGCTGCAGAATGTAACCCTGTATTACAGGAGTTGTCTTAAAAAAAGGATTATAGGTAATATATAGATAATTAATGCCCTATAAATAACAGTAATCACAGGAGCATGACTCAAGTGTGAATAATTATTAATACGAAGGACTTTGAAAGCTGTTTCTTCTCAGCATTTAGTTTTTTTTTTCCCGTACTTCTTCCACTTCAGTCAGACAAGAAATAGTTCTCAAATACTGAGATTATTTTCTATGTAATATCAGCAAAAGAAGGTCTTTTCCCTGCTTCTATTTCCTTTTCAGCTGGTTTTGCCTTAAATTTAGGCTTTGTCTTGTGATAAATTAACCATGTATCAGACGTGAGGGCTGTTTGAGGCTTTGATTTTTAATAGGAAAGTAGCTTAATTGGAGGAGGAGGGCAGTTAAATGGTGCTGTGTTTATTGCTTTGCTTGCCATTAAAATAAATTATATAGTCAATAATGCTTATTGATCGACGTTGATTTTTTTAAATTGAAAAACACTGTATTTGTCATAAGAACAAATCCATAGTCTTTAGCCAATTGGGCAGTGTGGTATAAGGGAAAGAGACTGTTGTACAATGAAAAACAAACTAGACTTGGAGTGAGGAGAGATATGAGTTCAAATCCTGCCCCTGACATTTATCATTTGTGTGAAAATGGATGAGTCAGTTTCTCTCTCTGAGCCTTCATTTCCTTATCTGTCAAATGGGGATAATAACACTTGTACCTATTATGAGTATCAAAGGAGATAAACTATTTGTAACCAGTTAATCAGCTTGTAAACCTTAAGGAGGTAGATACATATCTATTATTGTTATTTGGCAGAATAAAGTTAAGGAATATTGGTAATATGGGTGAGAAAATATAATCACAATGTCACTTTCTAAGAGAAGCTTCTCCTGGTCCCTTTGACTATTGGTGTTCACTCTCTCCTCCTCAAATAATTAAGTATCTACTTCTCTATTTATATTTTGTTTGCCCCAATGTACTAGAATGTAAGAACCCTGAGGGCAGGAGCTACTTTTTTTATTTTGACTTGAGTTGGTGCTTTAAAAATGCTAACTGAGTGGGATTAGACCTGAGTTCCAAAGTCTTTCATTGTTGTTGTTGCTATGCTAGTGTGCATGGTCGATGTTGTATTTCAGATATAGGAATATAGATGGCTGAAATACAATAAGAGATGTAGTTTTCCTGCCTTCTATGACGGCAAGGACTGAAAATGTCATGTAAGCTTTTTGGTGCTGCTTCCGTATGGTACCTGGTGATGTTAGCCTGATTCGTTACTTGGCAAAATTTATGCTGGAGACCCCTTCCTCCTCCAGCTTTGAAAAGGGAGGAATAATGACATGATACACACACAAAGTGTATGTGTGTGTATGTGTGTGTGTGTGTCTTCCAAATATTGTGAAGTGGCAAGAGCACTGGATTTTCAGTTAAAGGACTAGGGTTTGAATGTCAGCTCTGCCATCTTGGGTTAGTCATTTAAATTCTCTGAGTCCCAGTTTGTTCATAAAATGAAAGATTTGGACTAGATAGATGGCCTCTAAAGTCCCTTCAACCTCTATATCTATGATCCAGCTGTAATCTCTCTCTTAAATGCTAGTTTTGCATTACCAAATATCCACTGAGCATCTCCTCTTGGATCTCCCATAAGCACCTCCAACTCAACATGTTCAAAATGGAACTCATTACCCCACTCCACCCCTTCCCCAAACCCACCCAAGTTCTTGGCTCAGCTGTTATCTAGAGATTGCATTCTTAAAATAAATGACAAGTTGCCATTTATGGACTTTCTAAACCTCTTGCATTTGGAAAATCTTTTAAAACGTGGCCATCTGCAGCAAGCATCTGGACAGAAGAGATGGTGAAATGGTCCTACGGTAGCCAAAAACTCTTTTTGAATTTTAGAAAAAAGTGGAAAATAAATCAGAATGCATGTTTTTGATCAAGATTTTTTTCAATAAGAAGGGTCAAATGGGATAACATATTTAAAGTGTTTTGCAAACTTTGAATTGCTATATAAGCATGAATTATTATTTGAAAATAAATATCATTTACTGCCACTGGCTCATATTCCCCTGACTGTAAAATAATATTAATAATACTTCCCAATAAGGGAAGAGGGAGTGAAGTAGACACTCTGGTCTAACTGAAGAAAGCATTGGGCTGAGGTAAAGAACAATCTGGGTGCGAATCATTCCTCTGAAATTGATTATGTGGGTGATTATGGGTAAGCCATCAATCTGTCTGAGCTTCAGTTCCCGCATCTGTAAAACGGAATTAAAAATATCTGTAATACTTGTCTCTATAGGTTATTGTGAGGATTAAGTGAGGAGGTGTCTATAAAGTACTTTACTATCTTTAATGTGCTATATCAATATCTACTACGATTTGCAGTACTTTAGATACAGTTCGACTCATGCTCAACTTTCCAGCATATGGTGGATGGTTCTTAAATTCATGATAGTAAGGCAATATGCATTTATTAAGCACTGACTTTGTGCCAGAAATTATGACAAGAGCTGGGGATTCAAAAAAGGGGCAAAAATAATCCCTGCCCTCAAATTCACATGAGGGAGACAAAATGTAAACACCTAAGTACATACAAGTACACAATAGGTTTTCTTTTCTTATTGAAAATCTCAAAAAGTATCATCTGTGTCATATTGTGTGAGTCATAGCAGGACCACCAGGGCTCTGGTAATCTGAGAATAGATTGTACTGACAGCTTCTCATGTGGTTCTCATTACTAGTGTGACAGAAAGGATTGGAGATGAGGGAGCAGGAAAGATGAGTGGCAGATACCACTGGCACTGAGTGCCTTCCCTGGCTTACAGAATGTTAGAAGTTGTGTGAGTGACACCAACCAACAGTCCAGAGACTTACAGGCATCCAAGACCAATGAAATAGAACAACTAATGAATGTCAGTGAGCTGAGCAAGTGTACTCATGTAATGAATAGTAAATTTGAGCAGAATGTGCTATTTTTAAATTTTAAATTTAAATTTTATTATTATTTTTTTTAATTTGAGTTTCAAATTCTCACCCTCGCCCATTGAAAATGGAAGACCTGTGATAACAATTAGACATGAGAAATAATTCAAAACACATTTCCATATTAACTATGTTGCAAAAAAAAAAAAAGCATGAAAAATAAAGTGAAGAAATTATGCTCCAATCTTCACTCAGACTCCATCAGTTCTTTCTCTGGAGGTAGATAACAATTTTCCTCATAAGTTCTTCATAATTGTCTTGGATCATTGTCATTCATAGTTGATCATCATATACTACTGCAGTTACTGTGTACAATGTTCTCCTGGTTTTGCTCACTTCACTTTGTATCAGTTCATGTAAGTCATCCCAGTTTTTTTGATACCATCTTACTCATTATTATTACAAGTATTCCATCACAATAATAAGCCATAAGTATACAACCATTCCCCAACTTATGGGCATCCCCTCAATTTCCAATTTTGAGACCATAAAAAGAGCTACTATTAATATTTTTGTACAAATAGGTCTTTTTCCTTTTACTTTGATCTCTTTGTGATATAGACCTAATAATGTTATTACTGGATTAAAAGGAATGAATAGGTTTATAGTCTTTTGGGCATAGTTCTAAATTGTTCCCCAGAATGGTTGCATCAGGTCATAACTCCATTAATAGTGGATTAGCATCTCAGTTTTTCCATACCCCCTCCAATATTTTTCATTTTCTTTTTCTATCATATTAGCGAATCTTATAGGTGTGACATGGTAGCTCAGAGCTGTTTTAATCTGCATTTCTCTAATCAATAGCGATTTTAGGGTATTTTGTCACATGACTATAAATAGCTTTGATTTTTTTCTTCTGAAAACTGCCTGTTCACATCCTTTGAGCGTTTATCAATTGATGACTTACTCTTTTTTGTTTATTTTGAAATTCATATAGCTTTTGTTCTCTCTTGTTCCCTTTCCTGGTTTAGATTAGGGTTAGGGTTAGCACCAATTTATGTCATAAACCAAATTTAGTAAGATTCCTTCACCTATTTTCCAAATAGTTTATATAGTATTGGAGTTAATTGTTCTTTAAATGTTTGGTAGAATTCACTTGTTAATCCATCTGGTCCCGGGGATTTTTTTCTCAGGGAATTCAGTAATGGCCAGCTCAATTTCTTTTTCTAAGACAGAGTTATTTAAGCATTCTATTTCCTCTTCTGTTAATCTGAGTGATTTGTATTTCCATAAATATTCATTCATTTCACTTAGATTGACAGATTTATTAGTTATAATTGGGCAAAATAACTCATAATAATTGCATCTTCATTGGTGGTGAACTCTTCATTTTTGTTATTGGTAATTTGCTTTTTCTTTCTTTTTTAAAAATCAAATTAACTAATAGTTTAACCTATTTTATCTTTTTTTCATAGAATCAGCTCCCAGCTTTATTTACTAGTTCAACTTTTTTTTTTTTACTTTTAATTTTATTAATCTTTACTTTGATTTTCAGGGTTTCCAATTTGGTGCTTAATTGGGGATTTAAAATTTGTTCTTTTTCTAGTTTTTTTAGTTGTATGTTCAATTTATTGATCTGCTGTTTTTCTGTTTTATTGATCTAAGCATTTAGAGATATAAATTTTCCCCTAAGTACTGCTTTAGCTGCATCTCACAAATTTTGGTATATTGTCTCATTTATGTCATTCTCTTTAATGAAGTTATGGATTATTTCTCAGATTTGTTCTTTGGTTCACTCATTCCTTAGGATTATATTATTTAGTTTCTAATTATCTTTAAATCTGTATTTCCTTTTTATGGTCCTTTATGAAATATAATTTTATTTCATTTATGGTCTAAAAAAGGATGCATTTAATATTTCTGCTTTTCTGCATTTGTTTGTGAGGTTCTTATGCCCTAATACATGGTTAGTTTTTGTGAAGGTGCCATGTGCAGCTGAAAAAAAGTGTGCTCCTTATTCTTTCTATTCAATTTTCTCCAGAGGTCTATCAAAGCTTACTTTTCTAAAATTCTATTCATCTTTTTAATTTATTTCCTTTTTATTTTGGGGATAGATTTATCTAGCTCTGAGAAGAAATAGTTGAGGTCTTCCAGTAGTATAGTTTTACTGTATATTTTCTCCTGTAACTCATTTAACTTTTCCTTTATGAATTTGGATGCTATGCCATTTGGTACAAGCATATATATTCAGTTTTGGAATTTGCTTCATTTTCTATGGTGCCTTTTAACCAAATGTAGTGTCCCTGCTTAGCTTTAATTAGGTCTATTTTGCTTTTGCTTTGTCTGAGATCGTGATTGCTACCGCTATCTTTTTTTACTTCAATTGAAGCATAATATATTCTATTCCAACCTCTTATTTTTACTCTGAGTGTCTCTTTTTCAGGGGTGTTTTTTGTAAACGATGTATTGTTGGATTCTGGTTCCTAATCTATTCTGCTTTCTAATTTCATTAAATATCTGCTTTTCCCCCTGAAAGATTATATTCATTTTCCCCCTGAAAGATTATATTCATTTTGCTGGGTAGATTATTCTTTGTTGCAATCCTAACTCCCTTGCCTTTCAGAATATCCAATCTCTCTACTCCTTTAGTGTGGAAGCTGCTAAATCTTGTGTGAACATGAATCTGGCTCCATGATATTTGAATTATTCCTTTCTGGTTGCTTGTGATATTTTCTCCTTGACTTAGGAACTCTGTAATTTGACTCTAATCTTCCTGGGAATTTTTATTTTGGGATCTCTTTCAGGAAGTTATTGGTGAATTCTTTATTTTCTGTTTTACTCTGGTTCTAGGATATCAGGGCAGTTTCCCTTGATAATTTCTTGAAATATGATATCCAGGCTCTATTTTTATTATAGTTTTCAGGTAGCCCAATAATCACTACATTGTCTTTCTTATGTTTTCCAAATCAGTTGTTTTTCCAATGAGATATTTCACATTTTCTTCTATTTTTTTCCATTCTTTTGACTTTATTTTATTGATTCTCAAAGTCTCATGGCATCAGTGGCTTCCATTTGCTCAAGACTAATTTTTGAGGCATTATCTTCTTCATTTAACTTTTATACCTCTTATTTTCATTGGACCAATTTTGCTTTTTATGGAGTTCTTTTCTTCAGTGAATTTTTGTGCCACTTTTACCATTGAGACAATTCTGTTTTTTAAGGTCTTATTTTCTTCAGTACTTTTTGTGCCTCTTTTACCAAACTGTTGACCCTCTTTTCATAACTTTCTTTCATTCCTCTCACTTTCACTCAAGTTTTCCTCTGCCTCACTCATTTTTTTAAATCCTTTTTGAGCTCTTATTGGAATTTTTGTTAAGCTTGTATCCCATTTATTTTTTTTTCCTTTGAGGCTTTGCTTATAGCTGTTTTAACATTGATGTCTTCTTCTGAGTTTGTGTTTGTTCTTCTCTGTCACCATAGTAGATTTTTTATGGTGAGATTCTTTTTTGTTGTTGTTAGTTTCTTATTTTCCATACTATTTCTTGACTTTTAACTTTGTATTAAAGTTGGGCTCTGCTCTCAGAGTGGAGGGGGCAGTATCACAAGCTTCAGGTTTTTCATGCTGCTGTTTCCAGACCTAGTTCCGAGGATCTGTAAGTTGTTGGTGCTTCCAAGGTGGTATGATCCAAGGACATGTGTGGTTACTGCTCTTCTGACTTTGCTCTGGACTTTAGTCAGAAAAGAACCTTGCTCCCTTGCAGCTGCAAGTGTTAGTGTTCATCTTGGCCCTGGAACTGTGACCAAGTTCTCTCCTCTACTGTAGCCACAAATGATAGTCCTCCTTTCTTTCTTGGAACAGAGACCGGGAGCCCTGCCTACTTATGAGGGGCCACCAAAACTTTTCTTCACCCTGGAACTGTGACCAGGGTCCTTATTCCCCTGAAGCTGCAAGCACTAGTGCTCCTCTTGACCCTGGAACTGTTACTAGGACCCCTGCTCTCCTGTGGCCACAAGCACTAGACCCCCCCTTGCCCTGGGATTGTGACCTAGAACTACGTATAGGCAATGCAACAGAATCCTGCATCCAATGCCTGCAAAGGGTATCCTGTAATCTCTGTCTGACCAGTTGTCTGACACTCTTACAGTTTGTGCGCTGAGAGCTCCTGAAGCTGCTGCTGCTATTAAAACTTCCTCCAAAGCTTACTGGTGCACCCTAGGCCAACCTCCACTCTGGCATTGCAGACCTCTCCTTCCTACCCCTTAAGTTGTCTTGGGCTGAAAAATTTGCATCCTGACCTTTTGTCGACTTTTTCACTCCAGAACTCAATTTGAAATGTTATTTTCAAGTTGTTTAGAGGGAGAATATTGGGAGACTTCAGCTGAGTTGCCATCTGTATTCTGCCAACTTGGCTCCCAAGTTTGAGATTCCAAAATGAGAAAGTGACCTGACAAGATATAAACCTGCTACAATTCAGTCTCTTATTACCCGTCACACTGAGGTGACAGCTATGCTAAGTGTAGCTGATTGATTGGGAGCAGGCCATTGTGAAAGGAAATCTGTTTACTGAAATGTAAATTAATATCCAAGATGTGATTTTTCTGAAAAGATAAGCCTCAATGAAGAGGAAGAGACCCCCCCCCCCCAGTGAGATGAATCAGTGAATTGAAATGTACCACAGGATGGTGAAAGAGACCCCAAAAGGACTGCTTGAGTCTAAAAAGTGAGAATAAACAATTGCTTCAGAGAGGAGAAACATCCATGTTAATGTTTCCACAACTGCATTAAGAGCACCAATTTCACACAAGTATGCACTAGCCTAAGGATTCACATCTCAACGATGATGTGTGTCATTATGGATTCCTAGAATAATGAAGTTTACTTCAATATTCAAGTGAACCTTTCAACAAAGAATAAATACAGTACAATCTGTTATTTACTAGAGGGAAGTAAACAACCAGCCTAAAAACATTCTGCTTTTTGGCAGAGAACAGAATCTAAAAATTCTAGAATCTCAGGGTTGAAAGTGATCTGGGGGACCATCTAGTATAGCATAATTAACCTGGGGGCCAAATAGCTTTAATTTTTTTGTAATTGTATTTCAATATTATTGGTTTCCTTTGTAATCCTATATATTTGCTTGTTTGCATTTAAAGGCATTCTAAGAAAGGGTGCAGAAGCTTTACAAGACTTCCCGAGGGGTCCATCTTTCTCAAACACACCCCCCCATACAATACATATACAAGGTTAAGAACCTCTGGTCTAGTAGAAAATCAACTTGGAGTATCAATCTTTTTACATCAATTAATCAACAAACATTTATTAAGTGCTTGTTATATTGTAACATGCAAGTACAAAGGAACTTGTTGTGTTGTTTGTCCTTTATTCTCAAAGAGGACCATTGCATCAGGAAGGTGATGCCATGACTTGCAAGTGAATTGGATTTAAGTGTGGAGGGGGTGTTCAAAGTCACCAGCCTCACTTTCTCCTCCAGAGCCATCTGGGTCCAGTGGCAAGACATAGATAAGGATGACTGGAGATGCTCCCCCCCCACACACACACAAAGGAGCTTACTTCAGCAAAAGTGATCGGAATAACCTACATGTGATGAATCAAGAGCATTTCCTACTTCCTGGGGTAACTCATCTCATTTCTGGATAATTCTAATGACTAGAAAATTCTTCTTTGCATAAATACACTAGGGGAAATATAATTTTTTTAGTATAGGCAACTCTTGGTATGGAAACTTCCTTCATTAGTTCAGATAGCAACCTATCTATGATGTAGTAGATGTAGTCTAAGGCATTTTTGAGGCATGTCAATTTTAAGTGATTTGCCCAAGGTTACTCACTCACTCTGCTTTCTCACAGGTTTCATGGTTATGCATAGTGACTTCTACTGTGTGGTCCTACCAGAGCTCTATCATTGTCCTAGCTCTTGCCATCTCTTAGGCTGCAGAAATACATTGGCAGGTCTCCAGACTCTGACTTATGCACAGAAAAGGAAAGAAAGATAGAATATGAAATGATGCTTGAAGTAAAAGAACCCCCATCCCTCCTAGGTACCTAATCAAGACAAGTTTTTCATGTGCTTCTGCCTTAAATCACCATTAACTGCTTCAGAGATAGCCAGAGTAGAACAGAAAGAAAATTTTTCCTGCATTCTCCATGCTGAACTTCAGAAAAAATCACCAGTTAAAAGGCAGTGAAGGAGTCATAAAGAGAATGTCAGCAAGTTTCTCAGCTCCTAGACCATAAAGAGAGACAGCTACTCTCACAAAAGTCTATTCTTCTAAGTCTTAGTCAATCAATCATCTTGGATACCTATGAATCCTTTCAGAAAGACACCCATAGGCACAAATCCAAGGGAAAGTATCTTTCAAATGTCTCTAAACAAAGATTTATGCTCTGTAAACTCATTGTGTTCACTGGGAAATTAAACAAATCGAGAAATCTTCTGATCAGCTATGGTTTGATTTGGGAGTGTCCACAATCAGTATCTACTCATTCTTTGATTGTGGAGAGGTGTCTTATATAGAAGAGGGAGGCTTCTGCATAATCTATACACCTTTGGCCTTGCTCACTACTTTTTTCTGAGATATTATTTTCTCAAATATTTCTTACTATCCTTTCATTTTCCCACTTTTGCACTGGTCATAAAATATTGGAGTCTATTGATTTAATTTACAGTGTCTTATCCAATTCTTTATAGCATTCTTCTGTCACTTCATTTTTAGAATCCAATGTTGGCGCATGACCTAGAAACATTTTCTTGGTAGTTTTTTGTGCCAATAATTATTATTACTGCTTTCAATACATGATGACCAAATAGACCAGGAACTGATATTTCTTTAGGGGCATATAATAACAACTATTCATTTCTTCATTTCTCCCAAGTCTAGTTGAGAATCACTCTTCCCCTTACTGCTTTCTTCAGTCTTTCTTTTAGTTGTGTTTGTAGAAATTATATCAATATCGATGTGATTCAGCTCCTCTAGAAACATACTTATTAGTCATGGCACAAGAACCTCACATGTAGAGTATCAAAAGTCAGATTAAACATGCCAACAGTCTGAAACTCAGTGATGCCTATTTAGCATTTGCTTCTGTCACCATCACTGTAGCAGCAGAAAGAGGCCACACTGGACCGATGGCCATTTCTGAAGTTTTTCTTTCTTTCATAGGTTGCCATGGGCAAAAACAATTTATCATTAGGTGCCCAGCCTACTTGTAATGTGCTTCTATATATTTAGCTACATAGTCTGGTCCTTGCGATGCTGCTCAGAGCAGAGGTGAAGTTTTTCCAACATGTTAGAACTTTCCAAAGATTCTGCTTTTCTAAAATAGTCTTTGAGGGTCACCTCTGTACCATGGTGAGGTAACAGAGTAGGTGTTCGTGGAAGGGAAAAAAACAAAAAGGTTAAAAATATTTCCCAGATTATGACATTTATTTAGACGGGCAGCTCACTGAGTCATTCTACAAGCATATTCATCTTGGAGATGCTCTGCAGATGGACAATGAGCTGGGCCTAGAACTGAATAGGAGGAGAAAATCAAGCTGGATGGCATTTGGAATTCTACAGCACAGTGAATAAACCTCAGCTGTTCTTTCCCCAAAATTCCATCTTCTTAATAGCAATGTTCTCCAAATGATTCTGTACAGATGAAAACTGTTGAACATCATGACGTGAGAACAAAAACAAAATTACAGACGATTCAAGGTAATGGCTATAACACGTTATGGATGATGACGGGTACAAGAAGTTGGGTAAAGGTTTCATTATCATCAATGACATCTAAGACTGGAAAAGAAAGTTGGTCAATTACATATGCAGAGCAGGATGAAAATAGATACTTCAAAAGCTATACCCCTCTTCTTGAAATATTCAAGGAATGCCATACAGGGTTTCGAGAATATCAATTATACCCATGATGGAGAATTGAAAGATAACCATAGTAATGCTAATAATAGGTAACATTTATATAGCACATTAAGGTTTGCATAGCACTTCATACATATATATATACATATATGTATATATGTATGTCATTTGACTCTTACAACAACCCTCATAGGTAGAAGTTATTTTTATCTTCTTTTTAAATATGAAGACACTGAGGTTGAGAAAGGTTAAGTAATTTGTTAAGTAGCTAGTAAGTGCCTGAGGCTGAATTTGAAGTCAGATTTTCCTGACTCCACATAGAGTCCAGCATTCTCTTCTGTGACATGTAGCTTCCTGCAAAAGATGTGAAGATAAGAATTATGGCAGGCAACAAAGTAACAGTGAAGAAGAAGGAAGAGGAGAAGTATGAGCAAGAAGAGAAGAAGGTGGAGGAGGAAGAGGAGGAGGAGGAGGAAGAAAAGGAGGAGGAGGAGGAACAAGAACAAGGATAAGAAAAAGAATAATGAGAAAAAGGAAAGAAAGGAAGAAAAAAGAAGGAAAGTTTTTTTTAAGAATGTCAATGAAACGTTTAAGAAATACAAAGATGACAGCAGAAAGTAGTTCAGAAGGGAACACAGACAAGCAGGCTGATGTTAGATGTGCCATGTTGAATTCATTATATACTTTGTAACCCCAAGTTGCATGTAATAGAGATTTCTGGTGCCTATATAATTCTTTTTCTTTTTTTTCTTTCTATAAGGAAGTATTCGTGTTTCCTGATGTTTGTCAAGTTGATACTAATAAAAAAGAAAATGAAATAATAATGGCAAAGAAATGTTATTATTCAATGTCATTGGAATGGGTTTTTACAAGTCAATACAAATGGTGAAAGTTCACGTAATTTGATGGATGGTCTACTGTCATTAAAGTTCACATTATTGAAGATTCACTGCAGAGAAAATATGCATTTTAGGGCTTCATACAGTTGAAAGATTAACTCTAAAATAATGGATGAATAACTAGGTCACATATGGAGAAAGCTCACAAATATTTCTTAACAACGTAACCTTTTAACATTTTTTTTGCAATTCCTTTAAACCCCCTTCCTAGTTTTCTTGTTCTCCAATTGTTTAGTTAAGCCTAGAATTCTCCAGACACCTTTTACAAAAATACTTGCCACTTTGTTGAGCTGTAGAAATTAAATGCAGCCTCAATGTTTCTTTCTGTCCAGTGACTGTCCAAGCGACACATGGCCTCCGCCAATGAACCTCCTGCACTGAAGATGTTCCGTAGGTGGATGGGGTAAGAACTTCTACTGTTTTTGTTACATCAATGCTCCAAAGATTTGTAATTTTGTTTATGAGGGGAAAAAAGCAACTCTTCGGTGGTACAGATCACTGACTCTCTGGTCCTTATGAGATGGTCTTCATATGATAATGGGGTCCCCCATTCCCCCACAAAAAAACATTCTATAACAGTGAGCTCTCTGGTGAGGAGACTTTCCAAATGTAGCAAGGCTGATCCTTAAACAGCAGGCTCACAGTCTATGGATGCATTTGTGTTCAAAGCATTGCCAGCTTGCTACAACTTGTCAGCCTCCACTCCTCTATCACTTTGAGGTCTTTGAGAACCTATGGTCACTGTCATGTTACTAAGAGATATCCAAACATGATTTTAGTGGAAGAATTTACTACTTCTTCCTCATTTTCCTCCATTTTCTTTGTCTCTACACTTTCTTCTCTTCCCCCTCTTTCTCTTTTTCTTTCTCTTTTTCTGTCTCTTCTACTCCTTTGTCCTATGCTTTTCCCTTCTCTCCCTTCTCCATTTTTTTCTTCACTTCTTCCTTTGCCTCTGCTTCCTTCTTCTATTATTTCATCTTTTCCTTCTCTCCTCCACTTCTCCTTAGCCTCTTCTTCCTTCATCTCATCCTCCTTTTTGTCCCCTCCTTTTTTAAATCTCTTAAATCTTTAAATTTCTTTAACTCTTTCCTCCTGCTTATCATCCCTTATTTTTTCTCTTTTCTCATTCTCCCTTTCCTCCCTTTTCTCATCTTTCAATACTTTTGACCCTTTCTTGGCCTTCTTTTTCTTTTTTCCTCCTCCTGCATTCTATCCTTTGTCTCTTTCTCCTTCTTCATCTCATTCTCCTGTTCCTTCTTTTTCTGCTTGTCCCACCTCCTTCTTCTCTTTCTTCTATTTCTCCTCTTGTTCCTTCTTCTACTCATCCTACTTCCCCATCACTTCCTCCTCCTCATTTAGTTACCTTCTATCTCTTCTTGACATCATAGTAATAGGGATTCTAAAAGAAGTATTTAAATATCCTCTTTTGTGTGAGGAAAATTAGACGTGTAAAAAGGAGATGAGCATTCTCCATTTTTTCTACGATTCTCTCCTTTGTAAAGATTTGCATCCAGGTACTAGGGGTGTGCTCAGATTGTTCTGAGGACCTCTCAGCTCCAGACACTTACACTGGTCTCCCATGCTTGAAATGCTCTCCTTTCTTATCTCTTCCTTCTGACATCTCACTTCCTTCAAGTCCCAGCTCAAATATTACCTTCTATGAGAATCCTTTCCCAGTCCCTCTTGATACTAGTGCTTTCCCTCTGTTGAGTACTTGTTTTTTAAACTATTCCAAATATTTTAATAAGAGTTCTTTGCAAGACATTTAAAACACCAGTTAGTGAACATAAACTCTGTTGGAGAGAGAGAGAATACAGAACCCAGCTAGCCATAGGGCTGAGGAATTTTCTTGATTTGGAACAGGATCTGGGAGTCCACTGTTTTCTGATCAGCCTTGCACTGCTCTGTAATCTCCTATTTCTCTCTTTCTTTATCAAAAATCTCTCCCTCTTGGCGTCTAGGTTTATAGAGCTTCTTGATTTAGAATTTTTGCGCCCAAGAGGTTAACCCTGGTAGAAGTGGCAATGACAAATTTCTGATTAGTCTTTCTCAGAGTAACATGGTTGACTGTCAGAGGTCCAGTCACCAGTAGCAAGCCCCTAGCCAGCTGCTTCAGGAAAACCACTCACCTGCCCCTGTGGTGGCCAGTGAACATCAGCGGGGCTTGGTGTGATGCTAGCTCAAAGTCTCCTCACATGCTGGCTGAAGGGCTTTTGCCATGACTTAGCAGCTTTCTATGCACAGCATCAGTAGTTATACATAGGCATTTTGTGAATCTTTACCACATTTTGTGAATCTTTACCAGGTTCCTCCATTCTTATCATCACCAACTGACTTTGAGATAGTAGCAGGCACCTTCTCTTTCTTTTTCCTGTCAATCTGGGTTTTTGGTGTAGCATATTTCTGCTTGTACATGGTTCACCAGGAATACATTGCAGACCTGGAGTATCTACCAGTCCCTCAGGCCAGGACTGGGTTCCAACTACCATGCTTTTGAATCTTTTGCGCTACCTTTTTAGCCACATCTTCCTTTTTGTTCTTTTTTTTCTTTTCTGATCTTTTCCTTTGGTCCCTTTGGAGGCCTTTGGTCCATCATCCTGAGATAGGAGAAAAAGGTGATTACTTTTTTTTAAACTGTATATAGCTTATTTGTACATAGTCATTTGTAAGCTTTGAGGGCAGGGAATATCTTTGTCTTTGTACCCCCAGGACTTAATAAATTATTTGCTGGCTGCTCTTAACTGCCTCCCTATACCTCCAGGGAAGAGATGGGGGAGCATGACCAGGGATTCCATAAATATAAGAGTTCTCTCAAATCTCATTGTCCTAATCGCCAAAACTCCACTTTCCTTAGAAACCTTACACTCCAAATAGTCACCATTTACAGAGTCCACATGCAGAGTCTCTCTGCCCATGTTCCATAGGATGGGAAACAGTCTTCCTCGGGCCATGAAAGATAAATCACTTGTCTATGTAAATACACCTTTCTTCAAGCTTCTTCACTACCCTTCCAAGGTAGAGAATTGAGAGGAATCAAGCTGAAAATTCACGTCCAGAAATGGTGCATCTTATCTTTGCCATTTTTTAATCCTTAAGAAAAAAGATTTTCTGTTGGTGTTGAACTTCGCTGTTTGTTTGGAGAGTTCTGATAATGTGAATAATTTTATGTTTTCCTCTTTCTTTTTCCTCTTGTTTAAATTTTTCTTTTAGCAATTGGTTGATTTTGTTAGACTACCATATGAGGTAATTTCAGAATTCTTGAAAGACCACAGAATTACAATAAGCTTTATTGACAACATTTCTTTTTGGGAATGGAAATTTTTAGACTCTGGCTATATTAGCAAAGAAAACCATCACCTAGGACCACATGGAGTTACTTAAAGGGATTTCTATGCCTTTAAAATAGAAGTCAATATGTTTGCATATTGTTTTTTTTTAAAAAAAGATAATTATTTATATGATCTTATAAAGCAATAAATTAAAATCTGAATACAATTTACCTGCCTAGAAGATTATATTTATTTTTATTTTTTTCCAGAAATGAGTGAAAGCTGACAACTGAAATGAACCAATTCATATTCACTTAACCAAATGGATCTATGACCTCATTTTATGAACATTCCATTAAATGAGGTACGACAGAACCTATCCATGCCTGTCTACTTGTGCAATCCTTGTCTGCATCTGCCCTTAAACTGTCCACAGGAGCTCCACTCAACATTATGAGACCTAATCTTGATTTCTCCTGACATCACAAGGGTACATTGTAATACACGGGTTATCCATTTGCTAGCCTTCACTCTTGCTACCTGCTGTCTCCATATTTTTCCATCCTATATTCCTTTGAAGACTTCCTTTACTCTATAGTTCTTTATTAGTAAGTAATATGCTGAAATCCGTTCATGTCCACCATACACCACTTTGTTACTCTCTGCATGATAAGAATAGTCATTCTTATGCCACCCACCATAAATAGACTTTCTATTTTGTTTTAATCCTTCTCTTTTCCCCCAAATAAGTCAAAGCAAGCAAGCAAATCATTAAAACCTTTTTGTGATCTTAGTTCTCATCATCTTCAGCTCATTGTGGACTTCAGCATCCTGGACATATATTCTTACAGGGTCATACCATTCCTATGTAGTCAGCATCTTACCTGACTATTTCTAGCTAATTTCATATATCTTTTTAAAATCTCAGTCAATTTGTTAGTGAATTCTCTGTACTCAGTCTCTTCAGACAGCTCTGTTGTTTTTGTTTGTTTATTAGTTTATTTTGTTTCCTTCCTCATTGAGATTATTTCCCTTCAGGAAAAAAGAGCCCATGGAAAGGATGATAAGGAATAAAAATTATAGCTACAGCTAAGAGATTTTTTAAAAGTTGGCTTCTAGAGGAAGGGGAGGGGAAAGAACTGAAATATCCAGCCTATTGTACACATTGTCAGTGCGCAGTTCTAAAAGATGGATCCAAGGAAGGGGTTTGAGCCTTGCAGCCACATGGAGAACATTCTAATGGGGTGCTAAAGAACAAGCTTTAAGAGATAGTGACAAAAAAGGCTGCCATAGGGCAAAGGCACCATGGGCTGGAGGGTTTAATATTGGAGTGAATCTAGGGAGAGGTGCCTAATCACAGACATACCAGACATCCTACTAAATGCTTTGCCTAAATTACATGCTTTTCTTATAGAAATCATCCCCAGAGGAGTAAGCTGCTTTTAATTGTACCCCCACTGGTTTAATTATTGTCAAAGTATTCTAAAGGTGGGATTCTGGGCATGGATCATAACATTACATTATTATTTATTGTATCTCTTCCAATAACTAGAGTGGCACTTTGGACATGGTGTTTAGTATGTCTACTGCATGAATGACTGTATCGATAGTTGATTTAAGGCTTGAAGGGTCCTAAGTTATCATCTAGCCCAAGCTCCTCATTCATTTCACAGATGAGGAAACTGAGGGCCATAGAAATTAAGTGAATTGTAGTAAATTGTAGAATTTGGACTTGAATCCAAGCCTATTACTCCAAATTCCACTATACTAAGTTGCTTTGCATGTATTTATGTTGTTCCAATCCCTATGTTGTTTCCAGAAAAACGAAACAATACAAATATCAGCTTAAGTCACCCACCATCAACCTTTGCTTCCAAGACAACTAAAGGCTTAGGTGGCATCTCTCATTTTAGTTGTTTCTTTGGCTCTCTCTGCTCATTTATATGCTAATTCAAATGGAAAGCAAAGACTCTAATGGTTATTTTTGAAGACTGCACTCTTATTACCTTTTTAACACATAATTTAATATTGTAATTTGGGGACAGGCAGTAAAAGTTGGTACCTTCTGTTGTTTTGCAAATCTGTTGATTAATTCCTTAAGGATGCCAGTGTCAAATGTTTTTTCCTCAGATGAAGGAACAGATATCAAGTTCTTAAAATCTGTTCTGCCTCATTTTTCCTCTCAGTAGTGCTGCAAAAGTTGTTGTTGCTGGTATTTATTGTTATTTTTGTCATTGTTCAGTCATTTTCATCCTGTCTGACTCTTTGTGATCCCATTTGGGGCTTTCTTGGCAGAGATATTGGAGTGACTTGCCATTTGCTTCTCTGGCTCATTTTATAGATGAAGAAACTGAGGCAAATAGAGTTAAATGACTTATCTAGTATCACACAGCTACTAAGTGTCTGAGGCCAGTTTTGAAATCAGGAAGATGAGTCTTTCTGACTCCAGGCATAGCACTTTATCCACTGAGTCACCTAGCTGCCAAAGTTAAAGGATACTGAATGACAATACTGAGACAGATGCCGCAATGGTGCTCCTTCCCTGTCCCTCTTCTCCCCAACCAAGAGGATTTTATTTATTCATCACAGAAGGTGTGGTCTATGAGAACAAGTAGGGAAGGGAGGAGCTATACTAATGGCTTCTGTATCCTATATCCTATACAACAATTACTAATATTTATATAGGTCTTTAAGATTAGCAAACCATTTTACCTACATTATATCAGTTCTCACAGTAATCTTGAGGAGGTAGATATTTTGATGATCCTTGTTTTATAGATGAGAAAACAAAGGATTTCCTATAGTCAGCAGCTAGTAAATGTGTGAGTGCGATGGGTAGGAAATTCAAATACAGATATATCAAGTGCCACTCTAGTACCATACAAGTAATAAGACCATAGTTATCTTGGGGAATTCCCCAGGTTCAGTAACCCCAGGATACCTATGGTCTTATTTATATGGTACTGGAGTGGGACTTAATATATCTGTGCCTGAATTTCCTACCCATCCCACTCACACATTTCTTTGGTATAGAAAACCTCTGGATGAAGAATCTCCCCCTACTAATTCAAATTGGCATCTTCTTTGTAATTTACGATCTTAGGGAATTGCCTAGAGCACACAGAGGTTAAGGGACTTTCCCTGACTCACATAGCCAGTACTTGTCAGAAGTTAGACTTGAACACAGGTGAGACTTCTATCCATTTTCACAACCACAAACAACTGGAAGGGAATTTGGGGGTTAATATATCCATCCTCTTCACTTTCAAATGAGGAAACTGAGGCTCAGAGCCACACAGATTTCACTGGGCTGATTATTTTGTCATTGAAGACTTTCATGGCAAAGATTAGCCAAAAGAGCACTTAACCAGAGCAAAATTTCCTTTTGGTGCCTCTCATAAAGGACGGGACTACCAACATTCTATTTTTGTGCTGGAAAGTGATGTTATAAAAAGAAGTTACTAAGAGGCCTTTCTTCCCAAGAGCTAATGCTTCCCCCCTCCATATAAATACACACACACATACATACATATATTTTATATATGCGTAATATTTACATGTGTTTTATCCTCCAAGTAGAATGTAAGCTCCTTGAGGGAAGGAATCATATCACTTTTGTCTTTCTATCTACAGAGCCTAGGCACAGAGCAGGAGTTTGATAAATACTTGTTGATCAATTGATCGATTAATGGAGAAATGGTCCATCCACCAAAGATCCCATTCCATTGATTGTCAGTCCCATAAATACAAAAATATTCATAGCAGCACTTTCTGTGGTTGGCATCTGTTTTGTGAGGTATATGGGGTGTAAAAGGAGGACTAGCACCACTGGTGGGAGCGCTCACTGAACACTTTTCAGGGCTGAACATCCATCTTTGGTATCTACCTTCAACTTACTCTCACCTGTGAATCCAAGAAGCTGTAGCATACGTGATAGCCCCACCCTAGTAAAACCATCTTGGCAGATGGGCTAAAGGCTGAGGGTAATCAACAGGCATCAAACCCATTGCTGAGGTAGGGAGTGTCCACTTCAAGCATGTGAAAACTTCCCCAGATGGAATGGGCAGATGAGAATAATTTCTTCCAGGGGCCATGAAAGCAGCTGAAGTAGGTGCTGTGGAGTACTTTGAGACTGGTCAGGTATTGAAAACACCAGGATCATCCTCTACATCCCAGGCCATTGCCAGTCATCCTGACTTTTGTCTTGCCATTGGACTTTGATGACTCTGGAACTTTGTGCAACTGCCTCGTTTAAATCAAATTCACATGCTAGTCAAGACATTACAATGTGATGTCATTGGACCTCTTTGAAGATTAAGGACTATTAACATCTATTATGTTATATATATACATATATATGTATGTTTTTGTATGTGTATGTGTGTGTATATATATGTATATATGTGTATGTATGTATGTATGTTGCTTCTGCCCATTAGAAAGTTTGATACTTGAGGACAGGGAATGTTTTACTATTATTTTTGCATCCCCAGTGCCTAGCAGAGTGCCTGGTGTGATAAAAGTGCTTTATAAATGCTTGTTGATCAGTATATTGACTTAAAGCAGCAGGCCTTTGGAACTTAATAGGAAGGTTATTTAGTCTAGAGATTGAACCTGAAGCAAAGACCTCATTTCTGGGGATATCAGTGATTGATAACTGACTTGTAGATCTCATGTTGAGAGATAAGGGAACTTTCTGGCTCTCTCAAGGCTGCCATTTCTACCTAGTGAAGACTTTTTGTTGAATGTGAAATGAAGATGGTTGGTCCTTTGGCCATGTTCCCCCTTCTCTCTTCCTCCAAACATTAGCATTCATCCCCGGTCTTTTTATTTGGCCGGAGGAGCTATGGGGGACAGCTGGAACAAAAACATTTCCTAACTAATGTGAAGCTTTTCAATTTAATGGAAATTTCAGAACTGTTAGATTGTCCCTAACCTGGGGCATTAATTGGTTCTTCAAAAAGCCACAGACCTGAAACATTTATGGATTAATTCATCCACAAGAAAAAAAAGTAATTCCAAATTTTAATGAAATAGAAGCTGATTGAAATTTTTTCTCAAAAATTGACAAAGTTCATTTTAGTTTTACGATTTGGTAATAATAAGGAAAGGACATCTGAGATCACTGACATTGATTGATTTCTGTTGTAATTTGGAATGAGAAGTTCCTGCTCAAAATTACTTTTCAGTCACCATAATAATTACTAACTACATATAAAAACACTTAATAAGCCAGCTCTGTACAGGGGGAAAGGCTGACAGCATCATTAGATGTGAGCAATTAAATGAAATTTCCAAGGGATACGGAGAGCAGTATCAGCTACTGACTGTAGGTAGAAGTGTGGTCAAGTCACTTAACCTAACTGACCCTCGGTTTTCTGTCTTCTTCAGTCTCCAGTTAATAAGACTGACCCATTTCTGAGGAGTGCTGAAAGGAATACAGAATAAAAAATTATCGGGAGGCATTTAGGCAAGACCTAGTTTCCTATAAATGCTGGAAAGTGGTGATCTGATCATCCCATAAAGAAAGACTGGCTTTAAACTTGTTTTGTTAGCATAAAGTTAAGAAGTTAAACCCATTTGCTTAATTCCAGCAGTTAAAGACAAAAATCAAACTAAAAGTCTCCATGTAGTTTAAAAATATTTGAGATATCATGAAATGCAGAAATATGTCCAAATATTTCCAACCTTACCTTTTCCAATTATTGAATTCCTTGTCTAGAGTAACAGCTTAGGTATTCACATAAGAAATCCAATGGAGCTAGGTCAAATAATAGGTCATAGCATTGTTTTGCAATATTTTGTAAGCTTTAATTTGGGGGATCTTATAAACCATAATAAGACCGTGGAATAACCGTGGGTTGGAAGGATTATATGAATCAGTTGAAAGCTGGTCCCAAAAGGACTTGTTTTTGTTAACTCTCCTTGTAAATTACGCTAATGAATTGTCCAGGAAACATGCATGCAAAAGAGTGGTAAGTTTATTTTCTTTGTTTTATTTTATATATTTGTTTTACTTTGAAATATCTCCAAATCGAATTCCCAGAAGTTACAAGAAAATTTTAGGAAACAAATAATGTTTGGTGTAATTTACAAGGTGGACAAGTCAACATGATTCTTCACTGAACCATCTGCACCCAAGCAGAATAACTCAGTTTTTGTGCCTGTGCATTTTGGATGAGTTTGGGAATTAGGGGAGTAGAGGAGAGCCTGAATGAAGGTGAAAATGTGCCATGAAAGGGCAGCTCTTTCTCAACAGGGTATAGCCTGGATCCCCATGGTGGTTATGAGAGAAGTAGGCTCTAGGAAAGGGATGGCTGGCATTTGCAAACAGGATCTTTGTGACAGCCTGAGGTGAATATTAACTCACTTCTACCTTTCTGTAGGAGGCCTTTCCTGCTTCCTCCTCATCCTCATCCTGCTCCTCCTCTTCTTCTTCCTCTTCTTTTTCCTCCTCTTCCTCCTCCTCCTCTTCTTCTTCTTCTTCTTCCTCCTCCTCTTCTCTCTTTCTCCCCAGCCATTTACCTATTTTCTTCCCTATAAGAATGTGAATTCCTTGAGGCCAAGGACTGCTTTTGCTTTTTTGGGTGGGGTAGCCTCAATTTAGCACAGAGGTGGATACATAGTAAGCCCTAATAAATGCTCGTTGACTACTGATTGAATGATATATGAAGAATTCACAGAAACATGGGAAGAGAGGTATGAATTGATCTCTTCACCAACTCCTTTGTCACTCCAAGTATACTCCTTCCTCTGCCCCACCACTTCTACTCCTAATTCTGTCATCATGAACGGTAGTCAAATCAACTCTGCCATTATTCTTTGTTGAAACATGTCAGTCTATTTCCCTATGATTCCAATGACCATCTGGTAGTTTTCTGGACCAAACACCCTTCTCTGTCTACCATTCCTTTTTGTATATTGTCTTCCACATTGAATTATAAGGTCCTAGAAGGCAAGGACCAAATTTCCTTTTGTATTTGTATCCTCAGCCCTTTGTATGGTACTTGGCACATAATAAATGCTTGACAAATACTTGTTTCTTTCTTCCTTCCTTCCTTCCTTCCTTCCTTCCTTCCTTCCTTCCTTCCTTCCTTCCTTCCTTCCTTCCTTCCTTCCTTCCTTCCTTTCTCCCTCCCTCACTCCCTTCTTCTCTTTGCTTCTTTGTTTCTTTCATCATTAGAACAAGCAATGTTTCCATAAATGACCTAGTAAGTGGCAAAGTTGGCATTTTAACCCAGGAATCCTGACTAGACAGTCCATGTTGTTTCCGCCATAATTCCTCTCTACATGACTCTGGCTTATGAAGAAAGCTGACATTTCAGAGATCAAGAACAGGATAGACCCATAGAAATGTAGGCGCCAAACCTACAGAGATCTGGCCTTCTCTTTGTTCCTTGCACATGAATCTCATTCTCCCATTTCAGTACCCATGGATTGGCCTTCCCACCCCCACCCCCACCCCCAACCTGGAATTCAATCCCTCTTTACTTTTGCCTCATAGAATCTTCTCCTGTCAAGATGACTCATATCCCATGTTCTATATGAAATCTTTCCTGAAACCATTCAACTAGTGGCACTCCCCTTTCCAAACTACTTTTTATTTAACTATTTTGTATTTGTTTGTATTTATTCATACATATTTAAATTAATGTATATACATACATGTATATATGACAATACATATAAATATATTTATTTAACTAGAAAGGCTACCTTACATACTCTCACTTTTACTGGTAGTCCAGGTCCACACAGCACAGTTACTATTTCTATGTTGGATTCTGGAAGTAAACTGAGGGGCCAGATTTCTAGTTGTAGTGTTCACTAGTATATTCCCCATTAATAATCAGGTAGACTTAGCTTTTTAGTAAAGATATTTATTGGAATATTATAGAAAGAATAGTAGCTATACAGTCATTCCCCCACAAAAGTCCAGGGCACATTCTCACAAAAATACACATAGCCTCTGTAGGGGAAGGAAGCGAAGAACATTTATGTAGTGTCTACTATATGCCAGGCACTTTTTACAAATATCATCTCATTCGATTCTCATGACAACTTGTAAGGTAGTGTAGTAGGAAGGCCGAATTTATGATCTCAAATATAATCATGTATATGTTTGAATGGTCCGAAATCCCAAGGTATGAGAGATTCTCTAAGGAGAAAATGACAAGAAATTTATTTAGGCCCCACCGCAGCAA
>CM053626.1:27488014-27514047 GCA_028646595.1 Phalanger gymnotis | reverse complement strand
CTACCACAAGCTAATAATGCTGCCTTCACCACATATTTATCTTGAGAATTATTTAAGAATTTATTGATATCCCTGAAGGTGGACCCACTTTAATGTCATAAAACCAGGAATGGCAATGAATCCTAAGGATTCATCCTACTGCCCTGACCATCCCAGGAACTAAGTTCAAACCACTTACAGAAGCATTGTAAAGAACTCTCTCGTCTCGGAGCTTTTGCATCTGGGTAGGAGTCTAAGGCTGCTTAGTATGAGACAACCTTGGGCCTCCTACACATTTCCTCTTTATTGGAGTTCCAAGGACCTTTTACCTGCTTAATCATTCACATCATAATAAAATCTCTTCACCCCAGAAAAAAAAAGTTAGATTAACTTTGGGAAGATCTAAAAGTGGGAATAAGTCTGCTTTGTCCATAGAAAATAAGGAGGCCATCAGACTAGATAGGAGGGACCATGATCAGAAACAATGAGAGATAAAGTTGGAAAGGCACAATGATACTAGATTATAGAGAGTATTTGGAAGCATAGAAAAAAAACATAAAAACCTACCAAAACCCCCCCCAAAACAAACAAAAAAATCAAAGGATTAGATTTGACTTTTTATGTACAAAAAAGTAGAACCAGAGAATGAAACAATGAATGCAACATCTAGGAATCTAGAAACAATATACATGGAAGGTACAGAGTCTAAAGGCAGGAAGATAAAATTTGGAGGTTTCCTAGAACAAAGAAGGCATGAACTAGTGTGGGCCTGGATAAGAATGAGGACAGAAGGGGGAAGCCATTTTGTATGAAGACAAAAGGTAATTGGCAGCAGCTATTGAGGTGAAGGAGAAGAATAAGTTAAAGATGACTTCCATGTTCTCAGCTGGTTGCCTAGGAGAATGTTGGTACCATTCAATAGTGAGAGGGAATTTGGGAAGGGAAAATTAAGGTATGTTTTTCATGTAGTAGCAACTCACATGAAAGAGAAGCTTTGTTCTCTGTTAATTGAAAATAACGGCATGACTTTAGTTTGTCACCAAATCCCAAATGCAGTGTGGCGTTTGGGTGGAATTTATGCCTCTAGGAATGTAAATGCATCCTAAACTCAAGATCACAGCAGCATGTTTACATATACTGCTGGGCTGTACATGGAACAAAACACTGTCATTCATACGTTGTGATTTCCCCTCATTCCATTCAATCCAAAAAAGTATTTATTTGGGGTCCATTATGTTTTAAGCATGAAGATACAAAGGTCAAAGCCCAAAAAGACATATTGATTAAAGCAGTTATTGCTGTAGTCTTGTTAAATGTTGCTAAACTGTATTTGCTGAAGGATAGAAATTGAACTTTATTTCAAACTTTTTCCCCCATGTTTTCTCTGGCTCCATCTTCAGAAATTCTCTTGTCTTTAAATTTTCATGCATGTTAAGAAACTTAAGCTGTTTTGGGAAATGTCACAAGTTGTCACTGGACACACAATTACTCCCTAACTGGAATGAAGTGGGAATAGGCATAAAATATCTTGCATTTTGATGCTCAGCTTCAGCTAGAACAAAAGATCATGGAAAGATGAGCCCCAGCTAATTCATATGACTGACAGTTTTCTAACTGTTAATGATGCAAGACTTCTTTTATAATAAATAGATCCCTCTTAAAAAGGGAAAACAATACTTATGGCATAACATTGCCTCATATAGTTGAGGTGAGACCTGGGGATCCTAGAATCTAGACATATAAGATCTTGTTCTCTCTCTCTCCCTCCCTCCTGGTTAACTTTGTTGCTCAAGTTTGCTTTCCAGCAGCTGGTAGAGAAGGGAGCTGATACTACTTGGCTCTGTACTCCCTATACCTTTTTTCCTCAACTTTCTCCTCTCCTCTCCTCTCCTCTCCTCTCCTCTCCTCTCCTCTCCTCTCCTCTCCTCTCCTCTCCTCTCCTCTCCTCTCCTCTCCTTTCTTCACCTCTATTCTCCTTTCTAAAGGACTGAGCACTCTTCACCTTTGAGTAGGACTATAGGTTCATTAGATTTTGAAGGCATTTCAGAGGTGAGGCTTTTTTATTTTAACTTCAGAGGAATTTTATTTTATTCTAGAAACAGAAGAGAATTACTGGAACTTTTTGAACAAGGGAGTGATAGTGGTCAGATCTTAGTTTTAGGAGGTGCAGTTTAGCAGCTGTGTGGAGAATAGATTTGAGACAAGGATATTGGAGATAAGGATTCTAATTAGGCAGCTATGACAGTATTCCAAGTTAGTGATAATGAGGGAAGGAATGGGAGAGAGGGATTGAAGGAGAGAAATGGTTGTGATCTTCTAAGTGGAGAGGAGACAAATATGAGAAATATCATAAAGGCTTAATTTTTTAAAAGTCCTTCAACTAATTTGATATGAGCATATCAAATATATGATTTGAGGGTGAGTGGGAAAGAATAGCCAAGGATGACTTGGAGTGACCTGGTATCTAGAAGAATGATGACACTCTCTAGAGAAATAGAGAAGTTAAAAGAGGGCTGGGTTTTAGAAATAAGATGGTTAAATCTGTTTTAGATATATTGAATTTAAGAGTCCCATGGGACATCTAGATGGAGTTGGCTAGCTGGCAGTTGGCCATGTGGGATGAACTGAGGAGCAATGAAGGCTAATAATTTGTATAGAGATCATAATTGAACTGATGGGTGCAGATGAGATCACTGAAGGAGAATAGAGAGAAGAAAATAGGTTCCAGGATAAAATGCCTAAGATATACCTACAATTTTATTACAGGGAATAGATAATTCTAGCAAAGAAGAATGAGAAGGGTCAGTTGGACTGGTAGGAAGACAAGCAGAAGAGAGGAGAGTCACAAAAACCCAGGGAGGAGAGAGTATCTAGAAGGAAGAAGCAGTGGTCTACAATGTGAAAAAGTTAGATAAAGAATGAATAAGCATCATTGAATTTGTAAATAATGAAATCATTGGTGACTTTAGTGAGATCAGAGCCTACACATGGTAGTTGTTGAATAAGTACTTGGTGAACTGGATTGGGTTGGAATAATATAACAACAAATTTGGGAGATGCCCAAATTTCTCAAGTGGGGAAAGTTTTTGCAACCTACCTCTGCGATGGAAGATGTGAAATATCAACTCTAGGTGTTATTTAATATGATCAGTGTGCTTTCAGTATAGCACTGAGATCAGTAAACCTTTGTATAGCAGTAAAGAAACAAACACCAGTTGGATTTAAAAGATCATTTGAAAATGAGGATTTCTGTACCCTAATTGATGACAGCAACCACAGTTAGGCTTTCTCTGTTCCTGGTCATTTTTCATTTGTTTCTCATACATAGTCCTTCTGAGTTAGACTTACTGTGATTGGCAGATTATAAACCAAAGAGACAAGTGAATATCTTCAGATGCAAACACTGTTTTTTTTTTCAACATTTGAGTTTGCTCCTGCTCATTCAGAAGGCTCTTGATAAAGAGCAGCCCCATAAAACAAGCCACTCACTTTTTATGGGTACAATGAAGACTGCACCTGAACCTTTAAGCTGGAAAAAGGTTCATGTGTGGTGAACCACTAGAAGATTGTCAAAGACACAGAGCAAAAGAACAGAGAAAGAACTACTGACTGAGCCCCAAAGGGATATTTTATAAAAGTTCATCTATTGCTTGAAGAATGGCATTTCTCTGTAAAGTTTCTAACAAGACCAGAAAAAAGTTTAGTCTCAGGAAATTGGTTAGATGCCATTTAAATGACTATTCCAGGACCCTTGCCAATTCATTATTACATGGCATTTATTAACCATCCCTACTGTGCAAGGACAATATCCAATATTTTGAATAGCACAGAGCATCATTTCATCCAACACATTAGCAAAATGGTATCTCAGATCATGATGTCTTCTTTCTATTGGACTTTAGTAAAGCCAAAAAAAATTGGCAATGATTTGACACCAAAGTTTTTATTTTGTTTTCTTTTGTTTTTAGAATACTACAGTGTCAAAGTTTCGATAAAAAAGTCTGCACACTATTATTAACCATCTACTATGTACCAGGTACTATGCTAAGTGGTGGTGATACAAAGACAAAAAGAAAAGAACTGTGATCCTCAAGGATCTTATATTCTACTGTGATTAGGAGGTAGAGGTGTGGGGAGGGGAAGGGGGAATGTAAATGGCATATATACAAAAAAGTGAGTGAAAAATAACTCTGAAATAATTTTCATGGGGTGGGAAAAGTTAGAGTGTGGAGAATTAAGTAAGAGAATGAATAAAGGACTCTTGCCCAATGTTGTATTTGAACTGAGCCTTGAAGAGAACTATGACTTCCAAGAGATGAAGGTGAGGAAGGAGAGGATTACAGTGTTTCTTAACCTATTTCATCTACCCCATTCTCAATGTCACCTCTGAACAAATAGCAGTAAAATCCTGATAAAAACAACGATGACGACAAAAGCATCTTGCAGTTTCCAGGATGTTGGGGGAAATGATCATTGTGGGATCATAGATTTAGAGCCAGAAAAGATTTTACAGGCTATCTGGTCCAACCCTCTCATTTTAGAGAATGTAAATGACTTGCCCAGGATCACATAGCCAGGTCTAGTTAGTCATGTTTCCTCTTTCTGAAGGCCTGAAGGGGAAAAACAAAAAAGAGAGAGAGATACAAAATCATGGGCTTTTCCAATGAATCCTGTCTTCTTATTATGTGGCCAAAGTATTGAGGCTTCAGCTTCAATATTTGACCTTCAAATGAATAGTATGAATTAATTTAAGTATTGACTAATTTGACCTTCTTGCTGTCCAAGGGACTCTCAAAAATGTCCTCCAGCACCACAATTTGAAAGCATTGATTCTGTGGCACTCAGATTTCAACTCTTGTAGCAATGCACTGCTACTGGAAAATACCATAGTTTGGACTATGCAGACCTTTGCCAGCATGGTCATATCTCTGCTTTTTAGTATGCTGTCTGGATTCACCATAGCTTTCCTTCCAAGGAGCAAGCATCTTTTAATTTCAGGGTTGCAGTCACTGTCTGCAGTCACATTTGAGCCTAAGAATGTAAAATCTGACACTGTTTCCCTTTCTTCTGCCTCTATTTTCCAGTAAATGATGGGGCCAGTTGCCAGAATCTTAGAGTTATTGATGTTAAGCTTTAAGCCAGATTTTGCACTCTCCAATTTCACCCTCATCAAGAGGCTTCTTAATTCCTCTTCACTTTCTGCCATCAGAGCGGCTTCCTCTGCATAGCTGATATTGTTGACATCTCTCCTGGCAATGTCAATTCCATCTTTTGATTCATCCAGCCTGGAATTTCACATGATATATTCTGCATATAAGTTAAATAAATAAGGTGACAATATACAGCCCTGTCATACTGCTTTTCCAATCTTAAAGCAATCGGTTGTTCCATGGTCAGTTCTAATTATTGCTTCTTGGCCTGCATACAGCTTCCTCAGGAGATGAGTAAGATTATCTAGTACTCCCATTTCTTTGAGGACTTACCACATTTTCTTGTGATCCACACAAAGTCTTTATTGTAATCAATGAAGCAGAAGTAGATGTTTTACCTTAACTCCCTTGCTTTCTCTATAATCCAGTGAATGCTAGCAATTCTCCAAAACTCCCTTGCTTTCTCTATAATCCAGTGAATGCTAGCAATCTAGATAGATTGTAGTTATTGGTGATGTTAAGATTTTTCTTGCATATTTATTTGTATGTTCTTGCCACCTCTTCTTAATCTCTTCTGTTTCCATTAAGTCTCTAAAATTTTGGCTTTTATCATGTTCATTTTTTTTGCATGAGATTTTCCTTTGATATCCCTAATTTTCTTGACAAGATCTGTCTTTTTATTCTCCTGCTTTCTTCTATTTCTTTGCATTGCATTACTCATTTAAGACAAACTTCTTATCTCTCCTTGCTATTCTTTAGCATTCTGCATTCAGTTGAGTATATCTTTCCCTTTCTCCTTTACCTTTCACTTTCCTTCTTCCTTCAGCTATTTGTAAAGCCTCCTCAGATGGACATTTTGCGTTGTTGTTCTTTTTCTTTGGAATGTTTTTTCCTACTGCCTTCTGTAAGCTCCATTATGACCTATCTATCTTGGGTAACCTTGCACAGCATAGCTCATAATTTTATTGATCTACACAAGCCCCTCCACCAGAACAAGGCAAAGTTTGGGGCTCTGGCTAGGAATGGCAGAGGACCTGGAATAGGATGTGGAAGGCAAAGGAGTTAAGATTACAACCAAGAATGACCTACCCAGAAAAACTCAGTATAATCCTTCAGGTGAGAAATGAACATTTCCTCATGAAATAGAGGATTTCCAAACATTCTTGATGAAAAGACAAGAGCTGAATAGAAAATTTGACATTTAAACAGAAGACTCAAGAAAAACTTAAAAAGGCAAATGTGAAAGAGCAATCATAAGGGACTTAATAAAGTTAACATGTCTGTGTTAAGATGATGTATGTAACTCCTAAGAAATTTATCATTGTTAGGGAAGTTTATATAAACAGGAATTTACATAGATAGAAGGTATGGGTATGAGTTAATTACACTGGAATGATCTTCAAAAAATGAAGGGTTAAGAAAGAGAGGAAGGGAGAGATAGAATGGGGAAATTTTCTCACATAAAAAGGCACGCAAAGGAGAGCTTTTATAATAGGGGAGCAAACGGTGGTGATGGTAGGCCATGCTTGAACTGTTCTCTCATCAGAATTGGTTCAAAGAGGGAATACACACACATACATCCATATAGTCGGTTGTGTATAGAAATGTAACTTACACAGTAGGGAAATGGGAGGGGAAAGGGATAAGAGCAAAGGGGTTGGTGATAAAAGAGAGGGCACATTAAGGGAAGCTGTGATTAGAAGCACTTTTGAAGAAGGACAGGATAAAAAGAGAGGAAGAAACAGAAAATAAAATTGGATGGCGGGGGCGGGAATGCACAGTTAGTAATCACAACCATGAATGAGAATGGGTTGAACTCACCCATAAAATGGAAGCAGAGAGCACAATGATTTAGAAACCAGAATCCAACAATATGTTGTCTATAATAGATGCATTTAAAACAGAAAGACATAAAATTAAAATAAAATTCTGGAGTAGAATCTAATCTGCTTCAGCTGAAGCAAAAATAGATAGTAGTAGCAATCATAATTTCAGATGAAGCAAAAGCAAAAATAGACCTAATTAAAAGAAATAATCAAGGAAACAGCCAATGAAATAATGTAAAAAAGTTTTATCACATGTTTATCTGGTAAATTCCTTGTTTTTCAAATCTATACTAAGTACAGAACTGGGTCAAATTTGTAAAAAATGAGAGCCATTGCCTAACTGATAAGTGGTCAAAGGATATAAACAGAGGTTTTCAGAAGAAGAAATCAAAGCTATCTGTAGTCATATAAAAATGCTTTAAATCACTATTGATAATTCAAATTAAAACAATGCTGAGGTACCACTTCACATTTATCAGAAATGACAAATGCTGGAGATGAGGGGAAAATAGGTAGGCAAGTGAACTGCTGGTGGAGTAGTGAACTGATCCAACCATTCCAGAACACAATTTGAGACTATGCCCAAAGGGCTGTAAAACTGTGCATACCTTTTGACCCAGTAATACCACCACTAGACCTATATCCCAAAGAGATCAAAGGAAAAGGAAAAAGACTTGGAAATTGAGGGGATGCTCCTCTATTGGGGAATGGCTGAACAAGTTGTGGCAAATGAATGTGATGGAGTACTATTGTGCTATAAGAAATGACAAGGGGGTGGTTTCAGAAAAAAAAAACATGGCAAGAATTATATGCACTGATGCAAAGTAAAATGAGAAGATCTGGGAAATCATTGTGCACAATAATGGCAATGTTGTAAAGATGATCCACCATGAAAGACTTGACTACTCCGATTAATACAATGGACCAAAGGAATTCCCAAGGATCCATGATGAAAAAAAATGAGAAGAAATGAACTGTATGTGCAAATTGATGTATAATTTTCTCACTCTATTTTTCCTGGATTTTTTAATATAGCTGATATGGAAATACATTTTGCCTGATTTTACATGTTTAATTAATATCATATTCTTGCCTTCTCAGGGGGATGGGGGGTTTAAGAGGGAAAGAGAGAATTTAGAACTCAAAATTTCAAAAGAGAGAATGTTTTAAAATAAATAACAAATTCAATTTTTTTAAAAACTAAACTAAGAATAGATGAAACAGACAATAATGGCAGAGTAGGCAAACAATCAGCCCAGAACTCTGCATATTTAGTTATCCCAAATGGTTGAGGATTCAAAATCATAGGATACTAAGGCTGGAAAAGACCTTAGAGATCAGCTAGTGTAATGACTCCATTTTACAGATGAGGAAACTGAGGCTCAGAGGAGGATAAGTATGTTTTCCTAGCTCATCCTCATCCTTATCTTCATCATCATTATAGCTAACATTTATATAGTGCCTATACTCCAGCCTGGCACTTAAAAATATTATCTCACTGAGCACTTTATTTTTTTAATTTATTTATATTAGTTTACAACACTCAGTTCCAAAAGCTTTTCAGTTTTAAATTTTCTCTCCCTCCCTCTCCTCCCCCCTCCCCAAGATGGCATGCAATCTGATATAGGCTCTACAGATACATTCACATTAAACATATTCTCATGTTAATCATGTTGCCAAGAAGAATTATAACCAATGGAACGAACCACAAGAAAGAAGAAACAAAACAAAAAGAGAGAGAACAAATAGTATGCTTTGATCTGCATTCAGACTTTGTAATTCTTTCTCTGGATGTGGATAGTATTTTCCATCATGAACCTTTTGGAGTTGTCTTGGAACCTTAAATTGCTGAGAACAGCCAAGTCTTTCAAAGTTAATCATCGCACAATGTGGCTATAACTGTGTATAATATTCTCCTGGTTCTGCTCCCCTCACTCAGAATCAGTTCATATAAGTCTTTCCAAGTTTTTTTTGAAATCTGCCTGCTCATCATTTCTTATAGCACAATAGTATTCCAGTGCGTTCATATACCACAACTTGTTCAGCCATTCCCCAACCAATGGGCATACCTTCAATTTTTCAGTTGTGGACACCACGAAAAGAGCTGCTGTAAATATTTTTGTACATGAGGGTCCTTTTCCCATTTGTATGATTTCTTTGGGATATAGCCCTAGAATTGATATTGCTGGAACAAAGGGTATGCATGATTTTATAGCCCTTTAGGCATAGTTCCAAATTTCTCTCCCAAATTGTTGGATCAGTTCACAACTCCATCAACAACACATTTCACTAAGCACTTTACAAATACTATATCATTTTATGCTTACAATGACTCAGGGAATTATATGCTATCTTTATCTACATTTTACAGATGAGAAAACTAAGCACCAGAGAGGAGTACTTTTTTTTCAAGTTCAGAAAAATTTTATTTTCAAAATCACAGCACCAATTTCAAACTTTTTAACACTAACTTCAAATTTTATAATTTAACTACTGCAAGAAAGAACTATGAACTTGTTTTAAGCTTTTAAAAACAATTTTAGCTTTCTCTAGCAAGAATGGAAAATCATAGAGGCTAACTTAAAAAGCACAAAATAAAATTATTCCTCTGTATTCCTCTGGTTAAGACAAAATAAACTCAATTCTTAATTCCTTTGAAAAGGCATTTTGGTTAAAAAAATCATATTTCTTTTAATATCTGCTTCTGCCTCCTCTTTCAGATTGGCTTCCCCCATGGCCACTACCTCTTGGCACTCCACAACTTGAACTGCTATACAAATCAGGGCCGGATATTTCCTATCCATTGAAGGAGGAAGCCTTCTCTCCTGTCTGACAACATGATCAGGACCATGTGAATAGATACCAATTTGACTACTTGAGTCACCATCATGACTTCTACCATATCCATCTCTTGTGCTGCTGTAATCATCACAGTGACTCCTTCCTCCAAAAAAGGGAAGAGGTATTTGAGCAGATGGAGCACTACAGGAGTTACCATAACTCTCATAAGAATCTCTGTAGGACCCTCCACTTGAATGATCTGAATGGTCTCTATCACAACCTCCACCATAGCCATCACGGTCACTGTATCCTCCAGATATATATTTATCATGTGAGCTAGAATGGCCATAGTCATGGTATGTATAGTACCTTGGAGGTGGAGCATAATCTCTGACATCTTGAGAATTTGCATATTCTCTTCTTGAATAACTCTCTTTATTATTGCAACTGTCATCTCTTTGTGACACATACACATCTCTGCATGATGACATTGTTTCTATTCATGGAAGACCTCCATAGCTATCTCTCCCATGAGACATTAGCCCTCTTCATCCCATTCCACTACTGCTATGCACTGGTCCAGAAGGTATAGACCTTCTAGGCGGAAGTCCCCCACTTTGTGGAGGTGGACCCCTTTTAACTGGAAGTGGTCCCCTGGAAGAACCCATGTTGAAATTAAGAGAAAATCCACAGTCATCCATGTGTCTCCATGAGGTGGCCCTCTTGCTCCACCACTTCCTCCTCTTCTACCTCCAAGACCTCCTGGAGGACTCTTTCTTGGAGGGGGTGGTGGCCCTCATCTAATACCACTTTCAAATGATGGTTTCAAGGCTTGTTCCACCTTAATTGATTTTCCATCTAAAGACTTTTCATTCATGTCTCTTGAAGTACTTTTTGCATCAGCAGGACTCTCAAAAGTAACAAAAGCAAAGCATCTGGATTTATTGGTTTCCCAATCTTTCATCAACAGAACTTCTATTATCTGGCCATATTTTCCAAAAAAAAATTGATGGAATACTTTTTTCATTTGTTTCAGTATTGAGTTCTCCTATAAATAACTTCTCTGGACGATTCATTTCCGTCATTGAAAAAAAATTTCAGCACAATTCAATGGGCAACATGAAGCTTAGTGAGGCAAGACCAGAGGTACTTTTTTCTAGATCATATAGTATTTACTAAATTCCCAGTGGGTGTGACAACTGATCATATGCATTGTGGAGAGAGAGAAAAAATGGCAAATCACTTCAATGGGGTCAATTTTCATCTAAGGAGGGGGATTTGGGCTGGAGGTAGTGGCGATCTTACTAGTCATTGACAATGTCATCAAATAGCCTTCCCAAGCATGAATATGTCTCCTTTGGTTCCTTGAGAAATTTTATGACTTCATAAAAGATTGTGATTCCATCCCTTCCCCAAATAATATACATTTTTATAAACACTGCCCAATGTCCATCACACCCAAATGGAATGAGCTCATAGTCTGGGGAACTGTCTGTGACATAGCATTGTTGGTATTAAATCTGCATGGAATATCAATGGAATATACAATCAGAACTCCATTCACACACCCTGAAAAACCCAATTCTCTTTAGCAAGGGACTTTTAAATCCTTCCTATGCTTAGTAAAGCAGGTTACATGCTTGATACCTGAACTTCAGGAATTTCTGGAATTTCACCAAGTGTGTGTCTCATCAAAATTCATCTCTCCTGCCAAAATTTGCCATAAGCATGGAAGAGATAAAACACCAAGCCCAAAGCATCTGGGCAGAAGACAAAAGGAATTCAACAAACAGGACAAGGTGTTTCTTTAAAATTTGTGCTTCAGTCATTTTTCTTCAATGTTTCATATTGTTGTCAGGATATCGTCTACACGATACCCAAAGAATTAGTCAATTCTGTATAAAAATGAGTTAAGTAAGTGATAAAAAAAGCCCTGTGGTTATCTGGCATTGTATAGATAAGACTTTTTTCATTTTTCAGTGACTTTGTTGTTGTGTATAAAGTGCTTGAGTGAACTAGTAGATAATAATTGCTTTAGATAGACTTTGCATCATGTACAATTATGAATCTTTGAAATATATGAGTTTTATCTTGTGATACTTACCATAACTTTATAATTCTAGGGTCACAAGATTAGAATGGATTAGGCTGTTCATTTTCTGCTACAATTCTTTCTTACTCTGCTCAAAATGCTCTAATGTTTCCCACTTGCCTCTAGAATAGAATATACGTTCTGATTCAACAATTAAAATTCTTCACAGTTTGACTCCAGGCTACCTTGCCAGGATGTTCATATATACCTCCTTTCCTACACATTCTATATTTCAGCTAGATTGGCTTGTTTGCTGGTCCTCATAGAGGACAGCCCATCTCCCATCACTATGCTTTTGCACAAGCAGGACTGCATGCCTGCAATGTTCTTTTTTATGTCCACTTCTTAGATGTCTCCTACCTTAAGGGGCCTTTTTTTATTCTCCTAATATCTATTGTAATCCCCAGTCCTTTTGTATTTATTTCTAACATATTTTGTATTTATTTATCTGTAAACCTGTTGAATCTAAGTGTAATGAAGGTCTCTCGAGGGTAGTGACTATCCTTCTTTTGTATTTGTAATCCTAGGGCTTGTTACATAGCATAAGCTTCATATGTGTTTGGTGACTTATAATTATGATAGTGTCTTATATAAACTTCTACCAGGTCAGCAGTGGCGTCTTAGTGGTGCTCCCTCTGGCAGCTGGGTGGTACAGTGGATAAGGGCACTAGATCTAGCATCGAGAAGAACCAGGTGCAAATATAGCTTTAGACACTTACTGGCTGGATGACACTGAGCAAGTCACGTAGTTGTTTGTTTCAGTTCCCTCATCTGTCAAATGGAGATAATAATAGCACTAATCTCCCAGGAATGAGATGATAATTGTAAGGAGCTTAGCATAGTGCATGGAACATAGTAAGTGCTACATATGTTAGTTATTATTATTAACTTTAAAGCACCCTGTACATAATAAGCATCAAATAAGTATTAGCTATCATCATCATCATCATCATCATCATCATCATCATCATCATCTCATGACCCAAACGTCCAGGATTCTTTCAGGCATGGTCAGCTGAGGTAAAGAGCACATTTTCCCACTTGTGACAATTTTAAATGATTGTCCTGGGGGGCTGGAAGGCAGAACAATCAACTCCTCCCAAAGCCTTCTTTTATAGAGGGCTCAGAACTTCACAGGTAACTCTCCGTTTTCCATCATCTGCTCTGCTTAGTTTCAATTCCACAAACATCATGTCCCTGCACTGGATAGCCTCTATTCCTCTCACCCTTTCGGCTTGCTCTTGTATATTTCCTTTCCCCATTGGATTATAATCTCCTTGAGGGTAGACTCTTTTTAAAAGTTTTCATTCCACTGACTGCTTAGCACAGTGCCTAGCACATAATTTGTACTTAACAAGTGTTTATTGGGTTGAAAATTATTCGGGAGAAATAAAACATATAAGCTTAGAGGGAATTTATTCACCAGGCATTCGTTATACTCATGGAATCACAGGTCTAAACCAAAATATACATTTCTTATATAAGACTATAGGCTACAGTCAGTCAACGTAGTAGAGATGAGTAACTACATTCCATTGGGAGCAAGAGTTTCTAAATGCAGGAATTCCTTACTGAAGGAATCACAGGTCTGGATCATATTTCATATCGGAAGCAAATACCTAAATCTGAATGAAATTGTTACAATTGGTGGAACTTCTGGCTGGTTAATTTTATTTTTGAGTGAACTGAGATTGGAAGTGGCAATGGGATTATTCACTTAAAGCTTTCACATATTCAGAAAGGCAGTATAGTACAGACATACCTCGTTTTGTTATGACTCACTTTATTGTGCTCGGCGGATACTGCATTTTTTACAAATTCAAGGTTTGTGGCAACTCTGCATCAAGCAAGTCTGTTGGAGCCATTTTTCCAAAAGCATGTGTTTACATGGTTTTTCTATGTCACTGTTTGGTAATTCTCACAATATTTCAAACTTTTCATTATGATCTGTTATGGTGATTTGTGATGTTGCTAGCATAATTGTTTTGGGGCGCCACCAATTGGGCCCGTATAAGAAGGTGAATTTAATCAATAAATATCATATGTTCTGACTGTTCCACCTGTGAGCTGTTTTCCTCTCTCCCTCTCCTTGGCTCCTATTCCCTGAGACATTCAACAATATTGAAATTAGGCTAATTAATAACCCTACAATGGCCCCTGAGTGTTCAAGTGAAAAGAAGAGTAAATCCATGAGGCAAACTGCATTGTCATCTTATTTTAAGAAATTGCCACAGCCACACCAGGCTTTGGCAACCACCACCCTGATCAGTCAGCAGCCATCAATATCGAGGCAAGACCCTCCACTAGCAAAAAGATTACAAGTCACCGAAGGCTCAGATTATGGTTAGCATTTTTATCATCACTTTTAATTAAGGTAGGTATACTGTTCTTTAGACATAATACTATTGCTAACACAATGGACTAGTGTAAACATAAATTTTATGTGCACTGGGGGACAAAAGAAAAATTTGTGTGACTCGCTTTATTGTGGCGCTCTGGAGCCAAACCCTCAATAGCTCCAAGGTGTGACTGCATAGGGAAAAGCATGCTGCCTATGGACCTGAAGTCACGTAATGGATTGGGTAAGTTACCAAACCACTCTGGCCTTGGTTTCCTATCTATAAAGTGAGAAGGTTGGCCAAAATAATGTCTAAGGTCCCTTCCTCTTCCCCGTCTCCTATCCTGTAGTATATTTTTATAGTGAGATTTTCTTTCATTGCTCCACTAAATTCCCTTTTATTTTATTATAAGCAATTAGCTCAATGGTCCACGCTGAAGATAAAAAGTAGGATGGTGTATACCTGCAAGAGGATGCCCTTGATAGGGTTTCCACAATTTGGTTCTAGTCTGTCTTTCAGACTGATTTTATGCTAGTCTACTTCATACCCTTCATTAAAACTAGGGCCTGACCTTCTTCCACATTTAGCCAGGATAATGCTGAGAGTCCATGACAAATGTAATGCAAGCTTGGCCAATAAGCTGTTTCAATAATCCGGCTAGCAGCTGCTGTGGGGGGTGTAAAATCAACAACAACCAGCTCACAGAACACTGCAAGCTCAGGTTCTTTTGATCTGCTTTACTAAGGAAAGCAACGTTAAGGGGTTGACAATCTTACTTTATAGTCAGCATACAAATATGATTCACTTAGTTCAGGAGAAAAAGCCAGCACCTTGAACTTCAGAGCAAAAACAAACAAATTACAAACATCAACAGACAGGCCAAATACAATTCATAGTTACCACCATCTATGTTCAGCCCAGGCACTCATAACAAGGGCTGGCCCAGAGTTACATGTGCCACCATGGCTGTGGGTCAGAGCTCCGAAAAAGAGAAAGCCAACCCCCGGTTTTATATCTTTTTCAGGGTCAAGGGTGAGTCACACATGCGACTCACCCATGTGACCTAAAATCGTCACAAAGATGTGACTTAAACCCATGTGGTCTGAAGGTCTCTGACGTCACAAACATGTCACTCAAACCCATGTAAACTAGGCTTTCCCTTGAGGTAAGGAGGTCATCAAAGACTCCTAATTTAATCAAAGAAATAAAGGCTAAACTCTTCAAGGGCACTTGGTTGAACTAAGTGCTAATAGCCCATTTTGATTGCCAACACATAAGCCCAGTCCTTGTGGCAGCTGAATCCAGAGTGCTGAGCTGATAGCATTCCCAAGTGGACTTTTAAGTATGTGTAGACATTCTAAAGCTGATTTCAATCTGCTAGCCATTGGTTGTGTAGCTAGCTAGTACCTTTCCTTCTTCTTTCAGCTGACTCTTCATCCTTTGGAGGCATTCCAGAAAGACAACAGAGAAAATTTGTTGAGGGAAGAAGTTCCTACTTATGGCCAATACATTGCTTGTATATATAGGTCTCTATCCTTTGCCTCAGTGTTTGGTTTTTTTTTGTTCTTTTATTTGTTTTACTTGAAGGATACTGGTGATTGTGAACTTTGAGAGGTCAGGAGAGAGAGAGCCATTGAGGAAGTCTGAAAGCAAAGTCTAAAATGGGTTTCATATCTAGCCCAGCATTGAATATCCCTCTCCTGTGGAAGGATATTTGGGACCCAGTCAGAAATAACTGAGAAAGGAACTTATTAAGTAGTATTGTCATATAGGGACATGAACTCAGAAGGACCAATGATATAGAGAAACTGCATTGAATTTGGGCCTATTGTGCAGAAAGACCAAGGTGATATGGGGGAGTATATGCCTCCTCAGCCACTGAAGAGAAAAAATATCTATATCTATACTTTTATTATTGCTACAACTTTGAAGTAAATATCTCCTTGTAAAAATTCACTGATGTCAAATGATTAAATGGAAATATTAGTTCTTTTAGTGATTAATAATGGGAGGAACATTCCAGGATCAAAGTTTTCCGTATTTTAATCACACTGGTTTACTAATGGTAGGATCTGAACCAGGTCCTTACAGAGATTACTTTTTGGGGGGAGAAGAGTTAAGGGCAAAATTCATGAAGATGATCTATTATGGGTAGAGGAGTTTGATTGACATTATTTGGGGGAATACTTCATGGTTGAAATCACAAAACATTTGAAGTGTTAATACATCAAAATAATAAAAATATAAATAACTACCATTGCTTAAGTCAATTCAGTTCATAAGGCAAAGAGAGGAACTGGTTTTAATTTCAAATGACTATAAGATTTGGAATTGTAAGGTACATTAGGGGTAATTTAGTCTACCCTTACCCCCTCCCCATTCTATTGATGAGGAAACAGGTTCAGAGCAATTAAACTCTTAGTTCCAGATTCTATATTATAATCCTCTCTTTCTGAGGGCCTTCTCCTCTTAGACTAATTCTTTTGTGAAGTCAAACTAGGCCATCTATTGCCTCTGTTCTTACCTAGCTTTTAAACACTGAATGGGTGTCACCTCAGACAAGCTGAGACCTGGGAAAGACCTTAGCTTAGAAAGGCCAAGGTCTCCCACTGCATCCTGGCCCATCACCATTAATCCTGACCTATATCTTGCTACCCAGACTCCAATGACTCTGGAGGAGAGGGTGAGGCTGATGACTTTGCACAGCCCTGCCTCACTTCAATTCACTTGCAAGTGAGGCACCACCCTCCTGATGTCATTGGTCCTCCTTGAGAATGAAGGATGAACAACAATGTCCAAAGAGCTGAAATGACAGAATTAGGAAAGGACAGAGATTTTTCATTGTCATCTCAAGAAGGACTGCTGTGCATATCCACCTGACAAAGCTTCAGTAAGCATCAGGACATATGGCTACCTAAATGGAGATCTGACAAGATCTTTTATAACTTTTCTCTACCCAAATCCATCTACACCATAACATGATATTTCTGCAGCCTCCCCAGTGGCTCTCCCACCCTCAGCTATCCCACAACCACCCACTTGGAATAGATATGTCCTATGGATCTCATGTACAGTGGTTTATCTATATTGAAATAATTGAGTTAACTGTAAATACATGTGTTCAATTCATTAAGACAAATTTTTGAATGTGTCCAGCACTTTTAGGTGTTAAGATATAAAGACAAAAACGAAGCGGTTCCAGCTTTCAAGGAACTCAAGTCCTGCTGGGTCATCTCACTCCAAAAAGTTCATGACAAGCATAAGAAGGAAACAACCTGCCATGAAGTTAAAGGCACAAACATTTGTGTCAAGAGAATGAAGAAGCAGAGAAATCCCATGGAGCACTTGAGAAGAAACTATTGCACATGAAAATATCATTAATCTTAATGACTTTTTAGATAGGACCCAGACATTTATTAGGGTACAGGGAATAAAAATCATAGAGTCTTTGAATTGGAAGAAACCTTATTTATTTGAACAAGTACCTGAGAAAAGAGCTAATGTTAGGTCACCGGCTGTATGCTTAACATGCAATAAAAGAAATTGTGTAAGCAAAGAAGGAAAGGGGAGAGTTAGAAGGTGCCATTTGAGCCAATATATTCTTCTCTTCCTGAATGAATAAAGGGTTTTTCCATCTCCCCAATGGAAGAGTTTAAGCTCTAGGTATCAAAGACAGTGGTCTGACAACCAGTTGTCGTCCTGGTGAATTTTAAGTGTTCTTTACCATCACCTCCCCTATCCCTACCCTTTATCTTGCCTCTGCTTTATTTCCATGCCATACATTTCCAGCTTTAAAAAAAAGAGAGATTTTTTTTTTTTGCAAATATATAGTTGGTCAAAATAATTTCCTTTGCTTTTTTTTTCCTTAATTGTGTGTGTGTGTGTGTGGAGGGGATTCCATTCTTTGATTTTTTTAATGTGATTAATTTGGTTTTCCCTTTAAAAATAAAATTATTTCATCATTTATCATTTTAAACAGTATACTTTTATTCTTTAATTCAATTTTATTAATCTCTGATTTTCAATATGGTAGGTGAGAAAAGAGAAAAACTGTAAAGGCAGGATCCATTTTTTAAAAAATCATTCCCCATGTTAAAATCAGTTTAAGAAAGTTGGCATACATGAAAAAAAAATGGTCAGTTTTAGTCAAACGCATCGAGGCCTTCCTAACTCCTTCATGTCCTTGAATTTTACTCCAGGAAAATCATCTCCAATCACTGAAATATAGACTTCACCCTCAATTTTTCTTGAAATAACAAGGTCCACATCTGCATTTATAAACTCTGCATCATGCTAATTTTAATACTGATTTCCTGGGACAAATATGAAATGGCTATGTTCTAAATATAAAACATGATATTATCCGATTCATTTCTCTTTTCTGCCTACCCTCAACCAAGTGTCAAAAGTGGAAGGAAGAGACTCAGTTGGAGAATCTGGGTCATGTAAGTTTGTTTCTCCTCCAAGCCATTTGACAAGTTGACAGATGGATATACAACTGAGTACTCTGCCTTTTGCATATTGGCAAACTGATATGGGGCAGGGATATGAACATATTTTCATATTACGGTGACAATAAATATGCTGTGCTCGAATCTCATTCAATGTAACTCCATGGAAGAATTCCCTCGGAGTACATAGACTGAGGCCTGGCCTACTATTTTTATCACATCAATTTCGGTAGTCAGCAGGAAGAAACACTAAATTTTCTGGGGAAATGTTACTGCTTTTTGGCATACAATAACTTCATATTCATTGCAAGCAAACATGAGCATAAATTCATTTATGGATGACTGCAAGAGCTATTTCCTTTATGGCTATTGACATATGATCATATAAACCCTTGGGAGGTTAAAAATCTGTTCTAATTCTCCAAAAAATAAAATTAAAAATAAAAAATAATCTGTTCCACATGCAAGCTCATCTCTTCTGTAATGAGGCAGTCAATAAATCAGAGGAGTACTGTTTCCTTGTGAAAAATCTGTATCCTCTTGACATTGATACAGTGAAACTTCCAGACATTGAATGAAGGAAGTCATTTCTAGAAGGAATTATCACGGGAGCTGGAACCAATTTGGGCAATTATTTCAAGTTAAAACTTTATTTAAATCTGCCATTTGTTAACTGTGTGACCTTGGGAAAGTCTTCTTGTCTCTCTGGGTTTCAGTTTCTTCATCTATTAAAGTGCTGTGATAGAACTAGATGACCTCTAAGGTCCTTCCATAGGCTAGAATCCTATGAATGAGTGGCAGGTCATTGGCCTCAGATAACAAACTGCTATACAAAGTGCATTTGGTGGTGGTGGTGGTGGGACTGTACTTAGGATTTTATTGACAAGGGAAGCTACCAGTATGGAAATTCCTTTCATCAACATAAATCAGAAATTCACCTGTAACTTAGTCATAAGGGGTTGAGAGTCATCAGTGAAATCATAGACCATCCCAGCATTACTTTGATATTTTCATTTGAGCAAAGAAGTAACCACCTGCCTGGATGGCCACATGGTAAGCCAGAAAATAAGCAGTGATCTGATAAAAAAAAGCCCAGTAAGTAAGTCACTATGTCTAGATCTCCAAGATTAAGAATTCTAGGAAGCAGATTGTAACAGAGTCAAAATGTTAAAGATCGCACGTAAGGTCCCAGCAGGAGACTTGGGCCTTTTTGAAATTGCCTTAGATTGGTAGACACACCTTTCTCACTCAGAGGATTCCGACTTAGAATCAACTTAGGAGCGCCCTCTCATTCAACAATGCTCCCAGGGTGGAATTTCCTTCTATGATATCTAAGACAAATGGCCAACTTGAACATTTCCAGTAATGGGGAAAATGAATGACACCCCAAAGAGGCTGTTTCACCTTTGGTCAGCCCAGCTCTTCGGCTACCAGACATAGCTAGTGGCAGTTTCATTCTTGTTTTATTGGTGTCTACAGTGGTGAATGACTGAAAGATTTTTCACTGCCTGTATTTTGCATTGGTCTTGTTTTGTAGAAATGAGGAGTTGTCTCCTCTAAAAGACCAACTATGGTAGATTTCTGATATAATCTATAGCAAGCACTGGTGGTATTGCTTCAACTTAATTATAGTCTGCTACAGTACAAAGTTACAGATGAATGTCCAGAAAATGCTTTCAAAATTGAACATCAACATGTTGGGAACCATAGTGTCTTAGGGTTAGAAGAATTCTCCAATTGGCTAGTCCAACCCCTTTTTTGTACAGCTATATAAAACAAGGTGAATTATCCCTTCTGTTGATCCTGACAATTCTCTAAGTGTATCTCCAGTGATTAAGGAAATTCCCTAAACTGATGGAATCATAGGCCTGATAAAAAAAAAAAAACAAAAATCAGCTCCCTACCTTACTGCTCCCCCACCCCCGTTAGTTTGTCCTTGTGAAGACCTGATCTTCTTTCTACCCAGTTGTAAATTGGTATGGGCCATAATCTCCCACCTTCTTTCTAAGGGGATCCTATCCATCTGGGCTTTATGAATGCTGCTAATCCCTTGGCACAGTTTGGTTCCCCATTCCACCCCCACTCCCTTATCTTCCCCACCTCCCAATCTATTCATCTAGTTTATGTACTCCACAAAGATTTCTCCTCTTTGGAAAAGTTGCTCTGGATTTTCAAAGCAATTTTGCAAACTCCATTTTTCTTTCTGCCAAATGAAGACATATATTAAGATATAGCTCAGTGCTCATTTCATTTTAGGATCAAATAAAAGGATTAATTTTAAACCAGTTGTTAAAACAGTGTTAACCAAGGATGAGCAGTTTGGATAAAACTGAACACAACAGTTGGTGTTCTTTCAATATGACCAGATATTGTTCTTGTATATAAAATGTGGTTTAAGCAATTCAATCTTATTTCTAAATGGCCAATCTAGGCCAAAAATGGTTTGGCATGTTTAAATGTGTTAGTGCTATTGGCCATATACAATAATCAATTAAATCTTTCACTAAAATAAATATACAGAGGGCAATAGAGGCACTCAGGAGTCCAAGAAATACCAATTGAGAGGCTTTGTGTTTTAGTGAGAGAGTACTGGAACTTGGAGACAGGAAACCCTGGGCTTAGATCCCATCTCAGACACTGACCCTCTGTGTGTCCCTGAAGAAATCATGTCTCTGTGCCTCAGTTTCCACAGATGTAAAATAAGAGGGTTTGGACTTGATGCCTTCTGAGTTCCCTTCCAGCTCTAAATCCATGACCCTGTAATCTCTGATTAACAGAGCACCATAATTATTTGTTAATTTTTTTCAAAATATCCTAAGGGATGATTCTGTGAATCTGAGATTTGGAGTGCCTTTCACTCTTTTCCATAATGAAGTAGGGGAATATGGGTGTAGAATGTAGTATACACAGTTCTATGCCAGTTGATATTTTTCTTAAATATTTGTCTTTGTTACAACAGAAGGCTCATTATTATTATATGTATATATACATGTATGTGTATGTGTATGTATATGTCTGTGTATACGTATATGTATATGCGTATGTGTATCTGTATGTATGTGTATGTGTACAGATACGGGTACGGGTATATGTATGTGTATATGTGTATGTATACGTATGTGTATGTGTATGTGTGTATGTATGTGTATATGTCTGTGTATATGTATGTGTATATGTATATGTCTGTGTATATGTATGTGTATATGTATATGCGTATGTATATGTATACGCAAATGCATATGCATATGCATGTGTATATTTCTATATGGCAGGAGGAGAATATCTAGAAATGACTATAATGTAAAAACAAGAAACTTCTGTGCAACCTAAAAAAATGCCTCTATAATCTTGTTTGTAAGAGAAAAAAAGAATAATTAATCTTTCAGATAACAGCATCTAGCACCTTGTAGTCAGTCAGTCAGTCAATGACCATACATTATTACCAGGTGCCTGGCATTGTGTTAAGTACTGGGGATAGAAATAATGGCAAGGGACAGTCTCTGCTCTCAAGGAGCTCATGGACTAATAGGATAACAGTGAGGAATTTACGTAGCATTTAAGATTTGCAAAGTGTTTTTAAAATATTACCTCATTAATGCTCATACCCATCCAGGGAGGGAGATGCTATTATTACCCCAATTTTACTGATGAGGAAATTGAGATATATTGTGTTTAAGCACCTTGCCCAGGGTCATACCACTAATAAGTATACGAGGCTGGATTTGAACTCAGCTCTTTCTGAGTCCAAGCCCAGCACTCTCCTCTGCTCCAACTTGTTACTTAGGAGACGCTGAACAAATGCCAGTTGACTGACATCACCTGATTCTTTTGGCGCCTCTAGACCCAGCTTCAGTCAATTGACCAGTTAGTCTCTCTGTTTTGAAGTCTCTATCTTAGTATGAGCCTCTCCCAAGGAAAACTAGAGAAATATAGAGCTAACTAACCTTGGAGTTTTGTTTCACTTTGCTTTCCTCACTAAGGGGTAATCAATTTGGCCCCTTTTGAAAGAGCTAGACTTGAAAGAAAGCTAATAGCTACCTCCTCTTTGTCTTATCTTCTAACCTGTCTGATCAAGCCTCACTTTGGCTAAATTCCTAGGAGCTAAAATTGCTTGCACAGACCATTTCGATCAAGGTCACAGCTGATCAGCTGCTTTCAGAGAGGAAGATCAGAGATGCTGCTTGTGGCTTAATCATGAAGCCTCATAGAGAAAAGCAACAGCATCAGCTTTAAAATATCGATATTATTTCAGACTAGCTCCCTGGACTAGGGAATACCCTTGGATAAATGCAGTGTGTTCAAGTATTACCAGGAGGAGAAATCCATTAAACTCTGCTGAGCCAGCGTGGCCAACCTCACTTCCTCTCTATCCCAATTCATGTATGTTCTGACCAGGAGGGAATTTGGAGGATGGGGGGGGGAGAGAGGAAGCAACTTAAAGATTAGCTAAAGCAAACACAATCCTGTGGCCCCCTCCATCCTCTACCAATGGGCAGCTAGGTGGTGCAGTAGATAGAGTGTCAGGCCTGGAGTCAGGAAGTTTCATCTTCCTAAGTTCAAATCTGGCATCAGACACATTAGCTGTATGACCTTGGCCAAGTCACTTACCTTATTTGCCCTAGTTTCCTCATCTGTCAAATGAGCTGGAGAAAGAAATGGCAAACCACTTCAGTATCTTTGCTAAGAAAACCCCAAATAGAAAAGAAAAGTCAGTCAGGACTGAAACAGCTGAATAATAAATTCTCTACCAAAAAAGGCAAAAGCGTGATGTACACAGATGGGAAGCAAATAATGATTGGGTCATCAATTCATCAGGGACTTCAGGGATAAATTAGTCCAACCCCCTCATCTTACAGATGAAGAAACTGAGTCCCAGAGAGATTTAGTAACTTCTCTCTGTTAGTGGTCTCCCCCAAACTCCCTGGTATTTATCTATGATATTTTATTCTCTTTACATTTATTCTGCCTACACATACAAGTTGTGTGTGTGTATGTGTGTGTGCATGTGTGAGTGTGCATGTGCATGTGTGCTTGGGTGTGTGTGCGTGCATGCGTGTGTGCGTGTGTGTGTGTGTGTGTGTGAATGAGTATTCTACCCACCAGAACCTTACCCTGGAACCACCTGGTTTCTGATAGGTGAGTTTTCACTCCACATCATGCCCTAGCCATCATCTCCATCACCGACACTCACCACACCCACCCCCAGCCCCAATAACAAGAGACTATTTCACTTTCTTGTATTTGTATCCCCAGAGCTTTAGCACAGTTACTGACCCATAGTAAGAGCTCAGTAAACAATTCATCATTCATGTTTTCCCCGATAAAATATAAGTTTCTTGAGAGTAGGGATTTTTTTATTCTTTGTTTTTGGATCCCCAATGCCTAGAATATTTCCTAACACATGTTGTTTTTGTTTAGTTGTTTCTAACACTTTGGGATCTCTTTTGGGGTTTTCTTGGAAAAGATACTAGGGCAATTTACCATTTCCTTCTCTAGCTCCTTTTATAGATGAGGAAACTGAGGCAAAAAGGGCTTAATGACTTGCCCAGGGTCACAAGCTAGTAAGTGTCTGAAGCTGGATTGGAACTCAGGAAGAAGAGTTTTCTTGACTCTAGGCCAGGCACTTTATCCACTGGACCACTTCCGTAGCGTTCACATAGCCCTTTGCTAGCGCATAGTAGGTGTTTAATAAATGTCTATTGACTGATTAGTTGATTTCCTAAAACTCATTTAATTCAAGTGCTTTTCTGAGAGGCATCATCTCATCTTGGGAGGAATTCCCTCCTTGATATACTGACATACACAGCTACAGAATCACAAAGATCACTTCCTGGATTCCTTCTTTAACCCTGGGATTTCACCAGGAAAAGGCCAAGGGAAAAAGCATCCTGACTACCTCATCCAGCACTCAGTGGTTTAGTCTTCTACCCTGGGGCTACAGCACAATGGCCCTAAGTTGGACCACTCCAGCAGTTCCTTGCTGCTCACTCTTTCCCAGTCACCCAGCTCACCCCAAATGATTATACTTCCAATAACAGTCCTGCACTGACTGTTCCCCCATAAGATCTGCTGTATCTGATTTACTGTGTTCCCCAAAACTGCTGACAGAGAGAAACAAGGGCTAAAACCAGTCAAGGACAGATTGGCAAGAGGCTCGTAGTATCTCTCCTTTTCATCTGAGAGATGACACGAATGTCTGAAGTTGATTTCACTGTTGAGGTTGGAATCAGAGAATTGAATCACTGATCTTGAATCCCCACCTCATTTAAGCTCATCCTGAAGTCTCTTTGGGCCTCTGATAGATTTGATGAGGTAAGGGAATCATATGTTGAAGTTAGGGAACTATATGTTTTTAGGGGTATTCGAGACCCCAAAATACCAACACATCAGGTCCTGCTCAAATGAATTCTACTCAGCCAAGGAGAAAAACAAATTTTATTACAGATTCACCATATTGAGTTGTCTTAAGAAATCTCACCATTTGTGACACTCGTTTTCACAAGCAGGCCAGGTTCCATCTGAGATAGATGGAATCTGACTACCTTCATGGAGGCAAGACGAAACTTATACATAGAAAGATAGTAGGGGGGATCTAGGGTCTTCCTGGGGTGATGGAAGGAGTGATTTAGGGGGTGTCTTGAGGAGAAGCTTGATGGGATTGGAATGAGGTCAGACTCCAGAAACCAAGAGAACGGGATTAAGGGTGGGAAGTAACTGAAGGCTACCTGGAGATAACTGAAAATATGGGGCTAGGCTAGTTTAAGGTAACAGATTTAGGCACAGAAACTTTGATAGGATCAAGGGTGGAAACTAGCCAGACCATGGAGAGCTAGGCTAAGTTAAGAGTAACCTAGCCGGGGGGCGGAGCCAAGATGGCGGCTGGGAAGCAGTGACTGGCGTGAGCTCCCCACCAAGTTCCTCCAAAAACCTATAAAACAATGGCTCTGAACCAATTTTAGAGCTGCAGAACCCACAAAGTGGCAGAGGGAAGCAGGGCTCCACCGCAGGACAGCCTGGATGGTCTCTGGGCAAGGTCAGTCCCACACGGACCTCCCAGCCCCCAGCCGAGGGGAGCGGAGCTGAACGCAGCCCGCGAACAGACCAGACGTGGACCTACCAGACCAGGAGACGAGCAGAAAGTGCCCTGGTATCCCAAAAATACCAAGCTGTGGCATGTACCAGACCTCTCAACCCACAAAAAGCAAAGACAGCAGAGAAGGTTAGTGGGAAAAGCTGTGTGACTGAGTTTGCGGTTCCAGCCATTTGCCCCTGGGGCACTGGAGGTGGGGCAGCTTAAGAACTAGGCTGCAGTTGCTTCTGGCCCCAGGCCCACCTGGTGGGAGGAATTAAGTGGCGGATCAGAGCAGGAGAAAAGAGCTTGCTGAAGATTTAAGCCATCCGCGGCAGGGGCTTTT
>CM053626.1:27466131-27487514 GCA_028646595.1 Phalanger gymnotis | reverse complement strand
GATAACTTTCACTGATGACAACATATTAATTGAGTCAAGCCATAGGCCAACATGAAGAAAGCCTTTGCAGTCAAATGCATAGCAATAAGAATAGGGTTCAGTTTAATAATCCACACCATGATAACAAAGTGGATGCAAAGCATCTATTGCTCAGTGGACAATATGCTACAGTAGAAAATGTGTTGAATCTGGATTTAGAAGATATAGGTATGAATCTTGGCTCTAACACTTTATTTGAGAGTCAGCGTGGCAGTAGATACAGCACTGGACCTGGAGCCAGGAAGACTTGAGTTTAAATACCACTTCAGATATTTATAGTTGCGTGATCCTAGAAAGGTTGCTTATGCTCTCTAGGCCTCAGTTTCTGTATCTGTAAAATGATGAATTTGGACCAGATTGCTCCTTAAATGGATCTTCTAGCTGTAAATATATGGTTCTAGGATTCTATGAAGTGGAGCTAGATAGGTAGATTGTCAAATTAGTCCACAATGAACAGACTACATGGACAATAAGCTTGGCCCTAAAATGAAAGAAGGAAAAGCAACTGATTATATTTAAGAACACGCATGACACTTTTAAATTATTCCAAACTTTATTTTCTAATGATGCTATGTGGGCAGAAATTACAGAATGCTATATTTGCAAATGAATTAAAATGATCAATAACTTACAAGGCATTGGAGAGAAGCATCATGGGCAAAAACATGTCATCAATAATAATTTTTAAATGAAAAGTGACATAAAAGACACATGAATAGAAAAGAAAGTAGACTGCTCATTTGAGAATGGGGTATGTTGAGAATTCTGCCTATTGTATCTTTTAGGTGCTCACAGAACAGAAGGGGAGGCCCCCAGTTGTTGTGGCTGGATTATCTGCAAAGGGCTTATGGGAAAACACGGGCAAGAATCATGCAGGATGAAAAGGTTAAGAGGTTGCAAGCTGTCAATGGAGAATGTAGTTATCCTCATTAAATCATAGAGGGGTCAAATTTCAAAATGCCAATAAAATGAAGAGGTTACTAGATGCTTGTCAAGTCTTCAGTTACACTCTCACCTAGATTCTACTCTCTTGACAGATCACTCACCTCTTTTGTACTTGTTGGGCCATATCCCCTAATTCTTTACCCCTCCTTCTCATACATCTATTTGGATCAATCATTTCCCTGATGTCCTCTGTCAGCTCACCCAGCCCACCTTAACAGGTATCACCATGTGCCAGTGGTGACTACGCTTTGTAAGATAGATTTGTACAGGGAGGAGTCTTGTATTAACTAGTTGCCTGATAATTCAAGTATACTAGTATAATGGCACTACCAGAATAGAAGAGATTGCTATCGAAAGTGATATTTTTATTTGAACTGATTATACTTAGAATCTCTTGGTCTAGGTGCCATGAATATTCCATGGCTTACAAAGAAAGCATTGAGGCATAAGAAACACCCCAAGAGACAAGTGAGTTTATTGTTATTGTTCCCCACCTTGGTGTTATCGGCCTTATAGCCATGATCAGAGGACCATGGAAGACACCAATGGTTCACTGCTTAGTTCAATCCTTTACTTTATAAATGAGGAACCTGAGGTCCAAAGAGTGACTTGTCTCATGGATTATCTTTAACCTCTGAGCCCCCTTTATTTAAATCCTCAAATCATATAACTCCATGTTAAAGCAGCTCTTTACCACCACTCACTGATCCTTTCCCATTGCTTGGCCACTCTCTGTTGATATCACTGCTCTAAATGGGCCCTGGCATGTCATGGCAGCGTAGGCCTCACTTTGGCTCAACTAGGAATCAATTTCCCAGTAGAACCCAATTTCAATAGAATAGAATAACAATGGAACATAAATATAAAAAGAGAGGACAGTGGTTCATGCCCCAAGTGACAAGTGCATAGGCATTTATTTCCCACTTCATTTTCTTCCCCTGGGAACCACTGGATGGGATAAAAAATTTTCTCTCCTCAGCAGCAGTCGCCAGCTGAATGCGAGATGGTTTTTCCATCTCACCCAGACCAGAAATGCAGAGGTTTCTTCTGGGCCCAATCCCATCATTGATTTGAACCTCTCCCTTTCTGACCCGGTTTAGTTTGGCTTTCCTTAGGCAATCTGGTAGTCTCCAGAGGGTTCACCATATTGATCTTGAATGTAATAAAGACACCCAATCATCTTAGTCCCCTGAGACTTAGAAATCCTGAGCTCAAGAGATTCACCAGCCTCATCCCTCCTGGTAGTCAAGATTACAGCTGTACATCATTATGCCAAGTCAGTCCAGCTTTTTCAATCATATATTTAGCTTGTAATTTCTTTGAAGGCAAGGGTTGTCTTTTGCCCTTTTTATGTATCCTCCGCACTTAGTGCTATGCTTAGCACATAGTAGGTGCTTAATAAATGCTTATTGATGGTCATAACATTTCTCTCAATTATAATTTTCTTCAGAGTGTCTTTTTTGCCTGCTCATACCAGCCATTTACCATCATCCCATTGCCCTCTGAGTGATACTTATTTTTAATTCTTCAGTGACTAGAGCCTTTTGCCAACATCAGTAGAATGAGCCAATGTATTGTAAGTAAATAAAAGTTGTGCTTATCTGAAACAAGCATAAATTAAACCCTTTAAAGCTACTACACAGCTTCTCATAATAGGGTATATTAATTAGTCTCTTAAGCCCCAGCATCAAATATCAAGTAAACTGGCACAGTTAATGAGATCATTTATTTTCATTGCGACTAACACAATGAATTAATATTTAAGGCTTCTGAGGGATGTCCAAATCTATTTCAACACAAGTCATTGGATCATAATGAAGACTGTCATTCCATAACCATGTGCATCAGAATGGTCCCAAAGACCAAAGAAACTGAGCCAAGAATGGCTTGACTGTTTATTATCTTTCAAAATTAGTGAAATGGGACATCCTTAGGATATTCTCAATAAAATAATGTCAGTTTCCTGAGATTAAACTGGCCTCTAAACCAGAATTCGAAATGAGTGTTTCTGGTGCCTGGAGCAAGCACCATAAAATGCGCCCGCAGTAAGCAGTGTGCTGTGGGGGTGGGGTGAGATGTGAACAGATCTCAGGGAAAGGAATCAGGCCTCAGAACAGGAAGACCCGTGGCTGAACAAATCCTAAGTCCAGACATCACGTGGATGAGTCAGAGACCATGGGACGCCAAAACCTGGTAAAGGGAAGTTGCTATAGTGGAGCAGAGCAGAGCAGAGTTGGGAAAGGGAGTAGCTGACCTATATCTTGGGGAAGCCTCTCAGCAAAAGCAGCACCATCTGGTAAGTTTATATTCTAATGAATTATTCTTTCGCATTAAGTAGAAAGCTCATTTTTTTCTACCTGGTCCATGAGTATATGTTGCCCTCCAAATTTCAGGGACCTAGGATAAAGTTCCAGTCATTCAACCCTAGTAACAGCCCTGTTGACAATAAAATGTTTCCTAACTTTCTTAAATTCCTAAATTTTCTAGTTAAAATATTCTGGGACTTTCATTCCCATTATATTGTTTTGGGGGTTGTAAAATATTCTTTCAAGATCCAACTCAAATTGTGTCCTCCACAAGAGGACTTTCAAGGTCCTCCCTTCACCCTTACCCCAACACACACACACACACAAACGCACACGCACACACACTGGTAGTGTTCTCTCTCTCAGTTTATCTATTTACACTGTATATGTCTTGTATGTATACGTTTGTTTATATATTATCTCCTCCATTAGAATGTAAGCTCCTTGAGGGCAAGGAGTGCTTTTGCCCTTTTTCTATATCTTATAAAATAGTACTGTGCCTGGCCAATAACAAATAATTAATAAATGTTTATTTATTGAATGACTCACAGACTATCTCACAGGGTTGGTGTGGGGAGCAAGTGAAATCACCCAAGCGAAGCATTTGGAAACTCTCTAGTTCCATAAACATGTTTGCTAGCAGGATGTCACAATTTTAGAAAGAACTGATAAGCTGGAGAGGGACCAGAACAGAACTGGGATGAGGAGAGACCTTGGATCCATGACATATGAGGTTTATTGGAAGGGACTGGGAGTGCTTGGCCTAGACAAGGGAAGACTCAGGGAGACACAGCAGCATCCTTCCAGTAATGAACGGGTGGTCACAATACCGCCATATTAGTCTTGTTCTGCTTGGCTCCAAGGACCAAAAGAGGAGCGATGGACAGAAGTTACAAAGAGATAGATATATATTTGATGCAAGAAAAGACAAGGAGAGCTCTCCAACAGTGGAATCCACTGTCTCAGGAGGTACTGCCTGCTCCTTCGTTGGAGGTCTTCAGCAAAGATTGGGAGACCATTTTTAAGCATGTTCCAGATGGAAATTCTTTTGTGACTAGACAGGCCCTGATTTTCTTTCCTCAGGAGGCAGCTAGATAGTGTAGCACACAGAACACTGGGCCTGGAGGCAGGAAGACTTGGGTTCAAATCTGGCCATAGACACTCATTGCAGGGTGACCCTGGGCAAGTCACTTTACCTCAATTTCCTCAACTATAAAGTGGAGATAATAGCAGCTATTTCTCAGGATAGTTGTGAGGATCAGATAAGATATTTGTAAAGCTCTCAACACAGGGAATGACATAGAGTAGGTACTTGACAAATGCTTGTTTACTTCTTTCCTTTCTATCTATCAGATTTTGTGATTAAATCTGAGTCAATTAATTCATCTGAAATTTCTCAGTTTGTTGAGAACTCTAGAAGCTTCCAAAGCCTGGAGTACAGTATGACTGATTTGTCTCATCCTCTGTCCAATGGCATTACATTTTTAGCACACAAAGAGCTTTGTTCTAAGTCAGTTTTTTCCCAGCGAGCACACCAAGGACAGGATTGCTATGAGACTTCATGTATTAAATATTAATAAAATTGCATCTAACTAGCAAAGTTACTTTTATTGCAGTAAATGCAGAAGAATCTAAACTTCCCCAGAAGATGGGGTGGGATGGGAAGGAAGGCAACTAATTATTCTATGTCCTTTGGATTGTACAAAGATCCACAGAAAATTCAGTTTCATTTAATTTCCAAGGTTCCCTCCAAAGAGCAGAAACATCATCCCCTGAAAGAATATTATGTGACCATTTTTAAAGGAATTATACATAAATAAATCAAAATGAATTGTGTTTATGATAATCAAGCAACTCAGAGAATAAATAAACAATATGCACCTCCTTTAATTCAGAGAGATGGTGAACTGTAGGTGTTACATACACTGTCAGACGTAGTTGTTGGGTCAGTCAATTAGTTTTGCTTGATTGTTGCTTTTGTTACAAGGGGAAGTTCCTTGGTTAGGGGGTGTGCATTGGAAAATAACAGATGAAAGACCAACGACTAGAAAATGATGAATGTAAAATGAAAGAACATATACATTAAAAGAAAAACTGAATTTCTGTGAAATTATTATAATCTAGTTTGGCCCCAAATAGTAAATAGGTCTCTCTTTCTCTTTCTTTGAGGAGGTGGGAGACAATTATGATGATGCTGAAGATGATGGCCAGCTTTTTATATAGCAATTTAAATTCAATTCTGCAAATCACTTTATATTGGTTGTTTCATTGATTCTCAAAACAAGTCTGTGAGGTAGGTGCTATTATCGCCACCCCCATTTCACAGATGAAAAAAACTGAGTTTGAGAGAGTTTAAGTGATTTACTTAGGGTCATACAACTAGTAATTTTTGGAGCCTGCTTTTGAACTCAGGTCTTCTTGATTCTTAAATTAAACATTCTCTTTAATGCACCACCTGGCTGCCCATGGGTGAAAAACATTCCACAGACTGTCAGATTTGGTCCAGTAGTTGGTTAATTTTGTCAAGGTTTTTTTTTTCTTTTTTTCCTTTTCTTTTTTAATATTTTTATTTATTTGTTTTTATTTTTTTGTTTTATGGATCTCTGGGTAGTAGAAGGGAGAGGACTACATGTAGAAATAAAGGTATATAAAAAACAAAAGATATAAGTAAAAATCATTTCAAAATGTATTGTGGATTTGAAAATGAAAACCAAGACAAAATCTATAAATTTCAAGCTGAATTATGGCTTTTTTCTTACTTTACCCATTTTCAAGACAAAGTTTACTTGGCAGCCTTGAAAACCCATTTTTTTTTCACGTGTTTCCAACTGTAATTGCTCTATAATAAAATTGGCTCACAGTAGAAAAAGGAAAAAAGCCCAATTTCCAGCAAGTAAGAGCTCAATTCCACATCTGCTGCTTAGCCACTGATGGTAAAGTCAGAAATTCCCCTTGTTCAAATATTTGTAAGATTTTGGGGGGATCTTTTCTCTTTAGGTCTGGCCTTCTGCACTTTTGACAGTCCTGTCCCCTGAGTCTCCCTTTATGGGTTCTTTACATTTCAAAGCCTGAACATGCCCTGTTTTCTCTTGGGGATCACTCCTACCTTCTAGCCTGCTTTAGAATGGCCATGAATCCTGAGCCATGCTATTTTCTCCAGGGAGGAAAAAGAATGCTTTTAACCTCGAAATAAAGATTTACATTTTTTCAATAGCGTTGAAAAGCACTCAAGTAGCACCAGTAATGGCTTCAATTATTTTCTTAAATTCTTAAAGGTTTTCTTAGAGTACAGAAAATGCACTTAGGCTAAAAAGATGTCTAAATGTAGAGAGGAGTCAATGGAAAACTGGAAGAAAGCCTCCATTTATTCCTTGGAGATGAACTAGTCCAAAAAAAAATATTGCCCCAACACTCGTGGAAGCAAAGAAGATATGAAAGTCCTCACGGAGCTATATACTTTTAATGAACTGACCAAAGGATAAAAATATAATTACAATCATAATTGGAGAACAATAACTTACACCTGAAATTAGATGTGAATACCCTCCAGAGAAAGGCTGGAGAGAGAAGCTGAATTAATGCAGTATTTTAGATGTAACCTTCTGTTCTCCAGAAATGTGAAGAAAACAATGACCAGAATACTTTTTCTTATCTTAAAGGCAGTGCTGACAGCCTGGCTTAGGAAGATTTAAATGAAGAGTTCATATTTTTTTTAAAGACCTAAAGTTGGTGCTGCCAAATATGAGCTGAATGAGTAGATAGCCATTTTGCTCTTTTTTTTTTCCAGGATTCCTACCCATTTCCAGGCTTCACTTCAGGATAGTGGAAAGACTAACGGATGTGCAGACAGAAGATCTGCGTTGGCATCTTACCTGTGTGCTCTTCAGAAAATGACCTGACTTCCCTGTGCATCATTTTCCTCTGGAAAATGAGAGGGGGCAGACTAGATAGACTCTAGTTTCTAAAGAAATGAACCAATCATTTTATAATTTGCCACAAAACTCATTTTAATGATTAAAATTGTTCTAGTTTGGAGGATAAAAATATCATCAGTTAAGCTTGGAGAACAGTGGGTTACAAGATTCAAAAGCAGGTAGATAGAGACCGGAGTGTGGATGATCTTAAATGATAGGCTACAAAATTTGGAGTTTGATACAAAGAAGCTGAGTACTGAGGAGGTGTTGGAAGGTTTTGGAAATGAGAGTACTGAGGTCAAGGCGAAATATTGTATTTAGCATGAGATTATTAGCATAGGAGTATGCATGAGTTAGGTGGTCAATGAACAATAAAAGTCTATTGTATTAAAACTGGACTTAATTGTATATGCCACTCTTTCACTTAAAATGGGAAGAGTAGTAGAATCAGTTGTATCTGGCTGGCCCTTCACAATATAGACTTGTGATGCCAATCAGTGATTAAAGAGCTTTTCTGCCCATTCAATAGGCCTCAGGTGAGGCTAGTTAACAGAGGCTTGATTAGAGGCAGGCCTACACCCTTTACTTATTAAGTGTTAAGCCCCCAGGCCTACACCCTTTCCGCTGATAAGGCATGAGGCCCTCAGGCCCTAAGAAGAGGGTATATATCCAGAAGGTAGCCAGTAAGGTCAGAATTCATCCCAAGGAAAAGAAGTAAGAACTCTGAGTCAACAGAGTTGAGAATCTGCAGACTAACGAGATACAGAACTCAGAGAGCTGTGGAGAGACAAGAGAGAGCTGCAGAGAGATTGCAGAGCCAGAGAGTGGAGACCAGGGATCTGAGAGGGGAAAGAACACAGGCAAGCAGACAGCTGGGATTGGTGAGTGTTTATGGGAAGGCCTCAGCATGGGAGAAGGTTACAGGATGACTTGGTTCCTTGCTGTAATACTGTGTTATAATTTCCTTGCTGTTACATTGAGGTAGACTTACTGGTTTTGGAATACAACTAATGCTATGTTGAATTGGGGTTATTGGTTTTGGGATGTGATCCTCTGGTGTCTAAATAAATGTTATATTTTCCCTGCCTTCTACCTAGAGAATCTTTATACTTTGCAATTCTGAACTATACAGGCATGTTCATAGTCATCTTTGAGGTCATGAATCTTGCCTTACTGATACAGGACTTTTACAATATTCTCCTAATTGAGCCTTTCCATCCTTTCCACTCCTTTTCCTCCAGTCTATGCTGCCCCTGCTAAATTCACTCATTTATTAAATCAACAACAATGACAAAATGTTTTGAGCTTGTTCAAGGCCCCTATGCATATAGAATTCCCATAATAAAATGTTTATCTCTTTCATTCTCTTTCTTGAAATCTCTTTCATTCAGGTAGCCTTGAGTCAAAATTCAGATTCCATATCACAGTAGTCAAGGCCTACTAAAATATAGACTTTCTCCATCTTTCCAACCTTATCATCCATTGTCTTTTAATATCAATGCACTGATCTAGGCTACTCGTAATGATGGTGAAGATGATGATAAGAGTTAATGTTTATACAGTGGTCTAAGATTTCCAAAGTGCCTTATATTTATAATATGATTTGATTCCCCACACCAATCCTGTAAGGTGGGGCCTCTTATTATTCCTGTTTTATAGATGAGAAACTGAGACTGAGGAATGTGACTTACTCAGAGTCATGTAACTAGTAAGTGTCTGAAGTGGAATTCAAAGTCAGGTATCTGGGAAATGGTGAAAAAAATATTTTCATAACCACATGCTTCTCCCTCAAACAGGAGGAGAGCATCTTTTACACGCCTGTGTTCTTCTGGTATAATTATAAGGCTATGAGTCATGGGATACTCAGTTCTCTGAGGAATTAAAATTGAAGATCATGCAGAGGGCAATGGAGAGGTACATGATGGGCATGAACAGGCCACAAAGCATGACAGAAGACGAATTAATTATAAGGAAGGAATGGTATTGAGAATGTCATCAAAGAAATCCATGAGGAAAAAAAAAAGTTAGGCTGGTCATGAGGAAGAGGAAGACGTGCCTTTTGAATAGTCTATGTGGTCCATTGCTATTTTCATGGTGGATGTCAGGCGAAAGTGAGGAAGCCTCCCCCCACCAGAAACTTGGTTGGACCCTCTTGGCAACTTGGAGGTGAAGGACAAGGGTCTCACTGGAAGAGCAAGTATGGATGGGCTGTGATCCATGATTAGAGGCAATGTCTGCATTGATCGGATCACAGTATCTGGAATATTGTAGGGTTACACCTGCACATGGGTGTCCTTTGGCCATTTTCATGATGTACCATGCAGGAATGTCTCAGGGGAAGTAATATGCAAGAGTAGCTACAGTTACATTAGATTCTTCAAGGAAATGAGAAGCATCCTACTTCTTCAGAGAAGAGCTGCCAACCACTTATTCAGTTAACTGGCATCTGGCCAGTGCAAATGCTTAAGCTTTGAACACTGCACATAGCCCAGATCACTTGAGGCTCTGTGATTCCCAAGCTGCCCATCTAAAGTCTTTGAAGAGAAGAACAAAGGACTTGCATCATTTCGTAAAGCTTGGCATCCAGAAGGCAGGGGACAAGAGTTTCCTGAGAGCCTCTCAGGTGCCCGGCACATGCGGTCATTGTTGCCGCAAAGTCTTCTTCTATGGATTCATCTTGGTGTGGATTCTTAAGGGCTATACTGGGGGAGCTCAAGCTCTGGAATCCTGGAAAAGGTCAAACATGGCCCCTGCCATAAAAAAGCTCTACTTTCTAAAACTGAGTCTAGCTCAAAGTGAAGACGTGTTATCGGTGGACTGGACACTTGGAGATGAAATTCTAAACCACAGTGAACCATTAGAGTAAACTCTAAATGAGGGATTCTGGACATGTAGCAAATGAAATCTCTGGCACTTTTGGGAGAAGATTAGGTTTCCTTAAGGGAATCATCTAAATGGGTATAAGACATATAACTTTACACTATATACAACTGTACTTGGTAAAAGATAAAATACATGAAAGACGGGCAGACAAAATGGTATGAGAATTGTGCAGAAGGAGGGGCAATATGTGACCTAGGGCAATCAACAAAGGTTTCATGGGGAGGTGGCATTTGGTTTGGGGGAAAAGGGCTGAGATCAAGGCCAGTTATCAAATGCTAGGTTGGACAGAACCAATTTTCTGACTATGATGGATAACTGAACTTTTTCTCTGCTTCAAATGATCAGAGCAGAATAAATTGTGTTCTCATCTCTACCTCCCTCCCTACTGAGCGAAGCTAGATTTTTGTTCCTTTCCTCTAACTTTGAATAGCACATGCCACATAACAGGGGCTTGAACATCCTTTAGTAGATTATAACTTGCTCAGGCTTGGTCCAGCGAATAATGAGCCTGAATATTATATTGGCTGCCATAATATTATTAAGGGTGTGTGTGTGTGTATGTGCATGCCCATGTGTAGATGAAGAAGGATGGGTATAGAGGAAAGGTGGGGAATTTGCAGCCTCAAGGCCACATATGGCCCTCTAGGTCCTCAAGTGCAGTCCTTTGACTGAATCCAAACTTCACAGAACAAATCTCCTTAACAAAAGGATTTGTTCTGTAAAACTTGGACTCAGTCAAAAAACCTAGGATCTAGAAAGCCACATGTAGCCTCGAGGCTGCAGGTTCCCCACACCTGGTATAGAGGTAAACAGAATCATGGAATCTCAGAACTGGAAGACACCTCTACAGTCAACCAGTCCAACTGATATCTGAAGCAGAATCTCTCTATATAATATCACTAACAAGTAGTTATCCACGTTACTTCTTAGAGGCAGCCCATTCTACTTTCAGATACCTATATTTAGAACTTATTTCCTGACATCAGGTCTCAGACAGGAACGGAGAAAGCAGAGATGTTCAAATAGGGCCTGGCCTGAGCTGACAAGTCTCTCAGGAGGGGAAGGCTGCAAGGGATATCTTGCTGGATAAAACAGTTGATGCCCTACTCTGCTCCCAGGCAACAAGGGATTATTTTCAAATAAACACTGGATACAAAGATATGTGTTTCCTCCAACAGCAATTTCTTGAAGAAAGCCAGATGTTCTGAGAGAGGAGTCAAGGACAGAGTCAGCTTTTCTCCCTCCAGACCTTTGGTAAGAAGATTCTGCCTTACAAAGAAAACAAGAGAGCTCAGTGATTTATGTCCCAGAGTCTCATCTCTTAAGCAGACGCTGCAGTTCTGAATTTAGGGATTTCTAATTCTGTATCATAGAATTTTAAAATAGCGATCTATTTTTGAAAAAAAAAGATCTATAAGCCAAAAACAACCCTTTAAATCTCCCTGCTAATGTTTGCATTCCCAAAGAGATCCAGAATGCCTCAGTATGCCCAGATCACCCAGAAAGTTGCACTGAGGTAAACACCCATGTAATTCAGTGACATCTTTGGTGTCAGGAGGGTGCCTTGGGACCTCCATCAGACCAGAACAACACCCCCTGATTTGCCAGTGGCCCAGACCTTTAGCCACCAATACTTGGGAAGAGCCTATTCAACACCAAAGAGATCTGAAATACTGCCTAAGTTAAAAACAGAACTTTATTCCACGTCAGGAAGACTGTAGTCCTCTACTTTCTGGTGGACTCCCACTCCCACAGGGTTGCAAGCCCCTGAAATTCATTGCTCTGAATGGTAAGATCTTCCTTCTTAAACCGAGTGTCCTCATGAATTGTGGATCTCCTTACAGGGCATATGAGCTTTCTATATGACCTAAATTGGTCCCTTCAACATGACAAGTGCCTTCCCAGGCTGTGAAAGACTCTATTACTCTCTGCAATTTAGAAATGAAATGGGACCTTTTTTTTTAATCCTACCTAAGCTCACAGTGATGTAAAAGCAACTAGGGAATTACTAACCAGTGTAGAGAGTGCTATGCCAGCACAAACCATCTTATACTGGCCCTAATTTGCTTACTCAGTGGAAATTATAATTATTTCAGAAGGTGCAATTGGCTAGGTCTTGAGTTTTCAAATGTTTGTCATTCAATTAGCAGGCAAAGGAAAAAGTCAGAGGACCAGAGCTTACTGACAGTTCTGTCGTTTACCACTTGGGAGACTCTGGACAATTCTCTCAATCTTTTGGGGCCTCAGTTTCTTCAAGTTATAAGAGCATATATTTAGAGCTGAAAAGTACTTTAAAAAGCATCTAATCAAACATCTTCATTTTACTGGTGAAGAACTGAATCCCTGAAAAGCAAGGCTGAGGTCATGCCATAAAGTCAGAGCTAGACGGAACCTTAAAGACCAGCTAGTCCATGTTTCTTAGATGAAGAAACTAAGGCTCAGAGAACTTGCCCAGGGTGACACAAAATTCGAACCTAGGCCTTTCTGTTTCCTTTTCAGTGCTCTAGCCACCTATAAAAATGTAGAAGAGGAGAGGATAGACTAGATGACCCCTAATATCTTTTCTAGTTCTGAGTCTAGGATCCTAACACCTTGCAAACTGAGAAACAGGCACTGGGAATTTGTCTTTTCTTTCTACTGACTCCTCGGATAAGAAATTTAGAGGTGGAAGAGACTTCAAAGACTATCACTCCAACCATTTCATTTTACAGATGGGAAAGCTGAGGCCTAGGAGGGTCAAGCAACTTGTTCTTTGCCACTTGAGTAGCAAATTTCAGAGGCATAATTTGAACTCAGTTTCTTTAATTCCAGTACAAGTCAGCTTTCTACTACACTGCAACTTATAGGCAATAAACTCAGAGTGGGAGTGTGGGGTGAAAAAAAGATATAGATATAGATATAGATGTAGACGTAGGTATAGATGTAGATATAGACATAGATATATACACACATATATACATATATACACAGACACGTATATACACACATGTACATATGTATACCTATACACATATTTGCATGTACATACATATACACAAATATAGATGTATATACACACATATATGTAATATATGCATATATGTATATATGTATATACATATATATTCAACCAGTTAACTTAATTCAATAAATATTTGCTAAGCACCTAGTTCAAGGACCTTTTCTTTGTGCTGACAGTACAAAGAAGAAAAATGGCACAATCCCTGTCTTCAAGGAACTTATAATCTCACAGTTGGGTGGGGAAGAGAAAGCGTTTAGATGTGCAGGGATGTAATGAGGGTCAAGACAGGGTCTAAGTAAGGTGAGATAAAAAAAAATAAAAAGGGAAGGAAGAGTTGCATTCAACTGTCGATATCTGAGGAGGCTTCCTGGGGAAAGGGATGCCTGTACCATGGACTGAAGCTAACAGCTTGTTTGTAGAGGGAGAGTTTGAACATAATAGCTTCAGTGGGTGGCAAGGCCAAGAGGAAGGTTCTTGTTAGGAGAGGGCTCTCTGAAGGCGGTCACACAAAGAGGAAAAGACCCTATCAGAGAAGGAGGCATTAGAGATGAAAGACAGTTGGGGTGTAGGGGGTAGAGACAGTAGATAAGTAGAGTGACCCTGGAGAGGTTCACTTAACATCTCTGTGCTCCAGTTTCCTCATTTAGCAAGTAAGCCAAGTTGGCATAGATGATATCTAAGGTCCTTTCCAGCTCTCAGTCTGTACTCATATGACCCCATGACTATTGAGCAACGCCATGGAACAGAGAATAGGATCAAGAGCCCAAGCAGATAGATTTTCTTTGTCTTCATTCTGAGACCAGAAAGAAGGAAAAACTTATAGATTAAGACATAGAGAGGAACTGAATTGTCCATAGTAGAGAGAATACTGGAGTCAAAGCATCTGGGTTCGAATTCTGGCTCTGTTCCCAAATGATCTTGCATAAATCACTCAACTTATCTGGGCCTCAGTTACCATTTCTGTAAAATGAGAGGATTGGGTGGGTCTGAATTCCCTTCCAGCTCTAAGTTGACGATTCTGTAAGATGTAGAGGAATATAGGTGAAGTAGCTCAGGAAAAATGACTGCGATCTTCCTAAACAATTAGGAGATAAGATGATCTGCTGGGGGTGGGGTGTGTGCAATTTCCATATTAAGAAGACTTGTACACTCGAGAACAAGTCTAATAAAGGAAGAAAATCCATTGGAATGATTAAGAGATTTGTTATAATTGTGGAGAAAAAAAAGATGTACTGAGTACATGAAAACCAAAATGTAAAAGCAAGCAGATGACGTGGGAAAAACTGAAAAGTTATAACAGAAATTATTTAGAAACTGAAATTGACATGGAAAGTTCATGGTCTATCAGGTATATAGCCTTTTGATGCATAAAAGAGAAATGAGATTAACAAGGAAAATTGATGGACCACTAATAGGATGGTGGAAGAAAATTGATATCAAAAGACTAAGGCATAACTAGAGTCTGTGACAAGTGTTTAAGGCCAAAGCAGGTTGAAATAAATATGGGGGGATGTATTCATAGTCAGAAGTGTTCCTGAAAAAAAATTATAGATGAAGAAACTGGGTTCAAATGACAAAGGTGGCTACCTCTCACTAGCTGTGGGACCCTGAGCAAGTCACTTAACCTCTACCTCAGTTTCCTCATATGTAAAAAGGGAATAATAGCACCTACCTCCCCCATTTGTGGTGATCAAATTAGATATTTGTCAAGTGCTTTATAAACCTTAAAATGCTGTATCAATACCGTTGTCGTTAGTTGACTCAGTCGCATCTGACTCTTCCTGACTCAATGGGCCATAGCATGCAAATACTGTCCGTAGGGTTTTCTTGGTATAGATAATGGGGTGGTTTGCCATTTCCTTCTCTTGAGGATTAAGGCAAATAAACGTTAAGTGACTTGCACAGGGTCACACAGCTAGAAGGCGTCTAAGGCCAGCTTTGAACTTTCGTCTTCCTGACCCTAGAACCAGAGTTCTATTATCTAAACCATTTAGCTGCCTCTATATCAATACTAGTTATTATTAGCATCTGAGCTGGGATTCAGACCTCAGTCTTGCCAATCACCCTTCATTGGCTTTTTGTAGCCTGGTGCAGAGAAGAGCGTGCTGGACACAAAATTAGGAAGGCACAGGATCAGTCCCGAGTCAGCTGCTCACCAGCTGGTTGACCCGGGCCAGAAGCTTTGGTGTCTTTAGCTATTAAGAGGAGACAAGAATAGCCCCTGTCTTGCAGGGTTGCCATTAGGCCCAATTGAGATATTGCCTGTAAAGCATTTTGTAAACCTTAAATCCCGAGAGAAATGTCATTATTTTACAACATACCGTCTCTCTACAATATGAACATTTCCATACGATCGGCCAGGGCAGCTGTCAGCTTGGAACAGCTTAGGCAGCATGTTTGTTAAATTGTATTATATAAAGGAACTACCTTGTCTTTTAGGCATCATAAAATATTCCAAGCCTAGCATAACCCATTTCGAATAGTGATTAGTTTTCTTCACTCCGTGTGAGTGTGTGTGTGTGCGTGTGCGCGCGCTGCTGTGTCTGAGGAAACCTGCCCACTGAAAAATTGTCGTATCCTTCAACAAATTGCCAAGAAGCCCGACCAAGGCCCAAGTAAAAGTGTATCCTCCTTCACACTCCTAGGCTGGTCATATTTAGATATGAGCTAGTTTCTCTGCCTTCATATTTTGAGCTGGTGGTTTCACTAGCAGGGAGAAGTATGGAATTGCTTCTCTCCCCCCATAACTTGCTAAATTAGGATGCACAGTGACTGGATCTAACCAATAAGGCCAATTGTTATTATGCTTTGGTGATACAATCCTCAAATGTACTTTGAAACATGGACCAGCATTATATAGCTAATGGGTGTTGGCCTACTGATAAACTGGTGAAGAGGAGGATTTTTCTTTGTCTGCCTAACCAGAACCAGGGTGTATTGAAAAAGGCACTAGGCAGGTAAGGTCACTGTCTTGGCTTTGCCTCTTTCTGATCTGACTGGTGTGAGGGAGGAAGGCTTTAGCGGCTTCAGGCCTGTGGATGAGAAAGGGCCTTCGGCTCTCCCAGGGACATGCTGGAGCCAGCTCTAACGGGCTTTGGAAAGCCAATTATTAAATTTTTGGTGTGAGTGCTTATATCTCAGAAATCAGCAGAAGCTATAATTCAGGGCTTGATGTATTTTTTATTGTTTAGATTTAATAAAGTGGTGGAGAAAATGTTAGTAAGATGAAACTTCGAAATGTGTCCTGACAGAGAACTGGTTGTTAAACATTTGCCAACACACCCCTGGCTCTCTCATCCAGAGTGGGCATGAAACCAATCAGGGCATGGCTTCTTTGTTTCACCTATGTTATGTCCATTCTTTCATGATTCTAGGTGTAGGAGAATAGAGATGGCTGTGGCCTTCTCCAGTTCCAGGAGAATGAAGTATCCAATGTTCAGGAGTAGAACTCATGGCAGGTTTTACAGTCCAGCATCTAAGCCTTAAGGAATAACATTCCAGGCCCATCTCATGGGTAGCTGAGGCTCCATCTATCCATTGGTCATAGCGCATTTGTAAGTGAACTTGGTGGGGCAAATGGTATGTAGAAACTGCATTAAGTCTGAGCTGAGTCCCAAGGTGACACAGGTGAGATTGAGCTCTCAGGTGATGGGGGGAAATATTTGTATCTTCAAAGTAAATATTTCTTTTAAAAAACTGAGATTAATATACTAAATAGAACCGGTGCTTTTGTCACTGGTGGCTAACATCAGTTGAGGAGAGCTTGAGCTGACAGTATTAGAGAAGAATGACCCTACCCCTCCAGGGGTGTCTTAGAACTTTGAGGAGGAGGCATAGTGCAGTTCTGGAAGAACAATACCAGAGTCATTGCTACATTAACATTGATGAAAACTCCCGTTGACCATAGAAAATGACAGTAAAATGGTAAAACCAGGTCACTCCTAAGCAAAAGGAGCTTGCTAATTGCTTGAGTTATCTTAAACAATTAACTTTGCCTCCCTAGGCCTCAGTTTCCTCATGTGTAGATGAGGGCATAGTAGAACTGAAGGGGTTAGACTAGGTGGACTAGATACATGATTCTATGGTCCTTTTTGAATTATCCAAGTATGGAGATGAGGTTGTCTGTCTATGAATAGACGAATTTCTACAGAAAGGCTAAAATTCAATATTTTAAGGATCTATGATATCATTGCTGAGGGATATTTCCTTTTGTATCAAAGACCCCTTTGATACCCATTTAACTTAGCTGGTGATCTTCAAGAGTTGCTACAGCCCTTTGAACTCATACTATATCATAAAGCAATGAGCACAAAAATAACCGGATTTTTTTAAAAATAAAAAATAGATAAATATACTAGAAAATAAAAAATCGGGAATAATTGAACTCGACGACCAGGTATTCAATAAGCCCTAAAACGTAACATTATGTAGGGAGTAAAACTCCTTATTTGATAAGAATTTCTGGGAAAACTGGTGTATGACCTGGCAGAAATCTGGCTTAGGCCGATATCATACACAGATTCAAAATGGGTACGTGACCTCGATATCAAAGATCACATAAAAATTAGACAAGAAGGCAGTCACATTTTTCTCACAACTCTGGGCAGGGGAGAAATTCTTGACCAGCATAAAAGTGATAGAAACAATTATAAGAGATAAGAAATATTTTGAGTACACAAAGTTAATATACTTTTAGGTGAATAGATGTTTATATATTTTCACACACACATACACACACAGCTACATGATATAAAGTGAAGTGGTTGCCTAGGAAAATTCTGTCCAGAAAATACATTTAATGAGGGTTTGGTATTTAAGATATATAGATAATTAACAGAAACATATAACAAAAGTCATTCCCCATTAGAGAAAGAGTCGATGGAAACAAACAGTTCTCAAAAGAGGAATTGCAAGATCTTAATAATTATCTGAAGGGATGCTCCAAACCCCTAAGAATAAGATGAATTCAAAACAACACCGAGGTTTAACCTCATGACCACAATTAGCATGGATGAAAAAGAGAAGAGTAGTCAAGATTGAAAGGATGTGGGCAAGGAAAGCACACTGACGACGTTTTGGTGGCATTGGTATAAATTGTGGAAGACAATTTAGAATTCTGCAGACACAATAATGAAAATATCCATGTCCTTTATAACCAAGAGATTCCAGTGGTTGGCAGATATTCCAAGGAGGCCATGGGTAGGAAGAAAATTTCCATAGCCATTTTCCATTTGATAAATGGTCAAAAGATATGAAAAGGCAGTTCTCAAAGACATCAATGTTGTCAACCATCCTCATCAGTAAAAAAAAAATTGATCCAAATTACTGATAATCAGAGAAGATACAATTTAAAGCAACTCTGAAGTTCCACTTCATACCCATCAGATTGGCAAACACTACAAAAAAGGAAAAGACAAACACCAAGCACATTAATGCACTTTTGGTGGAGGTACAAGTTGGTTCAGTGTCTCTGAAGAGCAACTTGGAACTATACCTAAAGTGTCACTAAACTGAGCCTATCCTTTGACCATGAAGCAATACTCTATTAGGCCTATGCCTCCAAAGAGATTGAAGAAAGATGAAAAGGACACATATGTATGAAAATATTTATAGCAACTCCTTTTGCAGTGGCCAAACTTTGAAAACTAAAGTAGTGCCCATAAACTGGTGAATTATGGTACGCGAGTGCCATCAAATGCTGTGCTGTAAGAAATGATGCAAGGCTCACAAAAACCTGGGAAGATTTCTATCAACTGATACTGAGCAAGTCATGAATAAAGAGAATAATTTACATAATAACAATATCATTGTAAAGACACACAAAGATGAAAGATCTAAAAACATTTCTGAACAATTCAATGACCAAACACAATTCCAGTCGCAAAATGATGAAGAATACCATCAACTGCCTGGCAGAGAGGTGACAGATTCAATGTGCAAAATGAAATACACATTTTTGGAAATGGTAAATGTGAGAATTTATTTTGCTTGACTATACGTATTTGTTGCAAGGCTATCATTTTCCTTTTATTTTTAAATTAGAGTTTATAGGGAGAGGAAAAAATATAAATCAGTCAACCAACAAGCATTTATTCAGCTCTTCCTATGTACCAGACACTGGAGGGACAGAGAAAGATAAAAACAAGGTCCTTACTTGCAAGGGCTTCTGTTCTAGAGTATGAGATAATAGATAAGCGTCTATGCACATAGAAGCTATATATAGGATAAGAGGAGGTCATCTCAGAGGGTATGAGGTCAGAAAGGCTTCTTACAGAAGGTAGGATTTGATATGAGGTCTGAAGGGAAGCCAGGAGGCAGAGGTGAAGAAGGAGAATATTCTAGTCTGGCTAATATCTTGGGATTCTATGGTACTGAAAGAGGAGTACAGGGAATGAAGACTTGAAGGGTAAGTAGGGGTCAGGTTGTGAATAGACTTCAAAGGGAAACTGATAATTTTATAGTTGATCCTGGAGGTAACTAGGAGTCGCTGGAGTATATTGAATAGGAGGGATCATGTGCTTTAGGAAGATCATGCTGGCAGCTGAATAGAGTATGAATTGCAGTGGGTAAGAAGATTGGCTGTGGAAAACCAACCAGCAGACTATGAAATAGCCTATGCATGAGAAGATAAGGGCCTGCACCAGAATGGTGGCTGTGGGAATAGAGAGAGGGGATGCATATGGAAAATGATATGAAGGCAGATACAACAGGACTTGGCAATAGAGTGGATAGGTGAGTAAGAGGAAGTAAGGAGTCCAAGATGACACTGGAGTTCAAATCTGGGTAACTGGGAGAATGGAGATGCCTTTAACAGTAAAAGGGAAGTTTAGAAAAGGGGAAGGGTTGCATGGGGTGGAAATAATGGGTTGTTTTGAACATGTTGTGTTTTAAATGTCTCTGGGAAATACAGTTCAAAATGTCCATTGGGCAGGTGAAGATCAGGAGAGAGGTTAGAACTTGATTTTTTTTAAAAGCTAATTATTATCTATAGAGATGATAATCAATTGAATCTAGGAGAGCTGATGAGATCACCAAACCAGATAGCATAAAGGGAGAAGATACAAATGAATACTTGTTAAATAATTTTTTAAAAAAGGGATTTTTTTAATTAAAGGCTGAATATTCACCAAAACATTTATATCAGTATTTTTGTGGGAGAAAAGAACTGTAAGCAAAGCAAATGCTCATTAATTTGGGAAAAAGCAACCTTGTGGTACATGAATGTAATAAAATATTACTGTGCTATAAGAAAAACAAACATGGAAGTGGTGCTGAAATGGCAGAGTAAAGGCAGAGACTAGGCTGAGCTCCTCCCCACACTCCTCCAAATACCTTGAAATAATGACTCTAAAAAATTCTAGAGAAGCAAACCCCCCCCCAAAATTGGAATGAAACAATTTTCCAGCCCAAGAGATCTTAAAAGTTGGGTAGGAAAGTTGTGTTGCTCCAGGATAAGAGAGGAACACAGTTCAGCACAAGCCACTCAAGCACAGACTGGGCCTCAGCAAACCTGGAGTAGGCCTTGGGTAGACTGAACCACTGACAGCAGTGGCAGTTTCCAGGCCTCTCAGTCCATAGGTGCCAAAGATGACTTGGAAGGTCAACAGGAAAGGTCTGTCCTATGTGGGTGAGAGTGGACCTTAGTCCAGCCCAGGCCACACCAACACAGCCCTGGCCACAGCAAAACAGGAGCAAACCTTGGTAGCCTCCTAATTGACAGCAGCAGCAGCAGCATCTTCCAGAGCTCTCAGTCCACAGATGGTGAGGGGGTTGAAGAACTGGTCAAAAGGAGATTACTGGGGTCTTTTTGGTGGAACTGGGGGGCAGGACTCTGTTGCTTTACCTATACTCGGATTCAGGTCATAGTCCTAGGTGGCAGTCCCAGGATGAGGAGGAGCACTAACACACCAGATCGTGGGGCCACAAAGCAGTGGGGACCCTCTTCACAGTTGCAGGGCAGAAAAAAAAAATGTTTGTAGTCACTCACAGACCAGAGCACTGGTCATATCCACCATGGAAGAACTGAAAACTTACAGGTCCCTAGAAGTATCTCTGAAAACAGCTGCACAAAACCCCTAAAGTTTAGGATAGCGCACCCTCCACCCCAGAAGCAAAGCCGTACTTTAACAAAGAGTTAAAAATGAAGTAATAGGTTGGGTAAACGAGCAAACAACAGAAAAGAAAAACTTCTGACTGTAGAAAGTTACTATGGTGACAAAGAAGATAAAAATACACACTCAGAAGAAGATAACAAAGTCAAAGCTCCTACATACAAACCCTCCGAGAAAAAAAAAA
>CM053626.1:27448092-27465631 GCA_028646595.1 Phalanger gymnotis | reverse complement strand
CTTCTTCTTCTCCTTCCTCTCCTTCTTCTTCTCCTTCCTCTCCTTCCTCTCCTTCTTCTTCTTCTCCTTCCTCTCCTTCTTCTTCTTCTCCTTCCTCTCCTTCTTCTTCTTCTCCTTCCTCTCCCTCCTCCTCTTCTTCTTCTCCTTCCTCCTCTTCTTCTTCTTCCTCCTCCCTCCTCTTCCTCTTCCTCTCCTCCCTCCTCTTCCTCTTCCTCTCCTCCCTCTTCTCCTTCTTCTTCTCCCTCTCCTTCTCCCTCTCCTTCTCCCTCTCCTTCTCCCTCTTCTTCCTCTTCTTCTTCTCCTTCCTCTTCCTCTTCTTCTTCTCCTTCCTCTTCCTCTTCTTCTTCTCCTTCCTCTTCCTCTTCTTCTTCTCCTTCCTCTTCTTCTTCTCCTTCCTCTTCCTCTTCTTCTTCTTCTCCTTCCTCTTCCTCTTCTTCTTCTTCCTCTTCCTCTTCTTCTCCTTCTCCTTCCTCTTCCTCTCCTTCTCCTTCCTCTTCCTCTTCCTCTCCTTCTCCTTCCTCTTCCTCTTCCTCTCCTTCTCCTTCCTCCTCCTCTTCCTCTCCTTCTCCTTCCTCCTCCTCTTCCTCTTCCTCTTCTTCTTCTTCTTTCTCTTCTTCTTCTTCTTCTTCTTCCTCTTCCTCTTTTGCTTCTGCTGCTGCTACTACTACTACCACTAGTATCTGACATTGATATATTTCAACATATGTTATTTCATTTAATCCCTACGACCCTGCAAGGTAAGTGCTGTTATTATCCCCATTTGTCCGGTGAGGAAATGAAAACTAAGAGGGATTAAAGTCTTGCCCAGGGCCATTCAGTTAGCAAATGTCTAAGGCCATTTTTGAATTTAGGCTTCCTGAGTCTATGTTCAACATTCTATGTACTACACCACCTAGGTGCCTCATACAAATTGAAATGCAAATCGTATACAAATTAAAATTCTCTAAGTTTAAATTAGTATAGGCCATCCTTCTAGCTTAATACATTGATTAAATGGAATTTGAGTCTTCGTAGCACTTTGTTGGCAGGTGAACTTCTAGACTGATTAGCATTGCTTGGAAAAAAATTCAATGATCTCACTATTTTGAGCATACTCCAAAACAATCTTTACCATTTGCCTGTGGTCCTTCAGTAGAATTAAAAATGGGTACATCTCTCCCATAGTATGAGGCAGTAGAAAGTATGCTCCATCACATGTTCCCTATGAGTCCTGAGATAAACCACTCAAAGTGAACAGAATAGGGGTGTTAGATTGGATGACTCCTGAGGTTCTTTCTAGATCACAAAGTATGATCCATTCTAGGCAAAGTGCCCACTGTTTCCTCTACACAGTCATCTAACTCCCATTTGCGCTGTTGAACAGATGGTCCCCCAAGTTTGAACTGTTCTCCTTTCTCATGTTCACTTCTTAGAATCCTTAGCATACTTCATATCATGGCTCAGATACCCCTTCCTTCCACAAGATCTCTCCTCAGATTGTATTGTTCTCTTCTGCTTGAAATTGATTTTCATTATTTTGTCTCTACCTTGTAAGTATACACACACGCACACACACACACACACACACACACATATAAATGTGCATAGACACATGTGTGTGTCTATACCTTGTAATTATAAATTGATAGAGCACTGGACTTGGAATCAGGAAAATTAGGTTCTAATTCCTTCTCAGACACAAGCGGTAGGACTCTAATCAAAAGTCATTAAGCTCTCTCTGTTCCCTCAGCTGTAAAATGAGTGGGCTGGAGTCCAAGACCACTGAGGTTCTAAATCTATGAACCTATATTGGTAAACTATAAGGTCCTTAAGGCAGAGACTATTTTAGATTTTGTCTCTGAATCTCCAGAGCTTATTATAGTTCCTTGGACATAGAAGGCATATAATAAATATTTGCTGAATTCATTGAATCCAGAGATTATCTTAGAGGTGATCTAATCCAACCTACTCAATTTATAGATGTGGAAACTGAAGCTCAAAAAAAGTTAAGTGACTTGCACAAGGTCATATAGGTAGCAAGTGACTGAGCCGGGATTTGAATTTGGCTTCTGTCAGATCCCCTTGTTCCCCTCTCCCCCCAAAAGTAGCTGCCTTCGATACAGTGCATTAAGGTTTACAAAGGTTTACAAATATACGTTATCTCTTCTGAGCCACTAAACAATCTTGTGAAGTATGCGTTACAGACATAGGCATTGCTATAATTATTTAAAGATGAAGAAACTGAAGCATAGGGAAATTAGATGATTTGCCCATGGTCACAGAGTTCATGTCAGGAGTGACATTGGAAAACCAAGTCTTCCAGATTCCTTTGCTCTTTCTCCTATTGTCCCTCTCATTAGAACACAGAACAGCACAGAAAAGACTTCACATAAAAGTTCTATGTCTTTGTGAGCTTATCAGTTCTCCCTAAAACAAAATTCATGTATTCATGCATTTTCAGTCCATGCCATTCATGAAGAGCATATTATTTTTCCAAATAGGTTATCAGCTAAAAAAAAAGTCGTATTTTAATGTAATTTCTATTTGCAATGTAGAATCATTACTTATTTGTTTGTAGGGTAGGGGTTGGGAGGTGGGAGGTGTAATGGAAGTGACCCATTCATTACACAAAAGAAAGGCAGAGAAATGTGAGAAGGCAGCTTTCTTCCTCTGGCTTTATACCTACCAAAACTTCAGCTAAATGAATGTGGTTACAAAAACAAATGATATTAATATATTTGCACATGCTCATAAAAGCTGAGCTCAGTGGCCAGTCCCTCATTACATTAAGTAATCATTGGCATATAATTTTATGGTCTCTGCACCATGTTCTGCCCCTGGGTATAACAGAAAGAGCACCAGACTTCAACTCAGGAAAGTGGGGTTTGAATTCAGATTCTCTCATTAAATAACTAGGTAAGCTTAGGCAAGTTACTTTACCTCTGGGCATCTCAGTTTCTCACTGGTAAAAAGAAAGGTTCATTGTTCTGGAAAATGACTTGGAATGATGAGACAAAAGTCACTAAGCTGGTTCTACCTTTTTACCCAGCAATCCCACTACAGTCAAGCAGTCAATCAGCAAGCATTTAAGCATTCATTATGTGTCAGGCACTGTGCTATGCACTGGCATTCATATAAAGGGGGAAAGATAGCCCCTGTACTCGAGAAGCTGAAATCGTAGTGGGTGAGGGGGAGACAAAGAAGAAACTAACCAAGTACCTATGGGGCTGTGTGACTGCTGAATATTTAATAAATGGCTCCCTGAAAACACACTCCACATTTTGCAATCTTAATTTGCATTAGTAACATTTCCTCCATTACTTTCTTAGGTCTAGACAAACAAAACAACAAATCAAGCCTTGATTTGCAGCATTTGCCAATTTCTGAGGTGTAAATGCTCACACTGAAAATTTAACAGTCTGCTCTCACAAACTGGTATGAAATAGCTCCAGCAATTCCCTGGGTATTTCTCAAAGAGATGACAAAAAGGTAGGAGGAAAAGCAAACTAGAAACAAAATGAAGGCCCATCATTTGTAGAATGGGAAAAAATTGCAGCATGGCCTGGACTTTGACTATAGACCCAAAAGGTAGGTGGTAGTGAGACTTGAGAAGAGTTTTCCCCAAGTCCAATTGTATCATGATAGGATGGTATAGTAGAAGTGGTCATATAGCAGAAGACGCTTACTACCTGGTGCTCTTGGGTAAATCACTTAACTTTCTCAGGAAAATGAGGAGGTTGGACTAGATGGACTCTGGAGTTCTTTCCATCTCTAATTTATAGTGATAGGATTGTTAGTGGAATATTACTGGGACAAAATAAATGATAAACATGAGGAATTCAAAGAAATGTGGGAAGGCATGTAAACTGATCCAAAGTGAAGGAAGCAGAACAAGGAAAACAATATTACCAAACTGTGCATACCCTTTGGTCAACCATACCATTACATGGTTTATATCCCAAAGAAATCAAACACACACACACACACACACACACACACACACGTCCATATGCGTGTATATATACATATATTTCTATGTATTTCTATATGTATATATACTATATGTGTGTACATATACTATTCTACATACTACATAATTATACATTGTATATACTATGCGCTATATAGTACACTATATGTGTATATATATACGGTTTATTTCAATTTATGTATGTATTTCTATTTATATGTATATATTTCTATTTATATATGTAGTTGTAAATATACATGTATATATGTGTATATGTACACACACACACACACACACATATTTATTTATTAATTTACAACTCTTGCTGTGGTGGCCACAAGTTGGAAATTAAGGGAGAGGAGCAGTACCATATTTTAAGGGAATGGCCAAACAAATGGTACCATATGAATATAATGGAATATTATTATACTATGGAATAATGAAATGGGCACTTTCTGAAGAAATTGGGAAGACCTTTGTCAACTCAAGCAGTGCAAAGTGAGTGGCATTAAGAGAATAATTTACACAATAAATTTATAGAGAAAAATATCTTTGAAAGCCTTTAGATCACTTATCAATACAATGACAAACCATGGGTCCAAAAGAGTGAAAATTAAATATGCCACTTAACTCCTGACAGAGAATGATGAACTTAAAATGCAGAAAGGGACACAGTACTTCATAGATGGCTGATGTGAAAAATTTGTTTTTCAGGTTTTTGGTGGGTTTTTTGTGTTGTGGTTTGTATGTATGTGTATGTGTATGTGTGTGTGTGTGTGTGTGTGTGTGTGTTTTACTCAATTTGTGTGGGTGAAGGTAGAAACAGAGCAATTTTAAAAAGCTTGTTACATGAAAAAATAAAAAAATAAATGATAATTTAAAATAATGAAAAGAAATTAATGCTTCTTTAAAAGCAACCAAATTCAGATTCATTGTTATGCCCAATCTTGATCCTGGAAAACAGATAAGGAAGCCTCCTTTCCATAGAGAGGTAGGGGCCTATAGGTGCGGGTTGTTGCATTCTCTGTCGGACACAGTTGTGTTAGTCATTTTGCTTAACTGTTTTTCTTTGTTATAAGGGAAGCTAATTGAGAATTAGTGGGGAGGTTTACAAGGGTACTTGACCACAATGTTAAAAAAATCATTAAAACATCAATAAAGGAAGGATTGGACTAAAGCAGTTGTGATTAATTTGGTGACAACAATCCTGATCAAAATTCTCTATGCCAATAATTAATAATGCCTGTCTCTTTCAGTAACCATAATTCCTCCTGAGGCTACCACTGACCTTCTTTTGGGGTCTGTAGAAGTTGGACTAGAAGTCTCCTTGACTTGGGGACTTGTCATAGCCACAACACCCACGATATTTCTCACTGAAGCACAAGCCTGCAGGAGATGATGGGATGAGAATGTCAATATGTCCCTGAATCTTTAAATTCTTTTAGAATGGAAGCTCATTGAGGACAGGGAATATTGAATTATGTGACTCTTTTGTTATTGGGAATCCCAATGCCAAAATGCCTACCAATGCTGATCAGCCATAACTCTTTAATTCACACTCTTAGAGATGAGCTGCCTAGAGCATTGTGGGGTTAAACATCTTGTCCAGAGCCACATGATCAGAATTGAACCAAGGTCTTGGCTATAAAGCTGGTTTTCTAGACCATGCTGCTTTTCATCTTGTATGTAGTAGGTCTTCAATATAGGTTGTCATTCTGCTCTTCACTTTGCCTTAGTAGGGATTTAATAAATGTCTTTCGAGTTGAAATGACCAAACGTGGCATCTTTTGACCACTCCTTAGGTTTCCTGTATAGGGAATATGGCAGAACTGATTCAGCATTTTGATTCCCTTGTAGGCTGGCCAGACATTACAGCCCTCCTGTAAAACATCATTAGGGAGGCGAGAGCAAGGAATGTGGGGGTGGGGGAGGCGGGAGAGAGGGAGAGCAGGCCACGGAATGTCTCCAGCTAATTAAGATATACCTTCCCTTCTCTTGGTGATTCATTCAATCCAACAGCTCACACCAAGATTTCAGCCCAGAAATATTTTCAAATCAAAGTCTCTACAGTCTTTTTTAATGGACCCCAATTAAAGTTTGTACATGGAGAGAAGGTACAAAGAATTGTGCTGTTTGCCAGATGCCTACAACTTAAAATAACGACTCCTGGGGCAGGGTCCTCTCTGTGTGTGTAGAGATATAACTTCAGTGAGGCCCGGAGTCTGAAAACCATTGGGTTCATTATGGTTGGGTTCATAAGAGGGTGCACATCACTCAGGCTGAGGGAGGTACAAGCCTGGAGTCCACATCATAGCAGACTCATTAGAAAGTGTGTTCTTTGCTCTTTTCCCATACCCTCAGGGAATCCTTGCTCTAGTTATTTAAGGGCAGTATAGGACTGGGAGAACCAGAATGAAGAGCCAGTGTTTGAATGAAAAGGCCTGTTCTACTGGAAATAAAAGCTAGCTTTTGTTTAGTCTTTCAGATTTTGCTAAATTAGCCACATGCATTATTGTGGGATTGTAGCTAGAATGCCGAATGTGGAATCGGAAAATCGGAATGCTTCCTCTGGTACTCACAGTGTGATCGTGAGTAAAACATTTGGACTCAGAAACTTAGACTCCCCAAACCTTTATTTTCTCATCTGAAAATAGGGATCCTCCTATCTGTGTTGCCTACTTCATGAGATTGTTGTGAAAATCAAATTGTGTGTGTGTGTATACATATATATATATACACATATACATACACATACATATATATACACATATGCATATACATACACACATGCACAGACATATATACATATATGTGTGTATATGTATATATGTATACTGCATACATACATTCATGTGTATAAACGTGCATATATGTGTATCTATGCGCACACACATTTTTATACACACACGTATATGTGTATGTGTACAGTACTTTGCAAACCGTGAAGTACTGTCTGCCCATCAGACATAATTTTAACTCCTGTTTACAGAGAATGAGAACCAGATTTATCAGGTCTTATATTTAATAAATATCTCATTTCTGTTGATAGAGTCATAGATTGTGAATCTAGAGCCAGAAGGAACCTTAAAGGCCATTGTGCCCGACCCCCTCATGCTACAAAGAATGGAACTGAGACTCAGAGAGATAAAGAAATGTGTTCCCAACCTCATAGACCATAAGCATCAGTGGTAGCATTTGAACTCAGGGCCTCTCACTCCAGAGCCCATACCAAATAACCTCTAGCCTCCATCAAGGTGCTTACAACCTGGGCTCAGCACTGGCTATGTGACTCTGGGCTAATCACTCCCCAGTCCCCCAGTAACTTTCTAAGACTAGAAATTGTAGAGTAGGTGCCAACCTTAATTGATAGTGGGAGTTTCCTTACCCTAATGCCAATAAAAATCACAGCTCTGATTAAAAATGAACAAACAAACAAATTCATAGCACCCATAAGCGGTGGATGCTTCAGATATCGTTAATGTTATTTTACACATAATAGATCTCAGGATCATTGACAAACATTTGAACTCATCTAGTCTACTCCGCTAAATTTTACATGGGGAAACAAGCCCAGAGGGGAAAAAAAGTTGAAAATGGTGAAAGAAGTCATAATTACCAAAGGTGGGATTCAAACCCAGGTCTTCCTGATGCCAAGTCCAGCGCTCTATCCATAATATCTCTGAGCCTCAGTTTCTTGTTCTGTAAAACACCAATAATAAAACCAAAGTCCTAGCTCACTGCATTTTTGTGAAGCTCAAACGAGAAGTCTCTAAAGTACTTTATAAATCTTGGAAGGTTGTAGAAATGTCAAGTATTTTAATGAGCTCCCTCCATGAAGAACTGGTCTGCCTCTGGTTGGCACCCTGTCCATATGAGCCTTCTGTGAAAGCCAAGTCACCTTGAACCCTGGAATTTCCCATCAGACTTGGCAGGGAGTATATCCTGGAGAAACAGACAACAGTGGTAGCGCCGCCCATTGGAGCTCCACACAATTCACTAGAGTTATTGATTTTTATACAGCACCGAAAAGTAGGATAATTAATTCCAGGTTAATAACTGTTCACCACATGCCTATTTCCAAAGACTCGTAACTGACCTTTGGCCACTGGGGAAAAGTTTAAGTTTTCATTTGATGCTTTCTGCCCTCATGACCTGAAAGAGAGAATTAAGCAAACTATCAAGGCAAATGTACCCTTTGGCTTAAATGTTTGACAAAAGGATTTATTTTGTTTTAATTTTCAAATTGATTATCAAATAATTGCATAAATCCTCCATTTTTCCTCCCTGTACATACATGCAGTCAAAGATGACTATTTATTGCTTTCTCTGGGAGCTGGGGCTTTGGCAGTTTCTCAGCTCCACTGGATGCACTAGGAAAACAGTCCAACCGATTCAGCATTTTTGCCCAATTACAGGTCTGGTGAATGTTACAGATCTTCTGTAATAACCTGGAAAAATCATTAGGAAAAACCAAGTAGGTTACAGCTGTTACACAGCCATTGGGAACAGACCCCATAGTGACTTAAGCTAATTTTCTTAATTGTAATTTCTTCCTTTTTCATTACGCCTGTATCTTAAATCATCACTGAGGGTTTAATCTGAGTTCTTCATCACAAGCCTAATGCAGACATTTAAGCTTGTAACAAAAAAAAATAAACCAGATGTTCACCATCACCCTTTTTGAAAACAGATGAGGAAAACCTTTTCATGATCTCTGAATAGTCAATGTGACTGTGTCCCTTAAAGTCCTTATATGTTTTTTTCTTCTTGGCTTATTTTCTTTTTTTCCCCAGCTTTCATCTTATACTTAAAAAAATTCACTCTATTTGTTAGCTTAATTCATCAAACATTTGTTAAATGACTTCTATGTTCAAAGTATTGGATGTTTTAGGCCCTAGAGATTGAAAGGAAAAGATGAAAATGGCCTTGCCTCCAAGAAGATTTTACCTTCCACTGGAGGACAACACATCCACACAGATAGTATGAGAGCATTTATGTAGCACATAAAGGTTTGCAAAATGTTTGACAAAGACCATCTTATACCATCTTCACAACTCTGAGAAGTAAGTGCTACTATTATCCCTAATTTATAGATAAGAAAACTGAGACAGGCAGTGGTTAAGTGACTTGCCAAGGTCATACAGCTAGTAGATGTCTGAGGCTAGATTTGAACTCCAGGTCTTCCTGAATCTAGGGTTAGTACACATTTATTGAACCGTTTAGTTGTTTTAGATAAGAAAACACAAAGATTATACAAAGTATTTTCAAGAAAAAAAATGAACTATAGGAGATCAGGAGGAAATGGGGAGAAGGGGGCAGCAAACTAAAAATTCTTGGAAGTAGCAGTACATATTTATATACAGATACATACATAGATATAGATACAGATATAGATAGATAGACCAATAGATTAGATAGATAGATAGATAGAGATAGCTCTATCTATCGATCGATCAATCTATCTATAGAAGAGTTAGCAGATCAGGTCAGCTTCTGTAACGTATTATCCCTTCAAGTTTTGTTACATCATGAAGTTATGATGACATAGGATAATACAGGGAAGGAAGGTGGGAGCCAGAATATAGAAGAATTTGAATGACAGCTGAAGGTTTTGTTCGTAATCCTAGGGGCAATAGAAAGCCACCAGTTTTCGATCTGAGGGAAACCAAGACAGTCTGGAGATTGTTTATGCAGAAGTCTACACCTAACCCATTTATTCAATACCTACCATATGCAAAGCACTAGACTATAACAGGCTGGCTGGGATAAATACACAAATTGAAAACCCAACTTCTACACAGTAATCTTCTTTGTCCAGATATGATCCTAATTCTTGGAACTGGGGCTCACATTTTATTAGACCCTCCCCTTGGTCTTGCTCCATTAAGAGTTGCTGTGAGTTTTCCAAGCCATCAAAGACAAGATAAAGACAGGCATCTTCTCTGAAAGGGGTTATTTAGGTAAAGACATGTTTTCCTCTTCTGGGCAGTTACAATACCAGTACAGCAGAGAATCTGGGCATCCTATGAGGAAGAGAGAACTAGTACCTATGTATACTCATTCTGATTTCATGCTGTCTTTTTCAAATAGCATATGTTCACGTCTCAAAGTATGGTACTTTGGAACACTTTCTGAGGTTTGGGAATTCTCAGCTTTAGGTAAATTAGATACACTTTCAACAGATTTTTCAACAAGACTCGAATATGCATCAAAGAAGTAAAAAAACATTAGCAACTGGTTCATTTAACAAGCTCTTTTGAATGTCTGACAATTTATTACTACATTTAGTATTTGAAATCAGCAAGACAGGTTCAAATTCAAGTTGTTAATGAATTCCTTAATCGCACCAATTCCACTTCCAATTTAATGTTGAAACAAAACACAAACAAGTTTCTGTCTTCAAAAATCTCTTCCATTTGATGAGGCTGTTTTTTGCAGCTACTACTTCTCTAAGCCTTTCATTTATTTGAACTTTTTAATTTTTTTCCCCCTGCCAAGAATTTATGGATTTTCTTTTGGCAGAGGAAAGCCATTGAGTATTTGCCCTTTTTCAATTCCCCACCTATGTTATTGTTATCTCAATCACTAATTCAGTCATTATCATTCTCATCCCTAAGATTGAGCTCATTATATGATATGGCCGTTATCTTCCTTACCTACCTTTTAAAGTATTTGATTTTTTTTTAATTTATATTCTCAGGATGCATGATCTTTTCACTTGCATAAAATGAAAATTCATCTTCCATAAGTAAATTATCTTGTTACTCATTTATCTACATTGATTATGTTTTGCCCCCTCATCGTAGCAACCTGAGATCCATATTTGTTTGTTGCTTGTCTTATCTTAATTGGTTTATATAACTCCATCAGTGTTTCTGTCATCTACAAGTATAAAACACAAATACATACTTGTAGCAGAAGACAACATCCGCTGCTGTCAGATATGGTGGCTTAGGAATGTTAAGAAAAACTTCACAGTCTCATTGATCATCATGGCCTACCCAAATGAATAGTAGTGGGCAAGAACCTTCAATACTTTAATTATCTGTGAAGTCATTTGCATGGATTCTCTTTCCATCAACATGGCTTAATGATAGCCAGTGATAACAGATGCTAGATGAGCAAGACCTTTGAGAGAAGATGTGTTTTTTTCAGGGGGTGGATGAAATTAAATCATCATTACAGCCAACTAGGTGATAGACTTTTCTTAGATACTGAGGTTGGTCCTTGGACAACTGACATATGACCATCAATGACGACGTCTATCCTATTGAGGGGGAATAACACAGAAAGTCCAAATATGTGGAAGTACAACCTTGTATAACCTTTGCTCATCAGTTATATATTTCAAAGTTTCCTCTTCCCATCCCCACAAAGTATCCTGCATTCAAGAAAGTATATGAAAGAGACTATATTTCACTGAAGTTATTACATAATAATAATAATAACAAAAATCATGCAAAGGAGTCATTCATGATCATCTGAGAGGGGGAAATAGTGACTTGGTGGTCTTTTAGAAACTCAAAATGTTTCCACTGAAAATGGTGACACTTTCTGGCTTCAGTCTTGTTAAAATATCTGAATCAGTTCTACCTGAAAGCCAAGAGGAGTGAAGGCTGGATTTAGAATCAGGAGATCCTTGGCTTAGATCCTTCCTTTGTCTGTTACTATTTATATGACCATGGACATGTTCCCTTAACCTTTGTGACCCTCAATTTCCTTATTTGTAAAATGGTGTGTTGGTAAGCAAAATGGGCTCTTAGCACTTAGTTCAACCAAATGCCCTTGAATAGTTTGACTTTTGTTTCCTTTGATTAATTCAATGTATTTCATTGAGTCTTACTACTTGCTAAGTCCCAGGCCCAAACCCCTGTTAGGTGTAAAACCTATGTGGGTGTGGGTTGGTAACTAAGGTGGGGCCCAAGATGGGGCTAACTAAGGGGAGGTGCTAACTCCAGACTCAATCATAGCAGCCTAAGTTCTGGTCATTCAGATGATGTTTGATGACATCTGAAATCCTATAAGAAGAGAAGACAGAGCCATTTGTGCAGGGCTGTCACTCTTGGTGGCATGTGGAGACTCTGGGCGGTTGCTGCTAAGAAGCCCTCCAGCTCGTAACCCAGATGCTGAGACTTTGTTAAACTCTGGTAACCATGTATTGGGATTTGTTATGAAGTTCAGGGTGCTGGCTTTTTCCCCTGAACTAAGTGAGTGATATTTGTATGCTGAATTAAAGTAAGCTTGTCAACCCCTAATGTTGCTTTCCTTACTAAAACAGATCAAAAGAACCTGTGCCTTTGCAGCATACTGGCAACGTTTTTGTTGTTGAGTTTGTGTTGGTCTTTCACCCCAACAACAGCTGCTAGCTGGATTGTTGAAACAAACGGGCATAATAATACCTCACTGGAGGCTCAAATGAAACAATATATTAAAAAGTACATTAAAGAATCACATGTGTTTTAGTTACTAGGGGTGGCCAGTACACTTGTGATTTCTTTGGTGTAAAGAGCTCCCAGCAACAAACTTCCTTTACTAATGAAGGTCAACACCATCTTTGTAACTTACCACCTTAGAAAATTATCTAACTCAGTGAGAGGTTAAGTAACATAGTATTAGTGCGATTAAAGATCTTCCCCACCCATTCAATAGGCCTTAGGTGGGTCCAGGTGGGAAAGCTTGATTATATCTTTGTTTGTAAGTAGACCTAAAGCTTCTGCTTACTAGGTACTAAGCCAATTTGGGCATGAAGCCCTGAAGTCCTGTAGCAACAAGGTTGCTAGTAGGTGCAGTGGGAGTGAAAGAACAATAACACCAGCACACAAGGAGGCTTCAAGCACAGGTTCTTTGATCTGCTATTCTAAGGAAAGTAACTTTAAGGGTTTAACAATCTTACTTTAATTAAACATGCATATATCATTCACTTAGTTAAGGAGAAAAAGTCAGCACCCTGAACTTCAGAGCAAATACAAACAGAAAATATAAACAGATCAACAGACAGGCTTTTGTCTGATCAAGACATCACATACATAGTTACCAGAAAGAGAAGCACCAACATCTGAGTTTTCAAAACCAGGGGGCTCCACATCAGAGGCTATGCAGAGGCTTGTCTAGCCAAATTGTAGGGCACTCTTCCAGTGAGCGAGAGCCCCCAAAAGCAAAATGCCATCCTCAGAGCTCATATATCCTGTTCAGGGCCCTGAGGGCTCAGCACCTACTTAGCAAAAAAAGGGTGTGGAAAAGACCTTTAATCGCTAGCAACATATCATATACATTGTTTCCAATCAATGATTCTTGATTCAAACAAAGACAAGACTCAAAGACATCTATTGCCTCAGTGCTGAGAAGCACTCCAAAACAAAAGACCCAACTTTGCTTGCCATTACATTTGAAAGGCAAGATTCATCAGAGGTACTTGATTAAAGTGCTGAGAAACACTCCAAAAAAAAAAGGTCCCACTTTACCTGCCTGATTCAAACAAAGGCAGACTCATTAAAAGCACTTGATTGCCTTAGCATTCCAAAAGAGAAAGCAGTAAAAAAAAAAAAAAAATCCCACCCTGATTACCATTACAGGCCCTAAGGGGAGTTGCTAAGACCAAAGCCAATGGTATATGCACTGAATTCTAGCCAATCATGAACTCAACCAGAGACCTGAGTTCTAGCCAATCTAGATGGTGGCGGCTAGATCTGTATATAAGGAGAGCCCAGAGTGTGTGAGAACCAGAATTGAAGAGAAGCAGAATTGAGAAGCAGCCATCAACTCAACATTGAGGCAGCAGACATCAAGAGGGCACTGAAGAGCAGACATTGAGAGAGCCAGCATCAACAGAGCTGTACAAGAGAAGGCTGAGCAGAGTTAGGATTCATGAGTGATTGTTTACAGGAAGACCCTAGCAGGAGGGAAGGTTACAGGATGCCTTAATTCTTTGCTATAATAGCATGTTATAATTTCCTTGTTGCTACATTGATGGGGGATTACTGGTTTTGGAATATAATTGCTGCTATATAGAATTGGAGTAACTGGTCTTGGGATTGGATCTTCTGGTGTCTAAATAAATGTTATACTTCTTCTGACTTCTACTTAGAGAGTTTTTCATACTTTGCAATTCTGAACCATACAGGCATGTTCATGGTAATCCTCAAGGTCATGAATCTTGCCTTACTGATACAGTAACTAGAGTCACATAGCCAGTAAAACTCGGAAATAGGACTTGAACCAGGAGCTCCCAGGACAGCTATCAACATTTTTTAAATACTTACATTACATTAATTATAGTGTAGTGTAGCGTAGCGTAGCATAGTATATTACGTCACGTCACGTCATATCGTATCATATTATGTCAGGTCATGTTGTGTCAGATTATATTATACTATACTCTGTTATGTTATATTATATTACATGTTATATATCATTATATATTATGCTATAATATATATAATGCTATAATATTATATGTTATATAAACGTTATATATTTATTATTTACTTATTAGCAGTGCCTTTCTGCAGCCTTTTTTTATGTCCCTGTGCTTGGCTGAAACTAGATAAAAACAATAACAGCCCCACTCCTACCCCCCAACAACTATTTGTAAATGGAACAGATGAATGGGATGCACTAAAATGCTGGCACATTCTAGACAGTTTAAAAGGGCTTTGAGATCTTAGACTTCATATTCAATGTATGGATTGAGCTACCAAAAAAAATCCTTTTCTCTCAAATTCATCACCAAGCATTTATCAAAAACTTGCTATGTGCCAGGCAGTGTGTTATGCACTAGGGGTACACAATTACAAAGCCAAGACAGTCTCTATCCTTAAAGACCTTTTATTACACTAGTAATTAATCAACCAGCATTATTATGTGTCCACAATGTGCCAGGAGCTCTTTTAGGCAATGAGGATACAAATACAAGACTGAAAGAATCCCTGCCCCCATGGAGCTTATGTTTTACTAGAAATCAATCAATCAAGCATTTTAAAGCACCTATTGGGTTCCATGGACTACACTAGAACCAAGGCATTAAAAAACAAATAAAAGTCACTATCATGAAGTTCTATGTTTTATCATGAATGCTACTATTGCTGTTTTAGAGATGAGTGTGAGAGAAATGATTATTTCTCTCTTATATTAGTAATCAATTATAGGATTAGGACCAGGATTTTTTCAGAAACCTGTAGGCTGTTCAGTCTCTGAAGGACATTGCTGATAATGAGATTGTATTAGCTTTGCCCTCAATCTTCTTCAGACCCCACCTAGGTGCAGAAGCCCATTGTGTTCTACACAGGCATGAGTGGGGATATATCCTTTGATTAGATTGCCCAAGGCTGAGCAATGTAGAAGTAAATAACATAATCCAAGTCAAACACCCCCTTCTCATTAGAATAGGTCAACCCTCATTGTAATGTTCATTATTCTTATTGTTATCTAGTCAGAGCTGATTGCCCCCTCAGGAACATCCCATCTTCCTAGAGCACATAAACTATGAGACCAGCATCATGGGGAGCCTTTGTCATTCAAGAGTGTCATTGACCCATTTTATTGGTAATATGCTAGCATTATTAATAAAATGATTAATTACCCAGAAACTATGCCTCTTGAACTTTTTAAATGTTACAAGTGTTAGGTACAGGGAAAAAAATGTTACTCCAAATATTTGAATTAACTCTGCTAATATAGACACCAGCTGAGGATATTCAGAATTAGGATCTGAAATTATGATGTCAGACAAAATTTTTAGTTATTTCATTTCAAAATTTTACCACAGTGTATGGAAAAAAGAAAAACCTCTCTTTCTTGCCTGTTCATTGTTTATGAATTATGTTCTTTGTGGCAAATGATAAAATGTGGCATGATGGAAAGAATACTGAACTTGGAAGGAAGAAACCTGAATTTGAGCCTTACTTCTGTCACCTTGTGACTTGGGCAGGGGCATGGGTAGGTGGGGGGGGCAGTCATGTTGGTCTGTTTCATCCCCAGTAAAAAGAGAAGTTGGGCTACATAAGGTCCCTCCTAGTTCTACAGATGACTCTATGACTCTTTTATAGATATTGACACATCTTCTACTCAGCGATGCCTACTCTGAGGTTCTGTAGCCAGAGAAACCTTGGCTTTATGAAACTTCCCTGACACAGGGAGCCAAGATGGTGGCTGGAAAGCAGAGACTTGCCTAAAGCTCTCCCCTTGGTCACTCCAAACACCTATAAAAATGGCTCTGAACAAATTCTAGAACTGCAGAACACACAAAAAAGCAGAGGAAAGCAGGGCTAGAGCCCAGGACAGCCTGGAGGTTTGCTGGGTAAGGTCTATCACACAGAGCTGGGAGCAGAACGGAGCAGAGCCTGGTGTGGGGTGCCCTTGGACCAACCAGATTGGGACCCGGGCAGAACAGGCCATAGTCCTCTGAATCAGTAAGCTGTGGCAGTTACCAGACTTCTCAACCCACAAACACCAAGGACAACAGAGCAGGTTAGTAGGAAAATATGGCTGGGACAGAGTGAAAGGAGTTCATGGTCGGCCACCGCCCCTGGGACGGTGGAGGTGGTGCAGCTCTGAGGCTGCTTCCTGAGCTACAGCTGCAGTTGCTTCCAGCCCCAGGCCCACCTGATGGGAGGAATTAAGAGGCGGGTCAGAGCAGGAGTGCAGAGCCTCCTTGGATCTGAGTTGAGGTCTGGGTAGGTGGTTCTTGGGGGAAGAGGAGCACTGGTGTGGCACAGCTTGCTGTGTAGAAATGGTTCTGAAAACAGCAGCACAGCCCATCAAGCTTGGGGCAAAGTACTCTATATTCTACAAGCAGTCATACCCTGACAAAAAGCTCAAGGGTCAAGTAGTTGGCTTGGAACATGAACAGGCAGCAAAAAATAGTCTCAGATTCAGACTTAGACTTTGGAATCTTTCTCTGGTGACAAAGAAGACCAAAACATACAGTCAGAAGAAGTTAGCAAAGTCAAAGAGCCTAAATAAAAGCCTACAAGAAAAACATGAACTGGTCTTAGGCCATGGAAGAGCTCAAAAGGGATTTGGAAAAGCAAGTAAGAGAAGTAGAGGAAAAATTGGGAAGAGAAATCACAGTGATGTGAGAAAACCATGAAAAACAAGTCCTTGCTAAAGGAGACCCAAAAAAATACTGAAGAAAATAACACCTTAAAAAATAGACAAACTCAAATGGCAATAGAGCTCCAAAAAGCCAATGAGGAGAAGAATGCCTTGAAAGGCAGAATTAATTAAATGGAAAAGGAGGTCCAAAAGACCACTGAAGAAAATACTACCTTAAAAATGAGATTGGAGCAAGTGGAAGCTAGTGATTTTTGAGAAATCAAGATATTATAAAACAGAACCAAAGGAATGAAAAAGTGGAAGACAATGTGAACTATCTCATTGGAAAAACCACTGACCTGGAAAATAAATCCAGGAGAGATAATTTAAAAATCATTGGACTACCTGAAAGTCATGATCAAAAAAAGAGTCTAGATATCATCTTTCAAGAAATTATCAAGGAGAACTGCCCTGATATTCTAGAGCCAGAGGGTAAAATAGAAATTGAAAGAATCCACCAATTGCCTCCTGAAAAAGGATCCCAAAAGGAAAACTCCT
>CM053626.1:27431593-27447592 GCA_028646595.1 Phalanger gymnotis | reverse complement strand
AAAAAAAAATAAATATTAGGTACTGTTATGAAGCTCTATCTCCTGTTTCTGTGTTTTAACACTGGATGTCTCTAGCGACTGGAATGTCTTTGCCTCTCCCTTCTGCCTCTTAGAATCCCTTATTCCCTTTAAGACAAATCAGGCACTACTGACTACATGAGTTCATTCATGCTCACACTATCTACAAGTTTCCTCCCAGGTTAACAACCACAATAATTTTGTTCAGTTGTTTCAGTTGTGTCTGATTTTTTGTGACCCCATTTGGAATTTTCTTGGCAAAGATACTAGAGCGATTGGCCATTTCCTGCTTCAGCTCATTTTGCAGATGAAGAAACCAAGACAAGCAGGGTTAAGTGACTTGCCCGGGGTCGCAGTATCAGTAAGTGTCTGAGGTCAGATTTAAACTCACAAAGATGAGTCTACCTTACTTCAGGCCCAGTGCTCTATTCACTGTGGTCACCTAGCTACACACCAACAATAGTAGCTAGCACTTATATACCTCTTTTAAGATTGGCAAAGAGCGTTACAAATATCCTCTCACTTTATCCTCACAACAACCCTGGGAAGTAGGTCCAAGTATGATATAGTTTTTACAGATAATGAAACTGAGGTAGGCAGAGATTGTGACTTGCCCAAGGTCACACAACTAGTGAGATTCTGGGGCTGGATTTGAACTGAGACCTTCCTGACTCCAGGACCAGAGCTCTATCCACTGTGTCACCTAGCTGCCCAGTATCTGCTTTGCAGGTGCCTGTCTGTGCCTATTGTCTCCTTCTTTAGAACAGAAATTTCTTGATGTTAGTGACTTTTTTTTTGCTTTTCTTTGTATCACCAGATAAAGACAAGAAAAATTTAATTGGATACTTTGGGCGTAAGACCAACACTATAGTCTCTGTCAAGTGAGTATACAGTGGCTTAGAAGGAGACCAGTAGTTGTTACAATTAGAACAAGGCACCATTCTTACAGCAGGAAGCCAAGGGAATGAGTTCCCGGTGGATTTAGGAGGCATGTCTTTTTCACAACTGAGAACCATAAAAGAATGCTCCTTTCCATATTAATTATTATCTGATATGCTAAGACACCCCAATGGGACATGACAAATCAGACATCCCTATTATGTCAAATCAATATCAGTGTGTGAGGTCATCATGTATGTCCCACAGCTGGTTAGTCAAGAAACCCTGTATCTCATTGTGTTTTGCCACTATTGGGAGACTGTAGTGTTGATGTTATCCCAAAAGCATCCATTTGGACCTCTCTGAAATTAAGAGTGTTGTTTATTGTGACCAAATTAGACATGGAAGTATATGTGTGATCCAATTAGAGAGTAATATCTCTTGAATTCCCTCTTGACTAAAGGAATCATCCATTAATTTCATCATAGACTAAATCGAAGGTAGATATCTTTTTATTTACCCTGAAAATGACCTTTGTTTTCCAGAAAGACACTGACTTCTTTGAGTGTGCTGATGATATTAAATTTCTATAGTTCTATTAAAGCAAATAAAAAATCCCAAAATTAAACTTTATGTCCCTGTGAAAAAGTATCTCTGTGGAATTTTGTCTTTGTCTATTGATCGCTATAAAATGTAAGATAACATTAGGTGTGAAAGAGAAGTTTCTCTCTCTCTCTCTCTCGTCTCTGTGTCTCTGTCTCTTTCTCTCTGTCTCCCTCTGTCTTTGTCTCTGTCTCTCTCTGTCTCTCTGATTCTACATAGATATAGGTATAAGCCCATCTACATCTGTATCTTGTATCGATTTATTTATTTATGTTGCCCCCTACCGCCTCATCTGCCTTAGAATGAAAGCTCTTTGACAGCAATAACTGTGTTGCTTGCCTTTGTCTTTCCAATGTACCTGACACATATTAAGTGCTTATTAAATACTTATTTAATTATTGATGGATTGAATGACCATTATAATGGTGGATCACTTTAGGCTCCTAGAAAAAATGCCCAGTTGACTAGTCATAAAGAAGAGAATTCAGAAAGCTACTAGCCAGGATTTTACACGTGGCAGAGAAGATCAAGATGCCACAAGGGAGTGTAGATTTGACGACTTTCACATGGCTTCCTCTGCCAAGTGCCAACGAAAGTTGTTTACACTGTGGCATCAAAACAATAATTCTCTAAAGGAAAAGTAAGAAACCTCATGCAACATGATATGTGGAAGTTAGAAATAGGAAAATAAACCAAAGGGATTTCTCAGAGAGACACTTTGGCTAAAAGAGAAAAAAAAGAGAAAGTGGGACAAACCTGTCACAAAGCCAATCTACAGTCAATGGCTTAAGGAGAGCAGGATGTTATGTCTAATTTTAACATAGAACCCACTCCTTTTCTGTCCAATTTTAACCCAGAACATTCTTCTCCAGCAGCTGGACTTCAGAAATATTATCTTGCTTTATACTCATTCAAGAATGCCTACCTACTTTTCCTTGGGATCCTAAAGATGGAAGATGATCTTATTTTTTTCCCCAAACTCTAGCACAGTTTACCTCTCTGCCATGATCTCTCTTCTATATTCTGAACTTGTACTGTGTATAAAACTTCCTCTAACATCCCATAGGAACCATGCACAGAATACATAATAAAGGTCAGGAAGACATCTCACTGATTCAGGGGGCAGATCAGACAATTTTGTTTTTTGAGAGTATATAGGAGAAGGTTTTGAAAGGCCTGGAGGCTCAGTTTGGCTAAGTCTGGAGCTTGAAAGCCCTTGAGGCTTCCTTTCTAGAATTTTTTTTTTCTGAAGGATATTTTGTGTGTGCTAGTGTATGTGAGAAACATTTATAAGTGAAAGTATAGCATTCATCCTTTAGTAAGGTCCCCTGTTCTTTATCTGAATCGTTTGACCTCAGATTTTCTGAATAAGGCTGTGGGCCCAATGTATATTCTAGGAAAGAGTCAAAAATCAATTTAAAGAAATCAGAAGACACAGTTGTTGAATGACTTATGAAAGGAAAGAATAAGACTTCACTCGATCTTTATTGTCAAGTTAGCCATAGCTTTTCACTCACTATAAGATATTATACATGTGTGGAACTCGGTATGTTCATGTTAATGTTCATATTGAGGGCCTAATGTTTATCAACATCCTTATGTTAATATGTTAGAAATGTAATGTAATTTTTGTAATGTAATGTAATGATTTTTTTTTTGTTTTCAACCAATAGCTTTGTTTAACTGATGACCACTATTCACTTAGGGGCAATTATAGAAATGATTTCTGGAAGTAAGTGAACTCCCTGTCATTGGAGATACTCCAAGAGAGGGTGCTTGTGGTCAGGCAAAAGTCAGGACGATTAGTGACAGCCTGAGATGCAGCTGATGATCGTGGTGTTTTCTATGTCTGACCAAGCTCGAAGCACTCCACAGTGCCTGCTTCCATGGACTTATGGCTGTTGGGACAAATTGTTCTCATCCACCCATTCCGCTGCGGAAATTCTTCACATGCTTGGGGTAGGCAGTCCGCCCCCCAATTCACTGATGGGTTTGTAGCTCCATTGGTTATCCTCAACCTGGGTTAGCCAGTTTGCCGAGACATTTTACTAGAGTGTGGCTGCAGTAGCTATAACTTCTTTGAATCATGGTTGAAAGTTAAGTGCCGGGTGAATAGCAAAGGTGGTTAAGCAGCCTTGAAAAGGGTTGGCAAGCCTTCATACCAGAGGTGTAATCCTCCTTGAATGTCCATACCCAGACCCAACTGTGTGACTGATTGTATACTCTATTTTTGAACCTTAAAGGACATTGAGTCCAATTGTCCCATTTTACAGATGAAGGAACTGATGTCTAGGGAGGTTTACCTAAGGTCATAAGAGAGTTTGTTTGCCCAAGAGGCTTGCCCAATGTCACATAGAAAATAAATGGCAGAACTGAGTTTTGAACCTAGATGCTCTGACACTCTGACCTCTGCCAAGTTATGTGAGGCTCCATTTTGTACATGTTGCTCCTTTCTATATCTTGATTTTCAGTGCTATTTATATTTGCCATTTTTAATAAGACTGGAAGAAGATATTTTCAGGTACTGCAGTTGGACAGCAGTGACTTTTAGCTTTATGTCTCTTTTGCTGTTTGTCTTCATTAGGGCGTAGTAACATCTTGGCTTTCGCCAGTCCAACCTTTGCTCTTATACATCCTCACCAGAACGAGAGAGGAAGACGTCTTCCATAGATCATTTACAATTCTGTATTTTTATGCTCACTGTTAGCATTCCCCATGGTACGGTCAATAAAGTTAACAAAGCAACCATCTGCTAATAACAAGATTTTCCCTTGCCCACACACCTCGCCCACAAACCCTGCATGGAAAGTCAGGAAGAAGAATGACAATCCGGCACACATCCCTGTAAATATTTTCAAGTGGATCCAGACTTTGGGGAGTATGTTTTGATGCTTCTATTGAAAAATGTGATGTCTTTCTTTTTAAAAGTATTTTCATTGATATCTTTTACATCCCCTTAATTTTTAAATAGATTCTTTTTTTTTATCTCTGTCCAGAGAATTATCCCTTGTAACAAAGAATGAAAAAAAAAGTGACTCATCAAAACAAAACAATACAGAGAGTCCAACAATGTATGCAGTGTTCCATACACATAGTCAACCACCCTTTTAAAGAAAGGAGGGAGATGCATTCTCATATCTTTTCTTCTGGATGCAACTTGATCATTATAATGTGTCATATCTTTCAATACATTTTCCAAAATGTAGTTTTGTCTGGAGCTGATTCACTCAGAGAGTGAGTAGAGTATATTTCGTGTTTCCTGTTCCTTAACTTGTCAGTAAGTAGGTGGAATCCTCTTCATTGTGAGAGAGGAAATACATGCAGTAACATGATCCACACATGGTAATGTACTTTTGGTTACTAAGATTTAAGTCAGAAGAAAATTAATTGCTCAGGAACCTCACAAATCATTTTGCAGGAAACTTAAAACACAGACCCTCTGATGGTATCTGCTGGATCCCTATGCACTTAATTTCATTGTCGTAAATAACTCCATGGCCCACTCCATGAAGCAGGAACATTAGGGCTATGCTGCGTTGTTGCATTAAAGAATTTGCTGAACTCATCAAAAGAGTCATCCAGGAGGAAAGAAACGTCAGATTTATAATAGAGAGGCAGAAAGGGAAATTGAAACATCCATCTCCCTGAGGAGCCACAAATTTTTGAAAGGGCCTGGAGAATTGCCTCTGCTCAGAGAGCAGTCACCCAGTGGCTCATGGGTTTTACATCCAGGCTTATGCTTTAATAACTGGATGGAGCCAGAGTTTTATGCACATTGGCCCTTTCTTGGTCAATGCTCTTCCACAAATTTGACATGACAAATTCATTAAAGGTTTTGAAGACCTTCCTCTCTTTCCCTTAATATCTGAAGAGGACCAGTGTAGCCCTTGGACACTCATCTATTGTTTTACTTTCTTGGTGCATAATTAACTTATCTCCCTTTCTTGCATATTTAATCTCAATAATGCTTTTTATGTCACTTTCTGGGTATAAGTGGCCATTGGCAATATGCTACAGCCTGCTGTTGCTCTACATGAATTGTCTGTCTCCCCTTTGGCTATTTGAAATTTGTCTTTTCAAGATCATGGTGTTACACACTTCTCAGATATGTAGCAGCCCATAGATCTGGGCCATCAGCATGTGTATTCTGGATAGTTTCTGCAGATAGACAAGAAGAGTAAGATGAAAGCTGATGGTGTTGCATATGGGAACCTGTTCAGTGCTTCATGGGATCATAGAATTGGAGAGCAAAGGTACCTTAAATGTCATCTAGTTTGTTCTTATCATTTCACAGAAAAGGAAACTGAAGCCTGTGGAGGTTAAGTGACTTCCATAAGTTCACACAGTTAATAAATGGACTCAAACTCAGCTTGAACACACAAGTTGTAACTGAAAGTTAAGAGTTCTTTCTATGGTGCCATATTGCAATCAGTGATCTCCAAATGCTCCCTAACTCAAACACCCTTCCTTTGATCACCTCAGGATGAGAGGAATTCAATTCAGATGGCTTCCTGAAAAGAGAGCTTTTCTTCAAGTACTCCCAGTTTTGTCTTATTTTCTATCAGTGGAATTCTCTTAAGAAAGTAAAAGATAGTCAGTTTCAATTAGGAAGTAGTCAAAGAGTCCCTTAGTCCTCTTTTTAAGACCTTCTTTTTCTCTTCTAGTGTTTCCTGGATGCCAGTGATTCCTCAATGGAATTCTCCCCTTGGTCTACCCTCCACAGGGAAAATCCCTTAGTTATTCCCCTCCCTCCTCTCTGCCTCCTACATGAGAAAATGCTCATCTTTACTCATGCACCCAGAGTACTTTGGTCAGCAACTAATATAGTTTATGCCTTGCCTGAGAAACCCTTCTACAGCCTCCCTAGAAAATGGTCATCCAGCCTCTGCTTAGATACTGGGGGTAAAGGGGCTTTGTCAAGTGACAGTAGTCTGAATCCTCCTGCATTGCTTCGAGGTGCTTAGGAAAAACGTTAATACATTTCAACAGATATTTTCACTTATGTCTTCAAATCTTCTGTGCTCAGCCAAGGGCTTAGAAAAAAATTATTAATATCTTTAGTTTTCACATTGCCAAAATTCTTCCCAGGATTCCTCCACCTCTTCCAAGAGAGTCCCACTTATAGAGCAAAGAATAATTTAAAAAACAAATAAAAAGACAAAGAGAGGAAAATAAACAAAATAATCAACATATCAAAAAACTAAATATATATGCAATGTTCCAGACCCATGGACGTTCTATCTCTGCTCAAGAGTGTGGTAAAAGTGTCTTTTCACATCTCCTCCTTGGAAGCATACTCCATCTTTGCAATTTTGCAAATTCACTTTTGGTTGTTTTGTGGTTGTTCTTTCTGTTTACGTGGTTACATCAATGAATCAATAAATCTAGTCAATAAACGTATCAAGGTAATAAACAAATATTTTTGATTGATTGATTGTAGCCATATTGTAACATTGTCTTCTTGGCTCTACTTATTTCACTCTGCATCACATCATAGAAATCTTTTCATGCTTCTCCGTATTCATCATATTCACCATTTCTTAGAGCACAGTAATAGTCTATTGCATTCATGTAGCACAATTTGTTTAGCCCAATCAACATTTACCCTAATCAGTAGGCTCTACTTTGTTTTCAATTCTTTGCTGACACAATAACACTGTGTTTGAATAGTATGCTGGATGCCTAATATAAGCAAGGTGATTGAATGATGCCTCCCTGGAACATACATTTATTTACAATCTAAAAGAGCTTTCAAGGCCTTTGTGCAATGGAGGAATTAATGTAGGGATTTCAGGCTTTGAAGGAAACCTTTGGGGAAAGCAGGACCATTATATGCCCTACTTGTCACATCACACAAGAGACAAGTGGGCTTAAGGTCTAAGGAAGAGGAAAGGATCAAATCAAGATGAAAATCTATCTCAAAAGAGAATATGTTTTTGAATACATGAGAGGAGCAACAAAGAAATGGATCACAACCACAAAAAGAAAAATTTTCTTCTTTAAATGATTGTGATTTCAATAATTGTCACCTCAAGAGGCAATAGAACAAGAGTCATCACACGTGGGCATGTTTCTAGCAGCTGCCATACCTACCTAATGCCACAGTGGAAAACCAGGGCCTCTGTCCCCCCAGCTGGTGATGGGATTATTCTTCATATCTTTCTATTGATCATGATGACGTGCTGTTAGGAAGGAAGGTTCTAGAGCATGCCAAGCAACCCAATTGGAATAATACATTTGTATAAAAGTACATTTTACTTGGGTGGAGTAGCATTCCATAATGGCTAAAGCCCTAGAGTTGGTATCTGGAAAAAATATGGGCTTGAATTGCATATCAGACACTCACTGTGAGACACTGGGCAAGTCACTTAATCTTTTTAAAGCCTTCATTTCCTCAACTGGAAAATGGGAACAATTATAGTACTTGCCTCATGAGTTGTTAGTGTGTCAGGCTGAATTCTGCCAGCTTACCATATTCTTGTACCATTAAAAATCACTCAGAGGTTCTTTGTCAGAAACTATAGCTGTCTGGGAGGAAGGAGAGGAAGAGTTATAGGAGGAAATTTAAGTGATGTAAAAATAAAAGATACCCATAAAACATGTTTTAAAATAATTCAGAGTTTTTTTTCCCATAATTAGAGCACTAATCCATTCCACTGCAAAGATATTGAATTATGTAACAAACTGGCAGAAAGAAGTACAAACCACCCCTAATTAAAAAATCATCCATAATAATAATAACACCTATTAATATAGGACATAATAATTTTTCAAATACTTTTTGCATGCATTATCTCATCTGAACTCCATGACAACCCAGGCAGAAATATTTCATTTTCAGATGAGGAAACTGAGACTCAGAGGGATGCTATGCTTTTTTTCTGGTTTCATGAGATAATATTTTTAGCATTTTGCAAACCTTAAAGCACCCTATAAAGCTTTTCTTAGTAGAAAAATTTGGTACATGTGAAGTGGAGAGAGAAGAGAGGCAATATTGCAAAAGGAAAGTTCTAGGCTCTCCTCCATTCTTGGTCCACATGTTGCCGGGGAATATGGGTCTCTTGACCTTCATCTCCTTATTTTTCTTGCTTCTAAGTGAAGTAGTTTGGTAATGGATGTAATGGCATGAGCTTTGAAAAGTCAGGCCAGGAAGCCAACAGGATGTCTGGGAGAGGAATACTGGCAAGGTTGTTGAATCCATTTTGTCCAACATCAAGGCATCCAAGACAAAAAAACCTTCAGGACCTATCCCAGTAGTAGCTGAGATGTAGACTCATTGTGCAGCAATGGTCTGTGAACTTGGAGGAACCAGGGCCGTGGAGATGCTAACTGTATTGTGTTTGAATCCACTCTCACCAGAGACCAAAATCTCCAGCATACCAAGGCCCTATAGGCTGTTTTTTAAAATATATACCTATTCTACTAGACAAACCAAAGCTGAAAACAGCCTCTTTAAAGGGGAACCATAAAAGGAATGCTGTTACCACTGCATACCCTAAGGAGGTCAGTAACAAAGAGAAAGGCTTATAGGCATGAAACATGTCTAGCCTTTTTCAGGAATGATGAATTTGAAACAAGGTAGGTGTCCATCAACTAGGGAGTGACTTAACAAGGTCTGGTCCATGAATAAGATAGAAGAGAATCAAGCTATAATTTCTTACATCAGCGAATATGATGGATATAGAAAAGTAGGGAAAAAGCAATACAAAGTAAGGATGATCAGAAAAGAAAAAAAAACAATGTAAATAATGGCTACTACAATGTACATAGAAAAAGCCTAATCCCAACCCAACATTGTAAAGTTATAATGACCTCCCAACACATTAGTATGCCTGTCTTTGCACAACCCCATCTAACGTTGACTACCCTCATCTTTTGTCATTTTTACCAATTTGTTGGGCGTGAAGTGAAGGCTCACTATTGTTTAGATTTACATTTCTCATATTATTACTGGTTTCAAGCATTCTTTCCTGTTGTTAGACACCCAAACTACAACTAGGTTGTACCCAGTTATTTATGTGTTACATCCCCCAGGTGAATGTAAGTTCCTTGAAGACAGGGACTGGCTTCTTCTTTTGCTCTTTCAGAGCTCGTAACATCATATCCATCGCCATTCTACATCACTGAAAAGTAGGGGACTGTTTTCACATTTGTTTGTATGCAAAAGCATTGAATAAATTTGCTGGCTGATAGAGTAAAACAAACAAAATAAAACTGGAAACAAATTAAATGTCAGAAATAGGGCAAGGTTTTGATAAATTTAAGACATTAAGATAACATGATTCTATAATGCAATTTATCCCTGCAAACATATTGAAGAATGCTAAGAAATCTGTAAACCTTTTATGAAATGATTCAAAGTGGAAGAAAAACATGTCCAAAAGAATAGAGTACACACCACCATTGTCTGAGGAAAAGTAAATAGTAATAAACAGACTAAGATTCAGTTACTATTAGGAAGCAACATAACCTTAGTGGATGTGAGTTTGAATCTTGTCCCTTCTAAGAAATAATTGCCTAAAACTGAGCCAGTCACTTCACTTTTCTGGGCCTCAGTTTCCCCATGTGTAAAGTTATGAAGCTGGATCAGATGATCTCTAAATTCTAGTTCCAACTCTAAATTCTAAGATCTGCAAAGACAGTTCTGGGTACCGCCAAATGGAATGAGTCTTCAAAGTTGAGAAAAGTGGGTTGCAATCATGGGTTTTCTAAAAATCAGCTGTGGATTTCTTTACCTGTTATGGTCTCATTTTCATCATTTCATAACTTTGAGAGGTTTGGACTAAATGATCTCTAATGTTCCTGTCTCTTTTGTTCTGTCCTAGTCAGAAAGCCAGCGAAATAAATATTTTCTAGATTGGCTAGTTAGCCAGATTCAATCTAATGTTACTGAAAGGGTCAGAGGCTAGCTGGGAATCCGGGACACAGTCCCAGATTATTCCCAAAGCAGTTAATACAAAGTAAATTGGACTGAAGGGCATGGTCTCAGAGACAAAGCCAGGCTCATTAAATGGGCAGACAAATGATTAGAGACAATGCCAAAACGGAATCTAGGCCAGAGCTTCCCAACCAGCTACCTCTAAACTAGTCTGTAGCAAATTTGTGCATCTGTAAAATTGTTATTGCCCAAAGTATACGCCCATTTAATTCAGTGAGAATTCATTAATAGCCTAGATGTATTGGGCACTGTCCTAGGTACTGAGAACAAAAACACCAAAAAAACAAAAAGACAAAAATGGATCAGTTACTGAAGCTTATATTCTACTCAAGCAATACAACATGCATAATGTAGTTTAAGTATATTATTTTCATTTTGCTTTTGGTTTTGGTCTCTACTTGTAATTTCTTTGAGGTAGGGAACTCCTTGGTGAGGGAATTCCTTCCACTGATGCTGCTAAGTGATATGCCTATGGCCACACAGCCAATATATGTCAGAAGCAGGTCTCAGGCCAGGTCTTCCTGACTCTATTCGTGGTTACATTGCCTTTCTATGAGAAATAAATAAAAAGTATGTTTTCCCCTATTACCCCAGCCAGAGAGGAGTACTAACAACTGGGAAAACCAGGGAAGGCCTCTTGCTAGAGGTAGCACCTGACCTGAGCCTTGAAGGGAGACGGGATTCCAAGAAAAGGGAAGAAGGGAACATATTCTGTGGGTAATAGGGTATGTGAAGGCATGAAAATGAGAGCTAGAGCCCCTTAGAGAATATCAAAGAAGTCAGTCTATGTGGAGCACAGAGTGCATGAAATAAGAAAGGATTTGCAATCAACTAGGAAACATCAGTGGGAGCTAGATTATGAAGGGCCTTCTATGAGAAGCAAGGCGGTTTGTATTTTATCCTAGAAATAATAGTGAACCACTGAACCTTCTTGAGCAAGGAGAATAATATGAGCCATTGGAATAGCAATTTGGCAACTATTTGGAGAACAGATTGGAGAGGGAACAGCTGAATGTGGGGAGACCAATCAGGAGGCCCTTGAAATAGATGGAAAATTACATCTGTTTTTGCCCTGTGTCCTGCCCCTCTCATATCCTCCAGCTTCCAAACTGAGTCTGTGGATGGGTTAGCAGTAGAGATATTAGGACCATCAACTGGGCCTGCAAATGACTTTAGAGATCAACTATTAAGGTTTAAAGTTCTTGTTGGAGTCTAATGAAACCTATAGAACCTTTTCGGGAATAGTGGGGTTTTTTAGTAATTGGAAGAAATGCTATATTTCTATAAGAGATTAGTGAAAGTAAGGCTGGAATTGTTCCTACTCAAATTCGTGGACTCCCGGAAGCTTTGTGAACCCTTGATCTAGGCTGATGCCCTTGTTTTATAGATGTAGAACCAGAGATCCAGAAGAGTGAAGGAAACGTGTTACCCATGTAGTAAGAGGCCAGATCCTCTGACTCTCAATGCAATGCCCTCTCTAGAAGGCCACCAATATACATTATAGTTTACACTGGAGGTGAGGAGGGGTATTGATCTGAGCAGTAGCATGGATCACGTCCTCTGTCTGACTCCTCAGTGTCAGTGAGAGTGACAATGTTTTATGCTGGAGGAAGTGTGGGCTCTTCCCTGTCTTTGCTGGATGAGATGACTTCTTGAGAACCTTTGACTTTGCTTTGTAGTCCTAAATGTTAACATACCAAAACCCTCACAGTCTCTAAGACGCTCATTCTCTTCCATCCCAAGAGAAACAAAAAACAACCAAAATTCCAAGGTCTGGCTAGCCCTATGTGGCCTACAGATCTTCTCCAAGTACTTAACCATGTAATTCTCTGTTACTTTTGGAATTTAAGAAAAAACAAAACTGCAGGCGTTCTTAAATACACGGACACCAAATCAGGTAGAAACATGCTCTCTGTTCTTTCCTGGAGAGTGGTTCTGGAATAAAGCTGAATAGCCCCGAAACTAATTTTCAGTAATGTGCCTCTTTGATGTTACAAATCCATGAAATCCATTAAATAAAGCTAATTGAATTTTAAAAGGCCACTTACATTTCACAGACCAGGTAGTTTCTGTATCACACAATCAAAGAACTGGCTGGGGGCAAGAATGGAATCAGGAGCAGACATCAATCAAAGAACACCACCTAGAGAAGGCTGCCTTGTATAAGTGCGGAGATTTACCTCTGCTGGAGGAGGGGTGACCTAAGCTGCTCTGAAGGCATGATTCCATTTAACCACCACCACAGCATTGTGAGGTTAGATGGAGATAATATGGTTATTCCCATTTTACAGAGGAGAAGCCTGAGGCTCAGAAAAGTATGACTTGCCCAATATCAAGTAGCCAAGATGAAAAATTCAAATGAATATTTAGCTTACCCATATAATGAGGCTTCTCCTGAATAGGAATAAAAATGCACACTATGGTAGAATGAAACAAATATTGGCATGGGAGTTACAGGGCCTGGCTGCTTAATCCTGCTCCCAAATGCTTACTGTAGTAAGCATATGGGTGCTTACACGTATGTGCTACATGTGTGACCATGGGCAAGATTCTTCACTTCCCTAAGCCTCAATTTCCTCATCTTTAAAATAAGATGGGATTAGATGACCACTGAGGTAAGCTAATACGTACACACATTTATATTTATATATGTTATGTTTATATCCATTTATATGTATATATTTTTTGTTTGCCTACGGTATTTATAGATTTTTAAAATTATTTATATTTGAATTTATGGAATAAAATAAGCATTTCCATAACATTGTGTAACAAAAAAGGTTATTACACACGAAACTGCAAATCTATTATGTATGACTTGCTATTCTTTCTCAATAATAAAGTTATCATGTAAATTTCTTTTCCTCCCTTTTTTTCTTCCCTCCCTACCCTTGCCCTAGAGATGGCTACCATTAGACACAAGTAGGGATATATACACACACACACACACACACATATATATATATATATGTGTATATATATATATAATTATTCTTTCCCTATTTCTTTTTATCCGTTCTTTCTCTGGATGCAGGTAGCATCTTCCTTCATATGTCCTTTGTAGTTAATTTGGCTATTTGTAATAGTCAAAATGATTTATTTGATCAATGTCATTCTTAAAATAATATTGCTGTTATGGTATACAATGTTCTCTTGGCTCTGTTCATTTCACTCTTCGTTATTTCATACAAGTCTCTCTCATGTTTTTCTAAGATCATTGAGCTTAGCATTTCATGTAGCATAGTAGTATTCCATTACAATCATATGCCACAATTTGTTCAGTCAACAAATATTTATATATTAAAAATAAACTTTAAAGATTACTAAGTACCATACATATTAACTTTTATTTAACACACTTAATACAGTTGCTGGCACATAGTAGGTTATATATATACATACATATATATGTACATATATATGTATGTATATATATATATACACACACACGTATTTGTGAGTGTTTATTCCCTTTCCTTTCTTCCCTTTTTCTATCCCCTCCCTTAATTTGAGCCTCATAGTAATCCTATGAGATAAGTACACAAGACTGTATCTTCTTTTTTGAATTTTAATTTTATTTCAATTAATTAACAAAATTAACAATGAATTAACAAAATTTTAATTTTTCTCCCTCTCAGCTGCTCCCCCATCACCAAAAACAAAAGAGAAAAACAAATCCCTTGTATCAAATACACATATTCAAGGAAAACAAATTGGCCATGTGCAAAAATAAATGTCTTGTTCCACACTTACCTCTCCGTCCCATTGATTGTTACTTGAGGGACAGTTGTCTTGCTTTGTCTTATTTGTATCCCCAGCACTCAGCCCAGAATTTGGTAATAAATGTTTATTCACTGACTGTGACTATGTCAGGAGACTGGTAGCATGTTTCATCCTTGGTGTCTTTGGTGTTATGGTGGTCCTCATATTGGTCTTAAGTTTTTCAAAATTGTTTGGATTTACAGTGTTGTTGTTACTGTATAACTGGTTCTTCCAGTTCTGCTCACTTCACTGTGCTAAAATACATATAAGCCTTCACAAAATTAATAATAAGAGCTATTCCTCAAATGACAAATGGCCAAAGGATATGAAGAGAAAGTTTTCAGAGATGTTGTGTTCATTCCCATGTTACAGATGATGAACATGTAGCTCAGAGGATGAAAATGATTGTCTAGGGTCACATAGCTAGTAGGTGATAGAGGACATTCAAACTCAGGTGTCTCCTTTCTCCAGGTCTGACTGTCTATCCACAATATCATGCCACTTCTCATAAATATTTATCTTTTATATTTATCTCATAAATCATTATCTTTTAAAAAGGAAAATAATCTTAACGTCCAAGAAGAATTTGTGTAAGTCTTCTCTAAATGAAGGTGGAATGAAAAAGAACATTTATATAGCCCCAAATATGTGCCAGGCATTGTGCTAAGTGCTTTTTAAAAATCTCATATGATCTGCACAATATCTCTTTGAAGTAGATGCCATTATTATCCTCCTTTTACAATCAAAGAAACTGAGGCAATGAAAGGTTAAGTGACTTGTCCAAGATCAAACAGCTAATAAGTATCTGAGGCTGAATTAGAACTCATTGTCTTCCTGACTCTAGACTCGGCACTCTGACCACTGGACCACCAGCTGCCTCCATGGAAAAATTTTGCTTCCCTCTCTAAATGGTTAATGAAAGTAAAATTTTCCCTCTTCTTTCATCTTTAACAATAACAAAGATTAATCCTCTTTATCTTTATGCTTAATGTTCATGACAATGTTAATGTAATCAAACAACAACATCAAACCTACAGTTTTCCAGACACTGTGCTAGGTCCTTAGTGTGGGAGATCAATACAAAGACAGTTTGTCATGTTCATGCTAAGCCTTTCTATCATGGAGCACTTCTCTAGTATAGGTTCTATAAAGTAACATCATTAAAATCTGCTGGCTTCAATATTGTAATGCCCTCCACCATAGGAAGGGGGACTAATAAGGAAGTTTCTTTTTTTTTAATCTTTTTTATTCAATATTTTTAGTTGTCAGCATTGGTTTTCCACTAGGTTTTGAATTACAAATTTTCTCCCCAATTGTACCCTCCCCCCACTCCAAGATGGCATATATTCTGATTGCCCCATTTCCCAGGCAGCCCTCCCTTCTGTCACCCCACTCCCTCCATCCCCATTTCCCTTACTTTCTTGTAGGGCAAGATAGATTTCTATGCCCCATTGCCTGGATATCTTATTTACCAGTGCATGTTAAAACAACTTTTTTTGAACATCTACTTTTAAAATTTTCAGTTCCAAATTCTCTCCCCTCTTCCCTCCCCATCCACCCTCCCAAAGAAGGCAAGCAATTCAACATGGGCCACTGCGCCAGTAAGGCAAAATGGGCTTAGTTTAACGGGTACCCTTGAGGAGTTTGGCTTTTGTTTACCATGAAAGTACTTTCACCTGTTAAACGCTAAGCCCCAGGCCCAAAGCCCAATCAGGTGTGAAACCTGTGTGGGTGTAGATTAAGGACTTAAGAGGGGCCAATTAGGGAACCAATGGGTCTCTGGACTCTGGTCTCTAGTC